>JANAVB010004800.1:13026699-13371699 GCA_029216955.1 Iris pallida
TTTCCAAGTGGACGATCTCGTTCTGGCAGTCCGGAGGCTGATGGTCATGACCCACAAGACCACCGGCAAGTTTCAGCCAAAATGGGAAGGTCCCTTTATCATCGAGGCTGTATTCTCCAACGGTACTTATCGCCTCGCAAAGCAAAATGGAGACTTGCTCATATGTTGCCCGTCAACGGCAAGTTCCTGAAGAAATATTATGTCTAAACGATATTATCCAGATTACCGAGTCATGTACCCGCTGGTGCCGCTGAACTCACATCAACAAAATTCCAGATCATTTAGTCATGTACCCGCTGGTGCCGCTGAACTCACCTCTCCCAACATTCCAAATTATAGGTCATGTACCCGCTGGTGCCGCTGAACTCACCTCCCCAACACTCCAGATTATCGAGTTATGTACCCGCTGGGGCCGCTGAACTCACCTCTCCACATTCTAGATTATCGAGTTATGTACCCGCTGGTGCCGCTGAACTCACCTCTCCACATTCCAGATTATCGAGTCATGTACCCACTGGTGCCGCTGAACTCACTCTCAACATTCCAGATTATCGAGTCATGTACCCGCAGGTGCCTCTGAACTCACATTCGGTCACTCTTTCAGATAGTAAGTCATGTATGACCATACCTCTGAACTTTCTTCCTGGAAGAGATCCTCCCTCATGATCTACTACCCGCACTTTCAGTGCACAAAAAGGGTAACAGATCCATAAATTTCCAAAACGGCCATGTCCTTATTACCTCTGAGTCGTTTCACTTCCGCCAAAAACAAACCACCCCTTGCATAAACTTCCATGTCCTCATGACTCTGAGTCGTTCTATGTACCCTCCTTCATTGAGCCACTCCTGCCATGCCTCACTGCCTCTGAGTGGGAAGGCTCCATCGAAGAAACCCTTATATTTGCCATGTCCTCATTACCTCTGAGTAAATATGTTGGTCCCCCTCGACTTATTATCTGTACCAAAAACAAAAACTCCAGGGTACGCCAAGGATAATAGGTCCACAAATATCCTCTGTGGAGTCCACTCCTACCATGTCTCATTACCTCTGAGCAGGAAGACTCCACGGTAAAACCTCCGTACTTACCATGTCCTCATTACCTCTGAGTAAGTATGTTGGTCCTCTCTCGTCTTATTATCCGTACCATGAACCAGGGTACGCCAAGGGTAATAGGTCCACAAATGTCCTCTGTTGACCACAAATGTCCTCTGTTGACCACAAATGTCCTCTGTTGACCACAAATATCCCCTGTGGAGTCCACTCCTGCCATGTCCTCATTACCTCTGAGTAGGAAGACTCCACGGCAAAACCCTCGTACTTGCCATGTCCTTATTACCTCTGAGTAAGTATGTTGGTTCCCCTTCATCCTATTATCCGTATCCTAAGTCGGGGTACGCCAAGGATAATAGGTCCACAAATATTCTCCGCTGAGTCCACTCCTGCCATGTCCTCATTACCTCTGAGTAGGAAGACTCCACGGTAAAACTTTTGTACTTGCCACGTCCTCATTACCTCTGAGTAAGTATGTTGGTTCTCTCCTCGTCTTATTATCCGTACCCTGAACCAGGGAACGCCAAGGGTAATAGGCCCACAAATGTCCTCTGTTGACCACAAATATCCCCCATGTAGTCCACTCCTGTCATGTCCTCTTTACCTCTGAGTAGGAAGACTCCACGGTAAAACCTTCGTGCTTGCCATGTCCTCATTACCTCTGAGTAAGTATGTTGGTTCCCTTTTCATCCTATTACCCGTATCCTAAGTCAGGATACGTCAAGGATAATAGGCCCACAAATGTCCTCCGTGGACCACAAATGTTGTACTAAGTCTCCTAGTATATGCGCCTCATTTCTCATCATGCCCCGGGAGCCCAGCTGCTCCATGGCAGTCTTTCACCCAATACATAGAACTTCCACGTTGATAGCACCTCTGAGTTGTTCTATGTATCCTCATTCGAGTTCACTCCTACCATGTCCATATCACCTCTGAGTAGGAAAGCTCTACCATCAACCTTATATTTACCACGTCCATACCACCTCTGAGTAAATATGATGGTTCCCTCTCTCAACTTATTATCCGTACCTAAAACCAAGGTACGCCAAGGATGATAAGTCCACACAAAATTCCCAGCGGAAGTACCCAAACCTATCACGTTCATGCTACCTCTGATAGGATCTCCACACCAAAACAACTCTACTTTCCATGCTTCTTATTCAAAGTATTCCAAATTTTCAATTTGAAAACTTTGAAGGGGGTCTTGTAGAAGCATGGAAAATATTGCTTTTAGTCCCACATCGGAAAAGAGAAAAAGAAAGGGCTCACTCCATCCTATAAATATAGCCCCCTTTTCTCCTTTGAAAAGGGCACCTACTTCTCTTCCTTCCTTCCAACTTGGACTCTTCCTACTATGCACCTTCAGGTGCTAAATCGAAGAAGTCTAGGGCAGCGCGGGCTCGTCGAGCTCAGTCAGCTATCCCAACCTCTGACCATCAGAGCATCCGCTACGCGGGCCTCTAATGGAAAGTTGTACAGAACCGCCCGTGTCCAGCCCCCGGCAGCAAACGGATAGGGTGGTTCTCAAGAGTCTTCCAACAAAGATCAAGGACAAGTACTTTTACTAGTCCCGTATCGGGGAGCGAACATGATACTTACGCACTCGTGTGCTCGAGATACCCGGGTCCACAAAGCGAGTGCAAAGGTTGATCGAGATGTCCTTGGCTTGCAAGATGTGATCCTTCACAAGCACAAGGAAAGAAGGGGAGTCTCATGTGACTGAAAACCTAGAAAGCTCCATGCGGCCCATGAGGATTTTTATGCGGCTCAAAATCCAGAATGCTTCATGCGGCTCAGAAAGCTTCATGCGGCCCAAAGACAGCAGGGGGGCCTTATGCGGTCCAAAATCAACAGAGAGCCCATGCGGCTCAGAGAGCTCATGCGGCTCAAGCGTCTATACGGCTCGAATAGTTCCATGCGGCCCAGAGAGGAGCCACGTGGCCCTCAATAGCTCTTCCATTTGTCTTCTACTGCATTTAATTCCTTGACGGCTGACATCTCTGACAGTTCTGACACAAGATATCATTATGACTCTGTCATAATGACAGTCCCCTAGGGAAGAGAAAGAGATCTCTGACACAAATCTCCCGAGATCCATAAAATGCCACGTGGCCTGGCCACGTGGACGATCATATGCGGCTCGAGCGAAGACTTCCCATGCAGTTTAGAATAAAGCCGTTCCATGCGGCTCAGACCGAAACAGTCTCATGCGGCTCAAGCGGAGGCCTTCCCATGCGGTTCAAGAGGACCATTTCTATGCGGCCCAGGCGGATGCATCCCTATGCGGCTCGCAATGATCATTCCCATGCGGTTCAAGAAGACCATTTCCATGCGGCCCAGGCGGATGCATCCCTATGCGGCTCGTAATGATCATCTCCATGCGGTTCAAGGGTTCGAAGGGGGGGAGCCACTACCCAAGCAGCCCTGACACGTGGCCCGAACCTTATGCGGCCCAAATCTTATGCAGCTAAATCTTCATGCCGTTCAGATCCCCCAGTGGCTCCTAGGACACGTGTCCTAAGCCGATCAATCTCCCAGATTTATTGTAATCAGAGATTGGGTCAAATCTCAATAATCTGGGACACGTGGCAGGAGAATAAATCAAATTTATTTGCAGACATCAGAAGATCATTATGAGGAAGATTTATTCCAATCAGTATTAATTACTGATGAGATTTGGTGTAATCTATACTTAATGGTCCAGATTCATCACAATCAAAACTAATGGCCTAGATTGACCAATCCACAGGCCGCCGCCATCTCCAAGAGGCAATCATTTGCAACCCTAATGATCACACCCCATTCCTATAAATAGTAGGGTGTCATTCCCTTGCAAAAAAAAAAGAGACGCACATACAGAGAGAGGAGCACACAGGAGCACTTTTCGAGATCAGAGAGAGCACCAGAGTACTTGGAGAGAAGAGCAGAGAGAGAGCAAAGAGAGCACTTCTTCAACGCTGAGCAAATCTTCTGGAGCCAAGGCTGCACACCGATCGTTCAAGGAGTAAGGCAGGGCTGTCGTCGCCTTCCCGAGCCTCTATTGTCACCCCCCCAGAATCTAAAATAAACAATTGTACTTAGTCTGCTGTACCTAGGCTTTCGTCCCTAGGCTTTTTTTGTACAAGCGAGTTTGTGTTGTGAGTCTAAGTTCAGTCCTCCCATAAAACTGTTCTGTACTTTTACAATCAATGGCAAACAATATATATATATAGAAATTGCTGAGAAACCCAATTTCGGGGTTGGTTTGTATGAAAAACCCACCCGCAGGATAGGTTTTATGAAAGAACCAGAATTATATATTTCCACGTTAAATATTCTAAGATTTCCTTTAGATGCTCTGTATTTACAAAATTGTCATCTTTATAATACCATAACTACCCTTCGCACAAACTCAGATTTGGATTGCGATTTTTGTCTTCTTCTTCACGAGAGATTTGAATTCTATTGCTCTCATCTTCAGCAGAGATCGCAAAGATTGTTCGTAGTTCACTGTGCTTTTCTTCAATCGAACTTCGACCATCGCTCATCATCATCATCATCATCATCATCATCGTGGAGAGATTTGAAGTTTTCCGACGATTAGGTCAATTGTGGAGAAAAAATTTTCTTCTTCTTCTTTTCCATAAGAGTTGGCATCATTTTGAAAGAAGAACGAAAACTCTTAAATTTTTGTTCTGACAAATTTTTTTCCACAAAAAAAAAACAAAAAATTAGGTTTCAGGTGTCTGTCGACTGTTCTCCATCATTCTCCGTGTTAAAATCACGAAGAATGACCATTCTCCGTGCTAAAACCACGAAGAATGGCCATTCTCCGTCATTTTAACACGGACAATGACTATTCTTTGTCAATTTAACAAGGAGAATGGTCATTTTCGTGGTTTTAGCACGGAGAATGGTCATTTTTCGTGCTAAAAACCACGGAGAATGACCATTCTCCTTGTTAAATTGACGGAGAATGACCATTCTCCGTCATTCTAACACGGAGAATGGCTATTATTTGTCAATTTAATAAGGAGAATGGCCATTCTTCGTGGTTTTAGTACGGAAAATGGCCATTCTTCGCGGTTTTAGTTGGCCATTCTCCGTGATATTACTACGGAGAATGATCATTCTCTTGCATTTTATATCCAATTGAACTTTGAAGGGCCATAACTTTTAACTGGAAGGTCGAAACGATGTCCGGTTTGTCGCAAAACGAACGTATTTTCGAGGAGTCGAAGATTAACCATTTCTCTGTTAGTCGGCCTGTCGAAATTTTAGAATCGCGAAAAAATGATGTTTGGACCTCCATTTTAACAGTTTTACCGTTTGTCCGTTTTTTTCGAATTTTTTCGACGAGTTTTTGAAGTAAGATTTGAAAATTTTGGAAGAGAAAACCTAGATTCGAAACTGAGCAGCGTATGGAAGAAGAGGAAGTATCGAAATAATTTTTTTTTAAGAATAGGGTTCGGAGGTGTTTTCCATAAATTAGAAGGACAAAAAGATCATTCAGAATCCCCTTTATATATTTTTCGTTAATTCTGGGCACGCGATAAAATGTTATTTTGCGGTGGATTTTTTATAAAACTTTTACAATTTTTGAACCTTTCATAAATTTTCCTATATATATATATATATATATATATATATATATATATATATATATATATATATATATATTGTGGCCTGCTTTGCTAATCTCATCTACCTATGACATTCTTAAAAAAAACTGATTTTTCACACAAAATTGAACAATGTTCCCAGGCAGCAAGCTAGCTCGCTGGAGAATCGCAACAGACAACCACTTGCTTGTCTAATATTAATCTGCTGTGCTGTGCACCATCACAAAATAGAATCTTGTGAACAGTGTTCCGATCCGATCGGTCCTTCCGTCCTGTTTAAATGTGACATAATAGCATCTCCAACTCTATTGCGAGTTTGGAAAAAATGGTTGCCACGTAGAAATGATTAGTTTTTTTTTTTTTTTTTTTTCAAAAGTACTTCTCCTAATGTCAGATTTTAGATTTTGAGACATGAGACGAATTTTAAAATGATGCCCTCAGAACTTAATGTTTATTTTATATTTTTCATCCATAATGTAATAGTATTTTCAACCCAAAATTCAAAAAATAAAACAGTAAAGAAAATTTAATATTCAAAAGAATATATGTTATAATGAAATACTAATAAAATTGAATATGTTCTAAACCTAAAGATAAAACTGATGTTCTAGAATAATAAATTAAAAAGAATAGGGGTGAGCATTATTCGATTTTGGACCGAAAATCGAACCGAACCGAATAAGAGATTCGGTTCGGTTTCGGTTTTGAAAATACTAACTTTTCTTATTCGGTTTTGGTTTTGGTTTTGGGTTTCGGTTTCGGTCCAAAACCGAATAAGAAAATTTAATATATATATATATATATATATATATATATATATATATATATATATAGAGGAAAATGTACCTAATGTCGACCTTAGGTAAGTTACCTAAGGTCGACTATATATAATAAATATATCTAGATATATTTAGTTATTATATATATTAACAAAAAAAATACAAATAAATCCAAAAATCGAATAAACCGAAAACCGAACCGATTTAATTCGGTTCGGTTATTGACCAATTCGGTTCGATTTTGCTTATTCGATTTCGGTCCAATTCGGTTTTCGGTTATTCGGCTCGGTTGGAACTGAATAAACCGAATGCTCACCCCTAAAAAAGAAAGCTAACAATGTTTGGGATAGTTCATAAGAGTGATAATAATAAAATAACTTAGGCCATCAACTGCTTCCTCAAGTCATCACATAGTCGCTTAAATATTACTCCTTTTACAAGAGACATATTTGTTTTTCTAGTGTAGTACACCAAATTGTTTTCTTATTGGAGACATGTTTGCTTTTCTAGAAAACGAATGAATAAAAAATGAGCAAGAAAATACCGGACCAATTTCAACTTCTTTAATGAACAATTATTCAATGTAGCTTGCTAAATTGAAGAATTATTCAATGTAGCAACAACAAACCAAAATATCATTCAACAACAACAATCAACTACAACAATTTACAATTATTCAATGTAGCAGCAACAAGTAACAACAAGCAACAAGCCAATTTCAAACTTCTTATAATGATCGGTAGCTTAAGCAAGTTCATTCAACAACAAAAAAATTTAAAGATGAAATTGCTTTTAAGACCGACTCTGAGTCTAGAATTACTTATTTCTAAAGATGAATAGCATGATACCATCACATTAAAAATTATACAAATAAATTATAAAAATGCATCCTTTCATTGAACAACAAAATATATATATATATATATATATATATATATATATATATAAAGGAAGAATTCTTCAGCCGCAAGCTCTATAACAAAAAAAATCTATAAAAAAATAGTCTTAGCCAATACCCAACAGCAGCTGTGGCCGGTGGACCATCAGCAGGCCCAGACTGCAGGTAGTGGGCAGTGGACTTCAACTGTATATATACTAAAAAAAAGTTGGTGCCCTCTAAATTTTGGGGCTCGAGACAATTGCCTCATGGGCTTCCTATTAAGTACGGACCTGACTTCTCCAATGCAAATGTGATATAAAGTAGAAAAATGCTAAGTCTACTACCAAATTCTTACAACCTTCTTACAACCTATCTCTCCTACCCCTTACACATGGGTCCCACCGGGTCTCACCTCCCCTCTCACCCCCTGCTACATGGGCTCTATCCGATCCCACCACTTTCTCTCTTCTCCAATCGAAGTCCGACACGTGGCGGTTGTAAGGAGGTTGTAAACTTTTGGTTGTAGGCATAGCAAAGATCTATAAAGTATAGAGTTGACATGGCAATGACATGGCAAACGAAATGTGAAGTTAGAGCATCTCCAACCCTATTGTCTTATTTTGTGTTGTGATTCATATGTGGCATGAGGCACAAGACAATGTCTTTCCTATGTGACAAGATGATATTCACACAAGACAATGAAATTAGAAAGTGTTCTCTAATGCAAAAGTATTGAGAAGACAATAAAAGTATTTTTTCCAACTTCCAAGACAACTCCTCCACTTCTTCATTTTTTATAAATATTTCTATTCATAATTGATGATGTGGAGACAAAGTCATTGTGAAGTGCATTGTCTAGATCTAGACAACCAACTTCACATCGTCCTTGCCATGTCAACTTCATGATTTATTCTACATTTTCATTGGAGAAGGATTTTTGAAATGAAAGCTTATCATTCATATGTGGCAACCATTTTTTCTAAACTCACAACATGGTTAATTGGAGATGCTCTTAGAGCATCTCCAACCCTATTGTCTTGTTTTGTGTTGTGATTCCTACGTGGCATGAGACATAAGACAATGTCTTTTCTATGTGGCAAGATGATATTCACACAAGACAATGAAATAAAAAAAGTGTTCTCTAATGAAAAGTAATGAGAAGATAATAAAAAATATTTTTTACAACTTCCAAGATAACTCCTCCACTTCTTCATTTTTTTATATAAATATTTATATTCATAATTGATGATGTGGAGACAGACATTGTGAAGTGCATTGTCTAGATCTAGACAACCAACTTCATATTGTCCTTGCCATGTCATTGCCATGTCAACTTCATGATATATTCTACATTTGCATTGGAGAATAAATTTTGAAATAAAAGCTTGTCATTCCTATGTAGCAACCGTTTTTTCTAAACTCACAATAGGGTTGGAGATGCTCTTAGTTGTCTAGATCTAGACAAAGCAATTCACAATGACTTTATGTCCACATCATCAATTATGAAAAAAAATATTTATAAAAAAAAAGAAGAAGAGTAGAAGTTGTTTTGAAAGTTGTAAAAAATAAATACTTTGTATAATTGTCTTCTCGATACTTTTGCATTTGAGAAGACTTTTCAAACTCATTGTCTTATGTGAATATAACCTTGTCACCTATAAAAGACATTGTCTTGTATCCCATGCCACCTAAGAGCATCTCCAACCCTATTGTCTTGTTTTGTGTTGTGATTCCGATAGGGCATGAAGCACAAGACAATGTCTTTCCTATGTGGCAAGATGATATTCACACAAGACAATGAGGAAAAAAAAAAGGTGTTTTCCAATGCAAAAGTTTGAGAAGACAATAAAATTACTTTTTTTTTCTAACTTCCAAGACAACTTTTTCACTTCATCCTTTTTGTATAAATATTTTTATTCATAATTGATGATGTGGAAGTAAAGCATTATGAAGTCTATTGTCTAGATATAAACAACCAACTTCATATTGTCTTTGACATGTCATTGCCATGTCAACTTCACAATTTATTTCACATTTGCATCGGAGAAATTTTTTTGAAATAAGGAGTGGTAATTTTTATGTGGCAACCATTTTTTTTCCAAACTCACAATGGGTTGGAGATGCTCTAAAAATCACAACACAAAATAAGATAATAGGGTTGGAGTCTCCAATTAAAATATTCGACTAACCCAATTAAAACTCTCCAATTAACCCAATTAAAACTCTCCAATTAAAATATTCGACTTGGAGATGCTCTGAACGGATTAATTCGACTAACCCAATTAAAATATCAACTTATCTAATCAGTATTGAGTCCCTTCAGAAAACCAAAATTATCTATATGTCATGGCAATCCTACAATAGCCTTCTTGTTGGCAGCTATTAATGAATAATAATTACTTGCTATAAAACTCTCCAATTTTCTCCGTGCCCGCATACCTCTGTAAATAATTATTACTTATTCCTCAATAAGTAATATTTATTAAGTGACAGCTCAATTTTACTTTTAATATAATTGCAAATAAAATTTTCTCAAATCTCGTGCATTGTTATAGGCCGAGTAGCATCAGACCAGCAAAGAAATTTAATAATAAGCTAGGTCTGGCCCAAATAAGCCCACTAAATTAACAAATAAAGAAGTCGAGTCAGATTTGGGGTTGAATTTTGATTGAGTATCGCGGTTCAATCCGACCCGACTCGACCGGGTTGCCACCTTTATTTAGTATGGTGTTGATATTGATCTCCAAAACAAGACCTCCCACATGCTTTGAAATTTTGTCCCAAAATTAAACTTTTAAATTGTTGTAACCAAACTGCTTTTGGAATTACTTCTTAAGGGAAAAAAATAGAAGCAAACATGATAAGCAATCTGAAAGCCATTTTAGGATTTAATTTGGTTTGATCGTTTTTGTTGCTTTTTCATGACCTGTGTTAAAATGCGTTTGGTGCAAGTAAGTGAAGTAAAAATTGATGAAGGTAACACATTTTTGTTCACTTCTACTAGTTTTGTTATTTAATTATAAGAAAGTAAAGCTTGGTTTTTTTTCCTCTATGCTTTTAGATGTGACATAAAATAGCCTTCCCATTTAAAATTTTGATCACACATACTTCCTCGCAACCTTGAAGTTGGATGAAACTAAGATGTATTAAATTATTTTAGGGTAAATTGCATGAATCACCCTCATATTGTATTTTTTAGGTTCCCCTCCCGAGATAGCGTTATCATTTTAAAATGAATGGTCCCTCCCCTTAAACGAATTGATAAGTCCCTGATAGTGATATGCCTTAGTAGGTGCAGAGCTATAAAAATGCCCCCCCGTGTAGAATCGCTAGTGAGCAAGAAAAGGCAGCTTGCCGAAAGGATATAGAATCCTCTGTAAAAAAAAAAGGCAGCCAAAGTCCAAGTGTGCAAAAATCATCCAAGTACCAGGCACGCAACAAAGCAAACGACCAAAAAAGTGTCGGACACACAGAAAGTCTTTTGGTCAATAAACCGCCATGTGGCCACGAGTGATAAAAGCAAAAGTTGTCAGCACAACTGTCAAGGTAGACATCACGTCTTTCTAGGAGCACAACTAGGCGTGACTTCGTTCACCATGGCGCTAGAAATGTCACGATCCGCACCCGGTATAGGGGTACAAGTAGTGAACAACGTCTAGCCTACGTCGCAGTATCGGCGGTAGAAACGTTGTCTAGGTCACTAATTATAAATCTCACACAATAATATAATGTACCTATCATAGATCTCAACTCCAAATGGAGGACAAAGTATAAATGATAATACTAAATACCCAATCACAATCTAAAGCACGATAAGATATCAAAGAAGTATAATAACCACAAAGTCTAAAACATCAACAACTTTTAAATACAATGTCAATATCCAAATCTCAAATATAATAACAAAGTCTCCAATATATACACATGCCAAGAATTTTAATAATGAATCTATCACATTGCTATAAGAGTAACTAAGTCCCTCGGTAATCACTCCTGAGTATCAGGACCCATGGTTGCTATTCCCTCCTCGGCTCCGTAGAATGTGGGACACAAGTCCCCTGAGTAGTCATTTAAAAAATATATCCAGTCAGGATGGAACGAGCACACATCTTCTAGCAATTCCAATTAATTGATAAAGACTATAAAACAATTATAGTAAGTAATACTTGATGAGCAGAAAAAGAATGAGTCAGGAAATAAAATAGAACAACAGCTAACTAAAGTACAAGAAAAGTGAATATGGTAAACCAGAAAAATATGTCAGTAAAGAATGTAAATAAAGATAACTAAACTAGAACAGATGTGATGTGAGTCCAACAAGTATAATGTTAATCCAGCAAGAAAATACTAAACTAATGTGTTTTGAAATACCGCTTTCGACATGTAAATGGATAGTGGATAAATACAGCACATCGCACACTTGGCAAGTGTGTGACGGCTATCTTTCCAAATTAGACCAGGAGGGGGTGATTCAAGCATGTTTAGGAATGTTTACATGTCTACTCGAGTATTTTCCTGCTCCGACTAGTAGAAGTGAATCCATATCCCGACATATAAATCAAGTACAAGACCAGCTAGAAAGTAGTGAAGCCAAAAAGTGATTCCAGCAGGTGGTTCCAGTAGGTGATTCCAGAAATAGAGGCCAGACGTGTAAGATGCACGTGTCGCAAGCAAATGAATCTAGAAATACTAATCCGTATCGTGTCAGAGAATCAGGTAATACTATACTAGGAGCTGAATAATAATAATTATCAGATAATAAAAACTATCAGAGAATGTACTTGCATGCGGTGCTGAGCTGTAAATGTGGACCGAGGCCCAAAGTGGAGTCACAAAGACCTATATATGAGATATACATGTTAATTACTGTTTAAGTGTAAACAATATATTTAAATGCATTAATTATATGCTTCTAGGCCTTTTCTAGGTCATGGAAGTCAAACTAGGTCAATACTAGTCAAACTAGGTCATACTAAGTTTTTTAGGTCCATACCACAAAGGAATAGGGATATCAATTACCCTACTTGCATATGGACCCATATGGTCCAATACCTTAATGTTTACTGTTTACCTTACCTTATCCTATGCATTACCTATATGACACTTATATAAACTCTATGATACTATACCTTAGCCTATTACCCCAATATCCTATGCATTAGCCTTATCCCATCTTACCTAGGTATATCCAATACTATATGTGTACCCTTACCAATTTACCCTGTAGCCTCATACATATTGGCATGTACCCATACCATAGCTATATATGCATAGATAATGCAAAAGTATCTCTCTATATATATCCCTATGTGTGTGATACCTTCTTCCATGCACCCCATACCCTTATACCTTACTCCCTAGATTACTCAAACCAAAGGCACCCACCCTTACATACTAGTGACTCACTCCTATTACTTGCTACTGTCCAGACCTTTCCTTCTAACTAGTTATCTATGTGCACATCTATCTCACTGCCCTGCTTTCCTCCTCTTCCCTGCACATATATGCCACATGGCCCTGTATCTTACCTATCCAAGGCAGCAAACTACTAACTCCCCTAACATTGACTCTTGTACATGTTAACCTCACATACACACACTTGTACTTCACATTCACCCTATATATATACATGCCTTGCACTCTATTTTTTCCCATTACCTACACATATCAAGTATACCCTCACCTATGTTTTGCCTACTTATACCAATACTAATCATTACTGATTTTTCCATATGCCCTCCCCCTTACTCCTTGTATCAACATATCTTTCCCATGCATTGATACAACCTATCATCCGATCCCCTTACAAGTGACAATTTTATTTTACCTACACTACTGCCCTTAACCCACATCTTCGACACACAGGAGGGCTCCCTTCTCACTGTTCGGGCAATACTAAGGCCTTCACCTAACCACCTATTAGTTGATACAAGGATCTGTGCACTTGCACTCCCAGGTCCGATACACCATGATCCTGTCTACTCCTATTGCTATAGGAGCCAAGTGCCCTGCCTAACACAGGCCCGAACACTCCATGTTCTGCCCCTTATCAATGGTTGCTGCTGTAGTGCCCCGTCCCTACATCGTGCCCCGTACTCTGTCCACGGGGTGCGCGAGAAAGGAACACTGTCGCTATCGATTCGGTCGGGACCGATAGGTCGGGATCGGCCGAGTCGATCGAACGGGAACGGTTGAATTAAGATCCATTCCTCGTTATGGAATGTCTTCTTCGGAACCAAGTCCCATATTCAGCGGGCTGCGCCTCGAGGATTGACTCTGCGGCTGAGTCGGGAGAGACCTCCCGTTGCTCTGCTTTTCACGCCGCTTGCGTTGGTTTTGGCTTTGTTTTCTGAATGCGCTTTCGTGAATGTTTTCGATGGTTTTCATGGCTTGCATTTCGAACTCGCATTTCCTATCGAACTCCTTGAATAATGTAGTATTCTAATCGGTTGCTTGTGCGATTTCAGATAATCGCGTAGGCGACGTCTAGCGCGACCAACAAGTTCTCTCGCCGAAGTAAACTCAAGGTGAGTGGCTGACCCTTCTCTTCTCGACCCCTTCTTAGGCAAAGTCGATAGTGTTGTTGTGAATGAAAAGATAAATGCAAGTGCACGAACACGAATGAATGAGCAAGTTCTCAAAAAGAAAAGGTAGGCTATGTCATCTTAACAACTAAAAACTTGTCTTTGCACGGTCATAGACAACTTGTCGACAAGGTGAGCGTTTCCCCGCACGGCAACCCGAGGCCACGGGACAGTTGCGGGCAAAGGGAAACAAATAATTCGCTGTGCTGGGCACGGGTTAGGCGAGGACTTACAGCGGGACTCGCTACTTGTAAGCCCCTGTTTTTCAAAATTCATTTTTAATTAGTGTTAATTAATTTTTTTGTGACAAATTAGCCTTAAAATAATTATTTAGATTTTTAGGAATTTTTCTAGAATTTTTAAATGATTTTAAATAAGATTTATATATTAAAAATATCACTTTGTAATTTATTTAAATGTTTTAATATCATTTTGTAATAACTAGAATTGTTTTAATATAGTTTTGTAATTATTAGAATTGTTACAATATCAGTTTGTAATAAATAAATTATTTTTAATGCGGAATGCAAATTCTAATTTGCATTTATCTACCTTAGGGACCTATCTGTAATAACCTAAACTAGGAGGACCTAATTGCTAAACCCTATTCTACCCACCCCGACTGACCGACGACTGACCGGCCGACTGCCCCCGCCATTTTCGGCCAGCGCGACGACCCCCCCGACCGCCTCAACCCGCCTATTTAAACCCCCTCACTCCCCACAGTCGACCACCACTCACCCCGACCCATCTCCACCGACCGCAGCCCCATTTCTTCCCCAAAACCCCTAGCCCTAACACTAACTCCGGCAACACCCCACTACCGCCTCACCGACCGCCGTCGTCAGACGCCACCACCGCCATCCGCTTCGCCACGCCGAGCGCCACCGGAGCGCCACCGTCCCGACGCCCCAAACCGCCGCCTCCGCCCTCGAAAGTTTCCCCCATAGTCGGACACGCAGGTAACAGACCTGAGTTCGTGTCGTGCGTGTCTCGAAATCACGCACGACGTTCGCCTGGACACGGGGAACCTAGCTATAGGTCTGGACACGGGTGAATCGACTCGTGCGTGTCGTGCTAGCCCAGACACGTAAATACCTGTGTCCCTAACTGTCCGGACACAGGCTCGTGTTTATATTTTTTTTATATATAATGTTAATCAAACCTAAATAAAATTTACTAAAACCCTATCCCTAACACGACCCACGGGCTGACCCCCTGGCCAGCCCGACAGAGCCTAAATCCCCCCCCCCCCCCCCGCGCGCTTCTCTGGCATGGGTTCGAACCCTGCCACTACTGTATTCTTTTTCTTTTCTTTTTCTTTTCCTTTTTCCTTTTTCTTTTATATATATATCTATTTATATATATATATGTATATACATATTTTTGTATATATATATATGTATTAATATATATACTATATTTAGGTATATATAGTTGCTGTTTTATATATATATATATATATATATATATATATATATATATATATATATATATATATATATATATATATATATATACTTTATTATTTTATGTATGTATATATATATATATGTCTTATGTATACATATATATTTATGTATATATATTTCTTTGTGTATATATATTATCATATATATACTATTATATGTATATGTATACATTAATTTTGTATATATATATATATATATTATATAGTTGAGTATTTTCTTATATGTATGTATATATACATATATTTGTATATATATATATATATATATATATATATATATATAATATAGTTGAGCATTTTCCTATATATAAATATCCCTATATTTATATATATATATATATTAGTTCCTATGTGTATTTTACTTAGCTTAGTGTAAATTATTTATATAAAATAATGTTCATAATTTTATAAGTTACTATGTAAAACTTTACCTTATTAAAATAATAATATTTATTTTGATTATTACCAAATTGTATTTTTATTGTATTTAAATTACTGCAACCATTTGGTGTCCAAGCCTAGCATGGGTATTTGGGCTCAAATGTATTTTCACATATTCAAGACTTGTACAAGTCATATTGGACTTGATTCATGGCCTTGGGTCCTGTATTTGAACTTTGGTTCAAATTATATACATGGACAAAATACGCAGATAATTAATTATTGTGTGCAAAGCTGTTTTTGATTTTCTAAAAATACTTAAAGTATTGCTAAAATTATGGAAAAAATAGTATTTAGATTCTATGTTAAGTTAGCTAATTTATTATAATTTTTGTAGTATTTAATTTACTGTTTTGCCACTAGTTTGGCATATGAAACCAAAACTCACTTTCTGTATACTTAGGAAAACTGATTTTTATAAAATATTTGTACTGGTTAATAAATTCCAGGAAAATTATAATAAATTTCTATAGTTAGCAAGGATCGTTTTGGTACTTTGTTTTATGCAAAACTAGGCTTTTTGCCTATTTCAAAAATTGTTAGAACACAATGATCTCTTGATTTATTTATTGATTAATTACGACTTGTAGCTTTTTGTGTTAATTGGAGTTTTAGTCGTGTTGAACCCCATCCCTCACTAGTGTAAAGACCCTAGAAAGTTAGTTAACATAGTGTGTCACCCCACTTTGGTCTCCTATGCCAAGTCATCATTTTGGCTAGGTGCCCAGTCACAAGTCGTGTTTCACCAATTAGTGTCCTAGTGTTTTAGCTTAGTGTAAAACTAAGTTATTATATTTTACTTCTACAGCGACGAGTTACTGGACATCCATAGCACTGTTATTGCAGCTTGTTTTGTTTTGCTTTGCTAGAGGCAAGTACTTTCTACGAACTTTACATATTGTCACATAAATGAACTGCAAACCCCACCATGTTAAATGCTGATCCTTGGGGTAGCAAGTTAGATCTTTACATATTGTACTTTCAGTTACTACCATGCTTAGAACAGTCTTGATGTATCTCTCACATGATTAGAATATGGGTTATGGGGAAACTGATAGTATTGTACGTGATCACGACCCCCCTACAGTAGCGAGCTCGGTCGCATTCTATATGCATACCTTGCCGCAGGCCTTTACCCTGCATGTCTGTACGGATGTACACTTATGCTTGTTAACTTGTACGTATGTACATTTCATTATGTGCCCTCCAGCACATTGTACATCTATTGACCGATCACGTACTTGCTACAGTTTTAAACATTACATATACATCTGTCTCTATGACACGTGTATCCTTGCCATGATAGATTGAGTGATGCCATGCTTTCCAGTTATTTCTTTCATGTTCATTTCCATGTTTCATATGCTAGTTTGCTAGATTTAGTACTTGCTCCCGTCCTGACAGGATAACGTTGTAGGTGTCCTTACTGAGGAGGAGTTACTCTGCGACTCATATTATGGGATTACTGCCGAGGACCCGGCTCTGCTTTACGAGGATGCTCCTGCAGGGAACCTCGCCTAGTTGTCTTTTGTTTACTTAGACTTTTGAGAGTAGACATGTATTAGACTATATCATTTTGTAACTGGACATGTATCCAGTTTTATATTTCAGTTTACTTGTACTTGGATATTTTACTATATACGACGACTTTTGTGTTTGGAGCATTTATGATTCTTCTTCACTTATAGAACTGTTAGCACATTTAGTCTTATCCTGTTGTCTTTAGAACAGCTTACTACGTTTTATATCAACGTAGGCTGGACATGACTCGGCCTGGCCCAACAATTTGGGTAGCGGGTCGTGACATATTTTTAGTGGTGGCCCATGCAGGTCCTGACTAAACTGTTTGGTTACGTTATTGTACCAAGCATGCCTGCAATTAGGAACTTAAGGTAATTAGACAACGTTAGGAAAGACGCTTAGAACACCTAGAGGAATGCTAGGATTGCAACATAGGAAATATGTCACATGTTTGCTATTATAATTAGATTTTCTTACATATGATTGCTTACTTTAAACAAGTCCTTATAAGTCTTTTTATGTGTAATTTAGATGGTGCTTACTCGTTCGTCCCAGTATGTTACCCCCGAGAATGGGGCCCTTCATATCCAGTCAGCTGACCGGTTGACTGATACACCTCCACCTACCACATTCCCCCACTCCACAGATCCACAGACCCAGATACCACCTTCCACATCCCAGGCCCGGCAGGACCCGATACTTCTACCACCCTCTATCACTATACCCACCCAGGCTTCCGTCACACTCGACGGAACCCAGCTGCTCACACTGATCCAGGGGTTTCTAACAACCCATCAGGAGCAGACTACCCTACTCCGCCAGAGCATGGAGCGTTCTGAGGGACGTCCCGTGGTCCCACCACATGTAGAGCCACGGCAGAGAGCGGGGACGGTCAAGGACTTCATGGGTCTGAATCCCAAGGAGTTCTCAGGGACTGAGGGCATAGTAGTAGCTGATGACTGGCTAGATTCTGTAGAGAGGAAGCTTCTGGGAGTTAGGATGCCGGATGACCTTCAGGTCGAGGCAGCAGGATTTCTGCTGATAGACTTAGCCGGAGTCTGGTTCAGGAATGAGCCGTTGTTCGCGAGAGGTAGAGCCACCTGGGACCAGTTCAAGACCCAGTTCAAGAAGAAATTCTTCTCGACCACTGCTAGAGTAGCCATGGGGCTACGATTCCAGAACATCCAGCAGGGAAACCGTTCTGTTGATGACTATGCGGGAGAGTTTAGTCGCCTGAGCCGTTTTGCTCCTAGTCTGGTTGCTGATCCAGAGGAGATGACCCGTAGGTTTTGCCATGGTCTAGTTCCAGACATTAGCATCCTTATAGTGGCAAACGGTACGACTGACTACTACCAGAGCCTAGAGTTGGCCCGGAGTATTGAGGAGCGTCTTCTGTCATGCAAGAGGCCGGCTTCTGTACACCATGAGGGTCCGTCCAAGCGTCAGGCTTTCCAGCAGAGAGCGCCGACGCCACCCCAGCAGACTTACCGTCCCTCTACACCACACCATCAGACCCCGCCAGTTCGAGCCCCGGGACCTCGTCAGCAGCAGCAGCAGAAAGGAGCTATATGTTCTTTCTGCGGAAGACCAGGGCACGACAGCTCCATTTGCAGGAAGAGGTTGAAGCAGTGCTTAGCTTGTGGGTCTGCCACCCATCAGATTCGGGACTGCCCAGTAGCGAAGCCTAGAGGACCACTCCCGACTCAGCAGCAGAGGTTTGGGCAGCATCTGCAGCAGCATAAGGGACCTCAGGGGAGGGTTTATAGTCTAGCCATTGAGCCGGAGTCGGAGCAGATTTCGGAGCCGGATTACTTAGCTGACGTCATTACAGGTCATATTTATTTGTATACTTTTCTAGCTGCATGTTTGTTTGATTCTGGTGCATCTCATAGCTTCCTATCATTAGAGTTTATGCATAAACATCATCTAGTAGCTACACCTACTGCGGAGATTAGTAGAGTGATGACGGGAGGAGGACCAGTGCCTATTAGATCTATCTATAGATGTTCTATTTTTATAGCCGGGAGAGAGTTCAGAGGGTGATTCTTTGTGATGCCACTCCCCGATTATGATATCATATTGGGGATGGACTGGCTTAGCTATGCCCATGCATCTATAGATTGCTATGAGGGTAGTATTTTGTTCAGTCCCCCAGGCACAGCACCATTCAGTGTCAGGAGGACAGGACCGGAGATCAGCCTAGAGCCGAACTGTTGTGCTACAGTCGGGGACGCAGCACCACCACACCCTATCATTAGGGAGTTTATGGATGTATTCCCAGAGGATCTTCCAGGACTTCCGCCTGACAGAGATGTGGAGTTCACTATAGATCTAGTGCCGGGTTCATCACCAGTATCTCGGGCTTGCTATAGAGTGAATCCCAAGGAGGCCATAGAGATGAAAGAGCAGCTTGATGACCTGTTGAAAAAGGGTTTCATTCGATCCAGTGCTTCTCCATGGGGAGCGCCAGTGCTCTTTGTGCCTAAGAAGGATGGTACAGTCCGGTTGTGTATCGACTACCGGGCCTTGAATGCCATCACTATCAAGAACAAATATCCTCTGCCCAGGATAGATGATTTGTTCGACCAGTTGAGCGGGGCGAAGGTATTTTCCAGGATAGACTTGAGATCCGGGTACCACTAGTGAAGGTTAGGCCAGCAGACATCCAGAAGACGGCGTTCAACACGAAGTACGGGCAGTACGAGTTTCTGGTGATGCCATTTGGTCTCACAAATGTGCCAGCTGCCTTTATGAACTTGATGAATAAGACATTTCACCAGTATCTGGATAAGTTCGTCGTAGTGTTTATCGACGACATCCTGATATACTCAAAGACGCCGGAGGAGCATGCAGAGCACTTGCGGATAGTTTTGGGGATTCTGAGGCAGGAGAGATTGTTTGCCAAATTGCCGAAGTGCGAGTTCTTTTTAGACCGAATGGAGTTTCTCGGCCATGTAGTCACTGGAGATGGAATCTCGGTGGATCCCAGGAAGATTGCTGCAGTTGAGACGTGGAAGGCTCCGACGTCAGTTTCAGAGATCAGGAGCTTTCTGGGTTTAGCAGGCTATTATAGAAAGTTCGTCCAGGACTTTGCTAGGATAGCTGAACCCATGACGAAGCTGATGCGGAAGGACGCAGAGTACATCTGGTCAGAGGACTGCCAGGCGGCATTTGAGGAGCTGAAGAGGAGGCTGACGACCGCTCCAGTTCTGACTTTACCTTCAGGTTCTGGAGGTTTCACCATTTTCAGCGATGCTTCTGGGAAGGGGCTAGGATGTGTCCTACAGCAGCATGGGAAAGTAATTACTTATGCATCTAGGCAGTTACGGACTCATGAGAGGAATTATCCTACCCATGACCTCGAGTTAGCTGCGGTGATCTTTGCACTCAAGTTATGGAAACATTACTTATACGGAGAGCGTATGGAAATCTTTACTGACCACAAAAGCTTGAAGTATGTGTTCACGCAGAAAGAGCTGAACATGAGGCAAAGATGATGGTTGGAGTTGATGAAGGACTTCGACATCGATTTACAGTATCACCCCGGGAAGGTAATTGTGGTGGCAGATGCGCTGAGCAGGCATCCGATGGCATGGTACCTGATGATTGATCGGCATTTACGGGAGGATCTGGAGAAGCTCGGTATCGAGCTAGTTCGGCCAGGATCAGTGATACAGATGATGGCGCTTGACATTCAGTCAGGATTGATGGAGCAGATCCGGGAGGCACAGTCTACAGATGAGAGCCTTCGCAGACTTCGACCCCAGGCATTAGCTGGATTGCTGGATGACTTCACTATAGCAGAGGATGGATCCCTGAGGCATGGCAGCCGATTGTGCATGCCGAAGGGAGAGCTGGTAGAGGCAGTTTTGCAGGAGACGCACCGATCGAGATATTCTATTCACCCTGGTGCTAACAAGATGTACCGTGACTTGCGGGAACATCTTTGGTGGCACAGGATGAAGAGGGATGTATCGCATTTTATCTCGAGATGCCTAGTTTGCCAGCAGGTCAAGGCGGAGCGCCAGAGGCCAGCTGGTTTGTTGCAGCCGTTACCCATTCCTGAGTGGAAGTGGGAACATATTACGATGGACTTCGTTTCAGGGCTTCCTCGTTCCCAAGGAGGGAAGGATGCCATCTGGGTCATCGTAGACAGGCTGACGAAGTGTGCGCACTTCATACCCTTCAAGGTGGGGCTTTCCACCGAGAAGTTGGCAGAGCTATACATGCAGCAGATAGTTCGCCTACACGGAGTGCCGGTGAGCATCGTGTCAGACAGAGACAGTAGATTCACATCCCACTACTGGAGGAGCTTGCAGGAGGAGTTGGGCAGTAGGCTCAAGTTCAGTACGGCGTACCACCCACAGACAGATGGGCAGTCCGAGAGGACGATACAGACACTGGAGGATATGCTGAGGACTTGCGTGCTGGACTTCGGAGGATCATGGGAGAGCCATCTGCACTTGGTAGAGTTTTCATACAACAACAGCTACCAGGCCAGTATTGGTATGTCTCCTTTCGAGGCGCTTTATGGACGACGATGCCGCACATCGCTCTTTTGGGATAATATCGGAGACAGAGTTATGCTTGGGCCAGAGATGATCACGGATGCAGCAGAGAAAGTCGGGATGATCAGAGACAGGCTCAGAGTAGCTCAGGATAGGCAGAAACACTGGGCTGATGCTAGTCGCAGGCCGATGGAGTTCGCAGACGGTGATATGGTGCTAGTGAAGATATCACCTACTCGAGGGACGATCCGGTTCGGACGAGGAGGGAAGCTGAGCCCCAGATACATCGGGCCATTCGAGGTACTTGGCAGGATCGGAGAGGTAGCTTACAGGGTTGCACTTCCACCCAATCTAGCAGGAGTTCACGACGTCTTTCACGTATCTCAGCTGAGGAGATATGTTCCAGACCCCAGTCATGTGCTAGATCATTCAGAGTTGGAGGTTGGACCGAGCCTTACAGTTTCTGAGCAGCCAGTAGAGATATTAGACCGGAGAGAGAAGAGGCTGAGGAACAAGGTTATACCCCTAGTGCGAGTAGCTTGGAGCCGTCACCCACCAGGTGAATCTACTTGGGAGAGGGAGTCGGACATGATGGAGAGATACCCTTACTTGTTCGATCCAACCACTGCGAGGGAACCACCCGTTCCCGCTTGATACCCTAGAGGTTAGTTTCGATCGCAGCCTTAGTCATTTTGATTGCAATACTTGCTATGTTAGACTATTATCGAGTCTTCAATCCTTATGAATTTTGAGGACAAAATTTTTCAAGGAGGGAAGACTTGTAAGCCCCTGTTTTTCAAAATTCATTTTTAATTAGTGTTAATTAATTTTTTTGTGACAAATTAGCCTTAAAATAATTATTTAGATTTTTAAGAATTTTTCTAGAATTTTTAAATGATTTTAAATAAGATTTATATATTAAAAATATCACTTTGTAATTTATTTAAATGTTTTAATATCATTTTGTAATAACTAGAATTGTTTTAATATAGTTTTGTAATTATTAGAATTGTTACAATATCAGTTTGTAATAAATAAATTATTTTTAATGCGGAATGCAAATTCTAATTTGCATTTATCTACCTTAGGGACCTATCTGTAATAACCTAAACTAGGAGGACCTAATTGCTAAACCCTATTCTACCCACCCCGACCGCCTCAACCCGACCGCCTCAACCCGACCTAATTGCAAATGATTTTCGGCCAGCGCGACGACCCCCCGACCGCCTCAACCCGCCTATTTAAACCCCCTCACTCCCCACAGTCGACTACCACTCACCCCGATCCATCTCCACCGACCGCAGCCCCATTTCTTCCCCAAAACCCCCAGCCCTAACCCTAACTCCGGCAACACCCCACCACCGCTTCACCGACCGCCGTCGTCAGACGCCACCACCGCCATCCGCTTCGCCACGTCGAGCTGGACGCAGCGCCACCGTCCCGACGCCCCAAACCGCCGCCTCCGCCCTCGAAAGTTTTCCCCATAGTCGGACACGCAGGTAACAGACCTGAGTTCGTGTCGTGCGTGTCTCGAACTCACGCACGACGTTCGCCTGGACACGGGGAACCTAGCTATAGGTCTGGACACGGGTGAATTGACTCGTGCGTGTCGTGCTAGCCCAGACACGTAAATACCTGTGTCCCTAACTGTCCGGACACAGGCTCGTATTTATATATTTTTTTTATATATAATGTTAATCAAACCTAAATAAAATTTACTAAAACCCTATTCCTAACACGACCCACGGGCTGACCCCCTGGCCAGCCCGACAGAGCCTAAACCCCCCCTCCCCCCCCGCGCGCTTCTCTGGCATGGGTTCGAACCCTGCCACTGCTGTATTCTTTTTCTTTTCTTTTTCTTTTCCTTTTTCCTTTTTCTTTTATATATATATCTATTTATATATATATGTATATACATATTTTTGTATATATATATGTATTAATATATATACTATATTTAGGTATATATAGTTGCTGTTTTATATATATATATATATATATATATATATATATATATATATACTTTATTATTTATGTATGTATATATATATATATATATATATATATATATATATATATATATATATATATATATATATATATATATATATATATATATATATATGTCTTATGTATACATATATATTTATGTATATATATTTCTTTGTGTATATATATTATCATATATATACTATTATATGTATATGTATACATTAATTTTGTATATATATATATATATATATATTATATAGTTGAGTATTTTCTTATATGTATGTATATATACATATATTTGTATATATATATATATATATATAATATAGTTGAGCATTTTTCTATATATAAATATCCCTATATTTATATATATATATATTAGTTCCTATGTGTATTTTACTTAGCTTAGTGTAAATTATTTATATAAAATAATGTTCATACTTTTATAAGTTACTATGTAAAACTTTACCTTATTAAATAATAATATTTATTTTGATTATTACCAAATTGTATTTTTATTGTATTTAAATTACTGCAACCATTTGGTGTCCAAGCCTAGCATGGGTATTTGGGCTCAAATGTGTTTTCACACATTCAAGACCTGTACAAGTCATATTGGACTTGATTCATGGCCTTGGGTCCTGTATTTGAACTTTGGTTCAAATTATATACATGGACAAAATACGCAGATAATTAATTATTGTGTGCAAAGCTGTTTTTGATTTTCTAAAAATACTTAAAGTATTGCTAAAATTATGGAAAAAATAGTATTTAGATACTATGTTAAGTTAGCTAATTTAGTATAATTTTTGTAGTATTTAATTTACTGTTTTGCCACTAGTTTGGCATATGAAACCAAAACTCACTTTCTGTATACTTAGGAAAACTGATTTTTATAAAATATTTGTACTGGTTAATAAATTGCAGGAAAATTATAATAAATTTCTATAGTTAGCAAGGATCGTTTTGGTACTTTGTTTTATGCAAAACTAGACTTTTTGCCTATTTCAAAAATTGTTAGAACACAATGATCTCTTGATTTATTTATTGATTAATTACGACTTGTAGCTTTTTGTGTTAATTGGAGTTTTAGTCGTATTGAACCCCATCCCTCACTAGTGTAAAGACCATAGAAAGTTAGTTAACATAGTGTGTCACCCCACTTTGGTCTCCTATGCCAAGTCATCATTTTGGCTAGGTGCCCAGTCACAAGTCGTGTTTCACCAATTAGTGTCCTAGTATTTTAGCTTAGTGTAAAACTAAGTTATTATATTTTACTTCTACAGCGACGAGTTACTGGACATCCATAGCACTGTTATCGCAGCTTGTTTTGTTTTGCTTTGCTAGAGACAAGTACTTTCAACGAACTTTACATATTGTCACATAAATGAACTGCAAACCCCACCATGTTAAATGCTGATCCTTGGGGTAGCAAGTTAGATCTTTACATATTGTACTTTCAGTTACTACCATGCTTAGAACAGTCTTGATGTATCTCTCACATGATTAGAATATGGGTTATGGGGAAACTGATAGTATTGTACGTGATCACGACCCCCCTATAGTAGCGAGCTCGGTCGCATTCTATATGCATACCTTACCGCAGGCCTTTACCCCGCATGTCTGTACGGATGTACACTTATGCTTGTTAACTTGTACATATGTACATTTCATTATGTGCCCTCCAACATATTGTACATCTATTGACCGATCACGTACTTGCTACAGTTTTAAACATTACATATACATCTGTCTCTATGACACGTGTATCCTTGCCATGATAGATTGAGTGATGCCATGCTTTCCAGTTATTCCTCTCATGTTCATTTCTATGTTTCATATGCTAGTTTGCTAGATTTAGTACTTGCTCCCGTCCTGACAGGATAACGTTGTAGGTGTCCTTACTGAGGAGGAGTTACTCTGCGACTCATATTATGGGATTACTGCCGAGGACCCGGCTCTGCTTTACGAGGATGCTCCTGCAGGGAACCTCGCCTAGTTGTCTTTTGTTTACTTAGACTTTTGAGAGTAGACATGTATTAGACTATATCATTTTGTAACTGGACATGTATCCAGTTTTACATTTCAGTTTACTTGTACTTGGATATTTTACTATATACGACGACTTTTGTGTTTGGAGCATTTATGATTCTTCTTCACTTATAGAACTGTTAGCACATTTAGTATTATCCTGTTGTCTTTAGAACAGCTTACTACGTTTTAGCTCAACGTAGGCTGGACATGACTCGGCCTGGCCCAACAATTTGGGTAGCGGGTCGTGACACTACTCACGCTGAAAGGACCCCGTCTAACAAAAGCTAGAAGAGTCCACGATGGCTCTGGGAGTCAGTGACCAACACACGAAATATTGTACTTGGTATGGAAATGATAACAATTGACAGGGAAGAACATGGTAAGTTTCATAAGGCGCGGCGCGGGCCGCCGTCGGTAAGTTTCAACATAAATTTCACTATGCTTGTCATATGCTTGTTTGAAATTCATTAGGATGGTTAGAAACATTCATACTTTAAGTCAATTAAACTCTTCAACCAAATGAGAGCTTGGAACTTAAATAGCCACGCACCAGTACAAAGTATAATGTACTGATCCTCGCTCTCCACGCAGATACCCCGAACTACGAAGGGTGTGCCACTTGAAAGCTCAAGGCGAAGTGAACCCTTTTGAAGCCTCGTCCGCGTGTAAAGGCTTGTTTTCTGGAATCCTTTTGAAGAAGACCCGCACTCAGTCCAAAAGAAGATGACGGCTCGCCTCGCCTCGATAGCAGGTGGAAAGATGTTATATTTTGCTTGTAAAAAGAGGATGTAATGTATGGAACGACTATCTCATCGGCGTTCATTTTGTAAGTCGAGTCATGTTGTAGCCCGCGCGATAATGATTGTAAAGGAGTCTATGTAAAGTTTTATTATCATCAATGAAAAAGTCTATTTCCATTTCAAATGTGTCATTCAATTTATCTGTGTACTCTAACTTGATGTTGTGTTTCGGATAATCCTTATGACTATGCCTTGTGCGATCGCAATTTAGGTTCGCACGGCATCACGTCCGGGGGACGACTATCGATTCTACGAAATCGGGACGTGACATAATGGTATCAAAGCCCGGCTTTACATCCTTTGGCCTCGCGTCTAGAGTTCCAAACCTTTGACCTCGCATCGATGAGATAAGTTGTTCCATACAATGAGTCCGTAATAATTTGTGACTGATGCGTTTGCCTTCGTATCGCAAAAGTGACGGAACCCACGGTCGAGCAAGAACAGAGCGCCTCAAGCGGCTCTAGTAGTTCGTATCGTCCGCAGGCCGGACCTTCTAACGATACAGTCGAAAGGATGCTGCGCATGAAGGAGGCGCAGCGAAACCAGTCCGAGAACCGGCATCAGCAGGTAGAGGAACGACAGGCCCAGTTCGAAGCTCGCTTCGAAGCTCGCTTTGATGCACATGCCAAACTTCAGCAAAAGCAGCTAGATACCCTGCAGCAGATCGTCCAGACAATGGCGGCCAACGGGAATTCTACGACTACGCCTACCGTCACCGTGCCGGCGATCCAGCCCATTGATATCGACACGGAGGATCCCGAGCGTCAACCAGCGGCACCGAAAAAGTATAACTTTGAAGTGTCCGAATTCAAGAAAGCGTGCCGCACTTCTTTCAGCGGCACCGAGGGTCCTTCCATGGCGATCGACTGGTTGGAAGAGCTGGAAGATCACTTTGAGCTTCTTGGCATTGAAGAATCGAAGCAAGTCGCCTGCGCACAACTTCAGCTACGGTTGAACGTGCACGACTGGTGGGCTGTGCGCAAGTGAGCGATCCGACCGGATAACACCACCGCACCGATCTCTTGGGCCACGTTCCGCAAAGCTTTCGAACTCCAGTACCTTCCGTCAGCCGTTCTTCAAGCGAAGGAGAATGAATTCATGCAGTTGAAGCAAGGGAGCAGGACAGTGGAACAGTACGCCGCAGAATTCAATAAGTTGTCTAAGTTTGCTGACCAGTTTCTGCCGACTGAAGAGTGCCGTGTGCGACGATTTGAAGTGGGTCTGCGACACTCTATCGGTGTGCATGTCAAGGTCCCGGAGTACAATTCCGTGGGCGAGGCTCTGAATCACGCGCTCCGCCTTGAGAACCTGCATCCTTCCAGTACTGATGACGTTGTGCGCCACTCCAATCACAAACGTCCTAGCCATATGGGAGGCAACAACGACGCGTCAAAGCGGCCAAATAACGGCGGCTACAAGGGTGAGAAGACAATACCTAAGTGCTCCAATTGCGGGCGACTTGGACACCGTGAAAGCCACTGCTTTTTCCGCAATGTTGAATGCTTCGCTTGCGGACAGAGGGGTCACACGGCTCCAAATTGTCCAAGCTTTCGTCAGACTCGTAACGCCCCGCCACAACAACACCGACAAGAGAATCGAGGACAGGCGCCTCGACCTCCTCCGCCCACTCAACCCGTACCGCAAAATGGCCGAGATCGTCGCCCCAACACTCAGGGCCGCGTCTACGCCATGACTCGAGACGAGGCACTGGCATTAGATACGGTAGTGTCAGGTATACTAAAATTCAATAATGTGCCTGCTCGTGTGTTATTTGATTCAGGCGCTTCACATAGTTTTATATCGGCGGACTTTACCGTCGAGCGCAAATTCACTGTAATATCATTAGATCTCGACCTTAGCGTAAGCACGCCTTCGGGCACACCAATTCTCACAAACTTAGCTTGCGCCGGCGGGATTATCTGTATCGGCGGTCAAAAGATCGGTCTGGATGTGATAGTTCTAGACATGAAGGACTTTGACATCATTCTAGGAATGGATTGGCTCGGGCCGTACAACGCAACCATAGACTGCGCTGAAAAGAGGGTCACATTACGCATGCCTGGAGTGCCTGAATTCTGCTACTCGTGTGGTGAGGCGTCGCCGACCTGTATGGTGATCTCCACAATATCTGCTCGACGGATGCTGCATTCTGGGTACGAAGGCTATCTAGCTTCCGTTCGAGACATACGACAGGATGGTACAAACGCGGGTCAGACCGACGTTGTGGCAGAATTCTCAGACGTGTTCCCGGACGAGCTACCCGACATGCCGCCCGATCGAGAAATAGAGTTCACCATCGACACATTCCCCAACACCTGGCCGATCTCGAAGGCTCCATACAGAATGGCCCCTACAGAATTGAAAGAATTGAAGACACAACTTCAGGAATTGCTTGACAGAGGGTTTATCCGTCCGAGTGTCTCGCCGTGGGGTGCGCCCGTGCTATTCGTGAAGAAGAATGATGGATCGATGCGGCTCTGCATCGACTATCAGAAATTGAATAAAGCCACCGTCCGAAACAAATACCCCCTGTCCCGCATCGACGACTTGCTCGACCAGCTCCAAGGTGCAACAGTGTTTTCGAAGATTGATCTACGATCGGGTTACCACCAACTCAAAGTCAAGCCAGATGACGTGCCGAAGTCTGCCTTCCATACTCGTTACGGCCACTACGAGTTCTTGGTAATGTCGTTCGGTCTAACAAATGCCCCTGCCGTCTTCATGGATCTAATGAATCGGGTGTTCCGTCCGTTCTTTGACAAGTTCGTAGTAGTCTTCATCGACGACATCCTCGTCTACTTAAAGGATCGAGCGCAACATGCAGAGCATCTGCGGATGGTACTCCAAACCCTTCGAGAGAATTAATTGTACGCGAAGATGAGCAAGTGCGAGTTCTGGCTGGACAGCGTCTCATTCCTTGGACACATCATCTCCGCCGCGGGCATCGCAGTCGATCCGAAGAAAGTCGAGGTAGTTGCTGATTGGAAACGGCCCGCATCAGTTAGCGAAATTCGAAGCTTCCTAGGCTTGGCAGGATACTACCGATGCTTCGTGAAGGACTTCGCGAAGATCGCAGCGCCGTTGACTTGCCTCACCCAGAAAGGAGTCGCATTCCAGTGGTCAGACGACTGTGAAGCTTCCTTCCAGGAGCTCAAACAACGGCTCGTTTCGGCCCCGATACTTGCTCTTCCTGAAGGGACGGAGGGATTTCAAATCTTCAGTGATGCTTCTGGCCAGGGTTTGGGGTGTGTGCTCATGCAGCGGGATAAGGTGATATCTTTTGCTTTCCGGCAGTTGAAGCCGCACGAGACGAACTACCCCACGCATGACCTAGAATTGGCGGCGATTGTGTTTGCGTTGAAGCTGTGGCGTCACTATCTCTATGGCGTGGCGTGCAGGATTTATACGGACCACAAAAGCCTCAAGTATCTCTTCACCCAGAAAGAACTGAATTTGCGGCAGAGGCGATGGCTCGAACTAATCAAAGACTATGATTTATCGATCGACTACACGCCGGGCAAGGGAAATGTGGTAGCGGATGTGCTGAGCCGAAAGTACTTAGCTTCGTTATGCATCAACGATCGACTGCTGTGTGACTTGGAAGGAATGGGCATTGAACTTCGAGTTCGTTTCAGAGACGTAAAACTAGCGCAACTGCGGGTGGAACCGAGCCTACTGGAGAGGATCAAGTCTGCACAGAAGGACGACCCCTACCTGGAGAAGATGCGGAAGCTGATATCGACAGAAAAAGCGTCTGACTTTGCAGAGGACGAGTCGGGAGTGTTGCGCGTGAAGGGACGGCTATGCGTACCGGATGACGTAGAACTCAGAAAGGAGATAATGACGGAGGCACACTATACAAAATATTCCTTGCATCCTGGCAGCACCAAGATGTATAAGGACCTCCGTGTTATCTTTTGGTGGCACTGCATGAAGAGGGACGTAGCGCTCTTTGTGTCAAAATGTATGGCCTGTCTGCAAGTCAAAGCCGAGTACCAGCGACCGGGCGGGGATATGCAGAACCTCGCCATTCCAGAGTGGAAGTGGGATCACATCACTATGGACTTCGTTATTGGCTTGCCGAGGATGCCGCGGGGAAACAACGCCATCTGGGTCATCGTCGATCGACTAACCAAGTCAGCGCACTTTATCGCCATCAAAGTTACTTGGAGCGTCGATCGCCTTGCTCAGATATACCTTGATGAAATAGTTCGGCTGCACGGGATCCCAGTTTCTATCGTCTCGGATCGTGATGGACGGTTCGTAGCGCGCTTCTGGAGTAGTCTACATTCAGCACTGGGGACCAAGTTGAAGTTCAGCTCAGCTTATCATCCTCAGACTGACGGCCAAACAGAACGGGTGAACAAAATTCTCGAAGACATGTTGCGACTCTGTGCAATCGACTTGAAGTCAAGTTGGGACGTCCATCTACCGCTGGCCGAGTTTGCATACAACAACAGTTATCAGTCCAGCATCCAAATGGCATCGTATGAAGCTTTGTACGACCGAAAGTGTAGATCGCCCATTTGCTGGGATGAAGTCGGGGAACGGCAGATACTTGGTCCGGAGCTGGTTGAGCAGACTGTGCAGAAGGTCAAGTTGATACGAGAAAGATTGAAGATAGCACAAAGCCGACAGAAAAGCTATAGCGACACGCACCGACGCCCCCTCGAGTTCTCGGAAGGTGACCATGTATTCCTGAAGGTGATGCCTATGCGTGGAGTTTTCCGGTTCGGTGTGAAAGGAAAGTTGAGCCCAAGATTTGTTGGCCCATTCGAAATATTGAAGCGAGTGGCCCCGGTAGCTTATCAACTCGCCTTGCCGTCGGCATTATCAGAGGTACATGACGTCTTCCACGTCTCGCAATTACGGAAGTACGTGCACGATCCGGGGCATATGGTAGAGTTGGGTAAGCTGGACCTGAAGGCGGACTTATCATATGTCGAAGAGCCGGTGCAAATCTTGGAGCGCAAGGATAAACTTCTCCGCAACCGTGCTATTCCTCTAGTCCGCGTCCTCTGGAGAAACCATTCGGTCGAGAAGTCGACGTGGGAGCTTGAGTCTGAAATGAAGGAGAAGTTCCCTTCATTGTTCTCGTAGAGGTAGGTTCTATTCTTAAGTTTCGAGGACAAAACTTTTTCTTAGTTGGTTATGGTGTAGTGACCCGTTCCTATATCGTGCCCCGTACTCTGTCCACGGGGTGCGCGAGAAAGGAACACTGTCGTTATCGATTCGGTCGGGACCGATAGGTCGGGATCGGCCGAGTCGATCGAACGGAAACGGTTGAATTAAGATCCATTCCTCGTTATGGAATGTCTTCTTCGGAACCAAGTCCCATATTCAGCAGGCTGCGCCTCGAGGATTGACTCTGCGGCTGAGTCGGGAGAGACCTCCCGTTGCTCTGCTTTTCACGCCGCTTGCGTTGGTTTTGGCTTTGTTTTCTGAATGCGGTTTCGTGAATGTTTTCGATGGTTTTCATGGCTTGCATTTCGAACTCGCATTTCCTATCGAACTCCTTGAATAATGCAGTGTTCTAATCGGTTGCTTGTGCGATTTCAGGTAATCGCGTAGGCGACGTTTAGCGCGACCAACAAGTTCTCTCGCCGAAGTAAACTCAAGGTGAGTGGCTGACCCTTCGCTTCTCGACCCCTTCTTAGGCAAAGTCGATAGTGTTGTTGCGAATGAAAAGATAAATGCAAGTGCACGAACACGAATGAATAAGCAAGTTCTCAAAAAGAAAAGGTAGGCTATGTCATCTTAACAACTAAAAACATGTCTTTGCACGGTCATGGACAACTTGTCGACAAGGTGAGCGTTTCTCCGCACGGTAACCCGAGGCCACGGGACCGTTGCGGGCAAAGGGAAACAAATAATTAGCTGTGCTGGGCACGGGTTAGGCGAGGACTTGCAGCGGGGCTCGCTACTCACGCTGAAAGGACCCCGTCTAACAAAAGCTAGAGGAGTCCACGATGGCTCTGGGAGTCAGTGACCAACACACGAAATATTGCACTTGGTATGGAAATGATAACAATTGACAGGGAAGAACATGGTAAGTTTCATAAGGCGCGGCGCGGACCGCCGTCGGTAAGTTTCAACATAAATTTCACTATGCTTGTCATATGCTTGTTTGAAATTCATTAGGATGGTTAGAAACATTCATACTTTAAGTCAATTAAACTCTTCAACCAAATGAGAGCTTGGAACTTAAATAGCCACGTACCAGTACAAAGTGTAATATACTGATTCTCGCTCTCCACGCAGATACCCCGAACTACGAAGGACGTGCCACTTGAAAGCTCAAGGCGAAGTGAACCCTTTTGAAGCCTCGTCCGCGTGTAAAGGCTTGTTTTCTGGAATCCCTTTGAAGAAGACCCACACTCAGTCCAAAAGAAGATGGCGGCTCGACTCGCCTCGATAGCAGGTGGAAAGATGTTATATTTTGCTTGTAAAAAGGGGATGTAATGTATGGAACGACTATCTCATCGGCGTTCATTTTGTAAGTCGAGTCATGTTGTAGCCCGCGCGACAATGATTGTAAAGGAGTCTATGTAAAGTTTTATTATCATCAATGAAAAAGTCTATTTCCATTTCAAATGTGTCATTCAATTTCTCTGCGTACTCTAACTTGATGTTGTGTTTCGGATAATCCTTATGACTATGCCTTGTGCGATCGCAACTTAGGTTCGCACGGCATCACGCCCGGGGGACGACTATCGATTCTACGAAATCGGGGCGTGACAGCTGCTACTGCTATGGGGGGGTTACAAAATACCTGCACAGGCCCTACTCTCTCACATAAGCTGATGCCAACAACAGGCTTGCTGTTGATGTCCTGAATCCCCTTCATTACTGCTATGGTTACCTCACTAACCCGAGCCCCCATTTGCAACAACTATGTCCCTCATAAACTGGGCCTAACTTTCCCTAGTATGCTGCTATATGCTTCATTTAGCTGCTCTTCTAAACATTAAAGTGCTGCTACTGCTATGCTGTTAAGAAATACAGCATGGCTGATGCATATGCTGACCCTCTCCCCTTCTAGCCCGAGCCCCTTTACCTATAGCTATTGCTATGCTACATAACATATCATCCCCTCCTAACACCGCTACTGTAGCTGCTACTTTAGCTGCTACTTAAGTCCAAGCCTAACTCCCTTTCACAACACCACTGTTAGCTACTACCCTTCATTACCCGAGCCCCTTACATACATCAGTTAACTACTAGGTACTACATGGCCCCCTTCATATTAGTTAACTCTGCATTACCCTTCCCCCTCTCTACACACACACATGCACATATATAATGAACGCATAACTCAAAAATCACTCCACGTTCTTACTAGTTAAGTAATGAAACACACACACACACACACACACACACACACACACACACACACACACACACACACACACACACACACATACACATACACACACACACATACACATACACATACACAAAATTTAATATATAGAGACACACTCACAAACTTAAAATAGTCCACCCTCTCTCAAGCTATGCAAAAATATATATTACCCTCATAGATCACCAAATAAACATACAAATGATAATCTATATTAATATACATCTAGAAATAAGTGTCAAAACTGAATTTATAATATTGGATGTCCACTTGGTCATTTTGTCAAACATTTGGCATGCGTATCGGGATACGTTGTGATACGCCTATGATACGCACTCCAAATAGATCCAAATTTGATCCGAAGCATACCCACATGTTCTAAATCATAATTAGGACCTAACAAACCTATTCACGAACCCAAGAAATGCCATTCTGGATTTTCTCTAAAATGACTCAAAATACCAAAGGAAAAGTCTCCAAATGGATAAAGAAGAGTCAAAACTCCTATCCATGGGTAACCCTAATGCATGGGGGTTCCTATTTGATGTCTCTACACTATTTAATATAAATAAAGGGTTTAGAATATATTTCACCTATTGGGAGATGGATTCCTAATAAAATGGCTCCAAGTTCCAAAAGCTCCCAAAGTCCAAGTGCTCATATCTCCAATGTCTTGCTTCTAGAGTCTTCTACTCTCCAAGGAGAAGAGAATGGAATTAATTTGGGCTGATTTAGAGGAGTTTTAGTGGTAGGAGGAATGGTGGAAGGAGAGCTCCCAAATTATGGCTTCTTTTGAAAATATGGAGAGGAAGAAGATGAAGTTAGGCTATATAAGGAAAGGGGTTGCCATATTAGGTTAGGGTTAGGGTTATGGCTAATAGAAAATGTCCATTAAGCCCTTCTCTTTAGTCATGACAAGTTTAGTGAAGGAGCCCCACTCCCTAATAGGTGTTTAGTCAAATTTTCTAACTAATCCTTCTAATCTAACTAGAGGCTAACTAAAGTTTAATTAGGCTAGTACTAATCATTTAATTAGGTAGTCATGTCAAGTTGGTTTAGGTCCTCTAAGGTTACTAACAACTATTCTAACTAATGGCTAACTACTAATCATGTACAATAATTTATCATACGCACTATATTAATTATTATAAGTAATTAATCCAAAAATATAATTACTAGTTTTGTAAAATAAATTTATCACTCAAAATATAATTTGAATACTATTATTCACAATAATAACAAGAAATAGAAAAAAGTCAAAAATACTGCTCTTAAAAAAAATAGTGGTGACAAGAAGATGCCCCTATGGTCAACCGACACGTAGCTACTAGTATTAACTATATTAATGGTTGTCATTTAATATAGTGAAACCACATTAATGATAAAGCATCAACATGATCATTGCTTGTTAACCTTCATTTATTAACAAATGCCACGTGGCATGAAAGACCTCATCCACATCAAAGAGGTTCTTGTGCACAGAAAAAATCCATTGTCTCAGCAAATTCCTGCGTGCAGGATCGTTCCAATTATATTAATTGAATGGAACCCTTATGTGAAGAACTATTCTCAGTCAGAGAGATTCTTGTGTGCATGAAAATTATTGTATATACAAAGTTTTTCTCGGCCATAATGTGTTCTACGTGCAGAAAAGGCGACCTAGCCACCAAAAGCCAATTGCTCAAGAAGGACCCAATTTTGCAAAAAATATGCACAGTTAGCAAGTCAGAGTTTGACACATGTCCACGTGCTACATCAAACATCTGTAGAACCCTAGAGGGGGGTGAATAGGAAAAAAAACTAAACACAAGTAAGCTATATTACTGAAATAAAATAAGAGAGTGAGAAAATCAAGCACTCGATGTATCTCGGTCTCCTCCCTAGAGGCAATCCAGTCCCGAAACTCTTGGCTTAAATCCACTATTGAGTAAATAGTACACACGAGTTTGGATCCGAAGAACTCGCCAATTTCTTACACACGAGTTTTCTTAAGAAGGCTCGTCAACTTCAAAAAGGAAAGGAAGAGAACTGTTGATCTTCTAACACTTGAAGATCAAAAAGTATAACTCTTGAATACTCTAGCACTTTTGGATTGGATGACAATTAAAAGCTTGGGTAGAGTAGTAATGGTGGAGATCTTGGTTGTTGAAAAATTTATGGCTTAAGTGGATAGCCTTCAATGGAAGGAAGGAATCCCTTTATATAGAAAACCAAGAGTAGGTAGCATTTAATCCTCCTGAATATAGCCCATACGGCATACCGTCAGTATGGACCGGCATACCGTCGGTATTCCGTTCGGAACAGTAACGGTAATAATTATATCCGTTGGGGAGCATTTAATGCTAGTATTTGTCCATTCAAAAATCAAATCAGATAAAGCGGTATACCGTCGGTATGCAGCGATATGCCATCGGTATACCGATGTTCGTCACAGAACATTTTGTGGCTAACAAATCGGTATACCGTCGGTATACTGTTGTATACCGTCGGTATACTGTTGTATACCGTCGGTATGCCGATGTTCGTCACAGAATATTTTATGGCTAATAAATCGGTATACCGTCGGTATACTATTGTATGCCATCGGTATGCCAAAGTTCATCACAGAACATTTTGTGGCTCACAAAATGGTATACCGTCGGTATGCCGAAGTTCGTTACCGAACATTTTGTGGCTCAGAAACGGTATACCATCGGTACACAGCGGTATACCGTCGGTATGCCATTCTTTTAGACATTGATTTTTGACTAAAAAAATAGAAGAGCTTTATGTTTTGTCATCCAACCTTAGGTGTTTATACAGAAGGACCTAGACCTTGTACAGACTCGAAATCTTGAATCTGTTGAGAGCCGTCTTTAAGGAGCGCTGGTCTTTCCTTCAGTTTTCTTTTAGGAACGTCCATAAGGCTTGGATGACTCAGCTTGAATGGACAGACTGATTGTAGGAAAGCTTTGAAAGATTATCTGTTAGCTTAAATACATAGAAAACTAGACTACGAAGACGCTGTTAATGTTATCAAAATAAACTGGGTCAACAATCTTTCCCATTTTGATAATTGACAAAACAGAGAGATAGCATCTTCAGGGAGTGACTCCTCCGTAGGTTGACAACTCCTCCTCAATACGTTTTGCATCTTCAGGAAGTGACTCCCCCGTAGGTTGACAACTCTCCCTCAATACGTTTTGCATCTTCAGGGAGTGACTCCCCCGTAGGTTGACAACTCCCCCTCAATACGTTTTCTTCCCCTTTGTCACTTAATCAAAGATGGAAAATAAGTAAAAAAAATCAACGATAAATAATGAAAGAATTATGCAGAACAAAACATGCATATATTAGATTTTGAAAGAGGGTACATGCTTGGTACTACATAAAAACAGATAAAACTCTCCTTCACGAGAGTGAGCAAGACAGCAAAAACACAAAAAATAGTCTCCGTAGGACCACACACAACATAAAACCATACTAATGGTTCCCGAAGGACCTCAAAGGACAGACACTAAAACGACACCAAATTATCCGACCACCACCAACAGGAGCCCGCAACTACTCATCTGCTGGATCATCGTCCTCCCCACCCTGAGCACCATGAAAAGCACCGAAAGGATCCACGCCATCCGGGTACATGAAACTGTAGGCGTTGGGGTCAGAGAAGCGGGAGCCTTGGTATTGTGGATCCTGAAGGTTAAGATCCAGATAGGCATTCCGGTCCTGAAGAGTCCGCTGGATAAAGTAAGCCTGGTCATGGAAGCGACTCTGGATAAGATTCCCAAGTCCGCGGGTGTTGGCCCGTATCTGCTCCTCCGTCTGAGCCATGCACATGTCAAAATGCTGCTGGGTCAGCAGCATGAAACGTCTGGATAGAGGAGGCGCAGAAGATGGCGCAGCAGGAGAAGCGGTCGGCGGTTCATGAGAGGATGACGCACGAGATACGGATGCACCAGAGGCAGAACGGAAAACAGCAAGAAAGGAGGGAACGCCGTCTGACTGGCAGAGTAAGAGATCTACGTTCTTCGCCTCAAGGATAAGGGTGATGAAAGTGCCATAATTGAGGGATTGCTTCCCCGCGGGCAGGACAGAAAAGAAAGCATTGAGAAGAGTCTTGGGAAACGACCAAGTCTTCTTGGAGTATAGGTAATACATGCAGACGAGTGCATCCTTGGTGATCGCATCGTAGTTGCCGGCCTTGGGGTAGATAGTGTGGTAGATAATCCGATGGAGCTCGTAGTAGAAGGGCTCCAATTGCTTTGAGAAGGCCGAAATAGCCGGAGGATTGGGGCCCTTGTAAATGATGTCACAGAACTTATCAAAGGAGACTTCGACAGAAGGATAGAGACCGGCCAAGGTCGATAAAGCATCTCCTCGATTTGGCACTTCAAGAATCTCGACAATGTCACGAGCCGCGAGGCGAAAGTGACGATCATTGACCATGGTCTCGATGGCGTTATTTTAGAGATCGGGAATGAGATTGTAGTAGAATAGGCGCACCGCTGCCGGGTAGACGGGCACTTGACGACGTAAAAGAGATGAGAGGATGGCCATCTGAAAGAGGGAGAGATGGCCGGAGAATATATTCCAGTTGATGGCCTTGCCCTTGAAGACGTTGTGGTCGGCAAAATGCTGGAACCATGCATCGGTAGCTAGGGCGGAGGTAAAAATTTTCGGATCATATGTGCCATTTGGAAGAGGCACCAGAGTGAACGGGTTCAAAGCGGTGAAAGAGGAGCGAGGACGTTTGTGGGTGGCCATTAGGGTTGATGATAGAGGGATGATGGAGAAGTGAGGAAGAATGAAGAGGAGGAAGAAGGAGTAGGGGTTTTTAAAAAAGAAGAGGAAGTTGAATGGGTAGGGAGAGTTTTGAAAATGAAAAGGAGTGAATGAAAGTAATGAATGAGGTGAGTTTTTGAAAAAGGTGATGATGAATATAATTAATGAAGGGAGTGGAAGGGTTGGGATGGGATGGAAATTAATGAGGGATAGGATGTGATAGGATAGGTAGTTAATGAGAGAGGTTGAAAAAAAAGTGGAAGATATAGTGGGGCCCAAGGCAGACGTGACAGGCTGTGTCCGCGTTAAACGGCATGCCGTCGGTATACTGGTGTATGCCGACGGTATGTCAATTTTGGGTACAGAAGATAATTTTGAACACAAATCGGTCTACCGTCGGTATGCCGCCGTATGCCGGCGGTGTGCCGTTGGAGGAGAACTAAGAGTCAAAATGAATGATGCCTAATTCTTGGCAGAGAAAGACGAAACGATCCTCCGGGAGTGGTTTGGTAAAAATGTCGGCCAATTGATAAGTAGTGTCAATAAAATCAAGGAGGATATCCCCCTTTTGTTGATGGTCATGAAGAAAATGGTGTCTAATCTCAATATGCTTCGTGCGGGAGTGACAAATCAGATTTTTCGTGAGATTTATCGAGCTAGTATTATCACATTTAATAGAAGTGCAAGTAGAAGAAATGCAATAGTCTACAAGTGTTTGTGACATCCAAAGAATTTGTGCACAACAGCATCCGACCGCTATATACTCGGCCTCAGTGGTTGAAAGAGCAATAGAGTTTTGTTTCTTACTAAACCACGATACCAAGGATTTTTCGAGGAATTGACATGTGCCGCTAGTGCTTTTTCGGTCAATTTTGCATCCGACAAAATCCGCATCTGAGAAGCCGTGAAGCTCAAAGGATTAAGATTTCGGATACCAAAGTCCCATATTAATGGTGCCTTTGAGATATCGAAAAATACGCTTTACAGCACATAAGTGCGATTCCTTTAGATTTGCTTGGTATCGTGCACAAAGACACACACTAAACATGATATCAGGTCGGCTAGCAGTTAGATAGTAAGCTACCGATCATACCTCGATACTTACGAATGTCGACCGAAGTACCATCTTCATCACTATCAAGTTTTGTCGTTGTTGCCATAGGAGTCCTCATTGATTTGGATGAGTAAAGTTCGAAGCGTTTGAGGAGGTTCTTTGTATATTTGGCTTGATTGATGAAGGTTCCTTTGGGTCCTTGTTTGATCTGCAAGCCCAAAAAGAATGATAGTTCTTCCATCATGCTCATTTTAAATTCATCCTGCATCACTTTAGCAAATTCTACACAAAGTGCATTGTTAGTAGAACCAAAGATAATGTCATCGACATAGATTTGTACTAATAAAAGTGTGCCATTAAGAAATTTGATAAAAAGTGTGGTATCGACTTTACCCTTAGAAAAATTGTGAGATATGAGGAAGAAACTAAGGCGCTCATACCAAGCACGAGGAGCTTGTTTGAGGCCATAAAGGACTTTGTGTAGTTTGAAGACGTGATGAGGAAATTAAAAATCTTCAAAGCCAGGAGGTTGCTTAACATAAACTTCCTCTTTAATAATGCCATTTAGAAAAGTACTTTTAACATCCATTTGAATTTTTTTGAAATCATTAAAACAAGCAAAAGCACATAGCATATGAATGGATTTAAGACGAGCAACCGGAGCGTAGGTTTTATCGTAGTCAATGCCTTCCTCTTGGTTATAGCCTTGAGCAACTAATCGGGCTTTGTTACGAGTCACTAACCCATCTTTATTAAGTTTATTACAAAACACCCACTTAGTTCCAATAATGGGGTGGTTGTTAGGTTTAGGGACAAGTTCCCAAACCTTGTTTCGCTTAAATTGATTTAGCTCTTCTTGCATCGCTATCATCCAAAATTTATCATGAAAAACATCATTAATATTTTTAGGCTCTATTTGAGAAATAAAAGCCACGTTTGCACAAAGATCATGAGTGGAGGATCTAGTACTGACACGGGATGAAGGATCACCAATGATAAGCTCCTTAGGATGATTAGGGACAAATCTCCATTCCTTTGGGAGATCCTCTTGAGGAGGCTCGAGTGGTGGAGAATCTTTTGTTGGAGGGGTCATAATTTCATTGTTAGATAAAGAAGGACGAGGATCTCGAATAGAAGAGTTCTCCAAACCAAAAGAGATGTCATCATTATCATCGGATGAGGAGGATGCAGAAGAGTTAAGTTCATCAAAAGAGACATTAATTGACTCCTCGATAACGAGACTTCTTTTATTAAAGACACGAAAACCTTTACTATGTATTGAGTAGCCAAGTAAAATACCTTCATAAGCTTTTTCTTCAAATTTGCCTAGGTTGTCCTTGGTATTCAAATAAAACATTTGCATCCGAAAACTTTAAAATACTCAATAGAGAGAATTTTGTCAAACCAAAGCTCATAAGGAGTCTTTTTAGAAATAGGTCTAATCAAGACCCTATTTATAACATGACACGTCGTGTTTACGGCTTCCGCCCAAAAGTATTGGGGGAGCTTATATTGGTTTAACATAACCCGGGCCATATCGCCAAGGGTTCTATTCTTTCTTTCTACAACACCATTTTGTTAAGGAGTTCCTGGGCAAGCAAAATCATGACCAAAATCATTCTTTTCACAAAATCTTTTAAAATCGACATTGTCAAATTCTCCTCCATGATCACTTCTAATCTTGTTAATAGAAATGCCTTTCTCATTTTGAACACGTTTACAAAATGCAACAAATTCACGAAAAGTATCACTTTTACTAGCAAGAAAAATGACCCAAGTAAATCTCGAAAAATTATCAACCACAACAAAAGCATAAAGTTTGCCTCCAAGACTAGCTACTCTACTATGACCAAATAAATCCATATGAATAAGTTGAAGTGGTCTAGTGGTACTCACAGAGTTGATGGATTTGAAGGATGACTTGGTCAACTTACTTTTCTCACATTCTTCACATACCATATCCTTTTTGAAGGAGATACTTGGAAGTCCTCGTACAAGCTTCTTGGTGGCAAGACGGAAGATGGTATCCATGTTGGCGTGTCCGAGACTCATGTGCCAAAGCCAACTTTTATCGTTCTTTGTGACTAAGTACCTGTCATTGTTAGTACCTTCAACAAGATAGAGAACATATATATTATTTTCTCTAATGCATTCATACACTGTAGATCCACTAGAGCTATCGGTAATGAAGTATTTGAGTTTAACAAACTTAATATCATAACCATTATCCGTAAGATGACTGATACTGAAAAGATTGTGTTTGAGATTTGTAACAAGACAAACATTCTTAATACAAGGATAAGGAGGGGAACCGATATTACCATTTTCTATGATGTGGCCTTTAGATTGTTATCGAAGGATACATGTCCTTCTTTTTTCATCGATAGCATTGTAAAAAGTGAAGCATCACCGGTCATGTGCCGTGAGCAACCGCTATCGAGGATCCACTTGCTTCTAGCATGAGAAGGATTCTTCACCTACAACATAAGTTGAAGATGAACATTTTGGTACCCATGATTGTTTGGGTCCTTGATTGTTAGTCTTAGGAACCCATTTATAAAATTTCATATCAATTTGTTTCCTTGTTAGACAATAATTAGAAGTATGTCCAAGTAAGCCACAATAGTTGCACATCATGGAAGATTTAGAAGAGAAAGTGTGAGTGTTATGCACATGTGAAGCTTTAGTGCAAGGAGTTCTATCATGAGTGTTATGATGATGATAATAGAAGGCATGATGTGAGGTGTTCTTCTTAACAAAGGGTCCTTTCCTTGTATTAGGATAGGACCTGTGTGTAGTGTTCTTGTTCATGTAAGAATTATGACTAGTATTGTGATGAGTGTAGGCGTGTCTTGGAGCATGTGTGTGAGTAGTGTTCTTATTAACTAGTTTCTTACCCTGTACAAGAATATCATTATACTTAGTAGAAGTATCATATTCTCTTCTATTTGCAGCTTGAACTTTATGCATAGCAAAATCATAAGCCCTTCTGAGGGATTGAATCTCATCATCCTTTTTCTCAATGATAACTTAAGATTCTTGTAACTTGAGTCGCAAAGATTCTATCTCATCCGTGTCAGATGCAGGAGATTTCCCTTTTATATCAATAATGATGTTGGAGAGTCTTTCTACTTCAAGTTTGAGTGCATCAACCTCTTTTAGAGATTTCTTGTACTTGTTTCAAACACTTTGTGTTCCTCGTGTAGTTCAAGAATAGCATTTTTCAAGTCATCATAAGTGAGAGTATTCAAAGAGAGATCATCGAGTACCTCATCGGTTGCCATGAGACAAACATTTGTATTGTGTTTGCATTCTTTGTCGTTGTCTGAATCGCTAGCATCACTTTCACACCAGATGCTAGTGTTAGCGTATTTTCTGGAGGAGGAGCTTCCTTTGTTAGGCTTCTCATACTTACTGGAGTCTTTTTTTGTCATAGGGCAATCTCTTTTGATGTGACCGGTTCTCCTGCATTGGTAGCAAGCAGGATCTTCATCGTTGTCCCGTCTAAAGCGGTTGGCTTTGTTGAACTTGAGAAACTTTCGGAAATACTTTGCTGTGATAGCTATTTCTTTATCATCATCCGACTCGTTGTCGTTGGAGCTATCCTTTGAGTAGGATTTTGTAACTTTGAGAGCCAAAGACTTCTCTTTTTCTTTGGCCTTCTCCTTTTCCTTCTCTTGCATGGATGATTCCTCTTGATCTTTTATGTCAAGTTCATGAGTCATAAGCTTCCCCATGAGGGTCTCAAGGTTCATGGTTGTCAAGTCGTTCCCTTCAATGATGGCGGTAGCTTTAGGACTCCATCCTTTAGTCAATCCTCTGAAATTTTTTCTAATCTTTTTATGAGCAGGATATTCCTTACCAAGAGAAGAAAGAGGGTTAATGATATCACCGAAACGAGTAAACATGCAAGTAATAGACTCATCTTGTTTTATCTTAAAAGATTCATATTCTTGTGTGAGTCTACTAATCTTTGATTCTTTTACTTGTGATGTTCCCTCGTAAGTGACTTCTAGTAACTTCCAAATTTCATTTGAAGTCTTGCACGTAGAGATCCTATTGAATTCACTGCTATCGAGAGCATAGTAAAGAGTGTTCATAGCCTTAGCGTCTCGACTAGTAAGCTTCTTGAGATTCTCAGTAAGTTTATCCCTAAGGGTGTCAGATACAACATCCTCAGTAACTCCGAAAGGAGTAGGGAGACCATTTATCACACAATCCCATAAATTGAAATCTATGGACTCAGATAAATGCTCAACCTAATCTTTCAATAGTTATAGTTGGTTCCATCAAATAGAGAAGGTCTATTTTTGGAGTGTCCCTCATTGTGAAATATGTTGACACTAGGGTTAGTGGCCATGGATCACTCTAAGGGTGTAAATCCAAATCAAGAGAACAACGCTCTGATACCAATTATAGAACCCTAGAGGAGGGGTGAATAGGGAAATAAAATAAAACTAAACACAAGTAAGCTATATCACTGAAATAAAATAAGAGAGAGTGAGAAAATCAAATACTCGATGTATCCTGGTCTCCTCCCTAGAGGCAATCCAGTCCCCGGAACTCTCTCCGGCTTAAATCCACTATTGAGTAAATAGTACACACGAGTTTGGATCCGAAGAACTCGCCAACTTCAACACGAGTTTGGATCCGAAGAACTCGCCAACTTCTTACACACGAGTTTTCTTATAAAAGCTCGTCAACTTCAAAAAGAAAAGGAAGATAACTGTTGATCTTCTAACACTTGAAGATCGAAAAGTACAACTCTTGAATACTCTAGCACTTTTGGATTGGATGACAATTAAAAGCTTGGATAGAGTAGTAATGGTGGAGCTCTTGGTTGTTGGAAAATTTATGGCTTAAGTAGATAGCCTTCAATGGAAGGAAGGAATCCCTTTATATAGAAAACCAAGAGTAGGTAGAATTTAATGCTCCTGAATATAGCCCAGACGGCATACCGTCGGTATGGACCGGCATACCGTCGGTATTCCGTTTGGAACAGTAACGATAATAATTATATCCGTTGGGGAGCATTTAATGCTAGTATTTGTCCATTCAAAAATTAAATTAGATAAAGCGGTATACCGTCGGTATGCAGCGGTATGCCGTCGGTATACCGATGTTCGTCACAGAACATTTTGTGGCTAACAAATCGGTATACTGTTGTATGCCGTCGGTATGCCGAAGTTCGTCACAGAACATTTTGGGGCTAACAAATCGGTATACCGTCGGTATACTGTTGTATGTCGTCGGTATGCCGAAGTTTGTCACAGAACATTTTGTGGCTCATAAAACGGTATACCGTCGGTATACTGTTGTATGTCGTCGGTATGCTGAAGTTCGTCACAGAATATTTTGTGGCTCAGAAACGGTATACCGTCGGTACACAGATGTATACCGTCGGTATGCCGTTCTTTTAGACATTGATTTTTGACTGAAAAAATAGAAGAGCTTTATGTTTTGTCATCCAACCTTAGGTATTTATACAGAAGGACCTAGACCTTGTACAGACTCGAAATCTTGAATCTGTTGAGAGCCGTCTTTAAGGAGCGCTGGTCTTTCCTTCAATCTTCTTTTAGAAACGTCCATAAGGCTTGGATGACTCGGCTTGAATGGACATACTGATTGTAGGAGAGCCTGAAAGATTATCTGTTAGCTGAAATACAGAAAAAACTAGACTACGAAGATGATGTTAATGTTATCAAAATAAACTGTGCCAACAATATCATGATGTGCGTTTAATGCTCGATGGGAGCTATGTCATGCATTTAATGAACCAATGCCCCAAGAATGCAAGCAAGCTCCTTGGGATGCAAAATCCCCTTGGAATGCTAATATTTCTCTTTTATGAAGAAAGATGCATTACACAGTGATATCCTAGTCAGCCAGGTGGCAACAAGATCCACGTAGAATGCATGATGATGCTCCAACTCAGTAAAAGCTACCACCTCAGCAAAGGAATGTGTCCTACATACATTGTTAATTTCTGTGGGCATTCTCTTTATGCGCCTATAAATAGCCATGTATGGGTTTATTTATAGATGTGCTTTTTTAAAAAATACCAAGGACGAGCATTTCTGTATCAGGTTCAACCTTTTCGTATCGAATCGAAACCCGGGTTAGCTACCTTTCGAATTTGGCTCAATATTTTGAGCCCAGATTGTCGGTTCGTAAAGCCCAAGGTTTAGGCTCTTGAACCAAAAAGAGGGAAGCACTTCATTTTCATTGTACACTGTCCACACACACACACACACACTAAACACTCTCTTCACTCTCTCACACATGGACACACACACACACAGCCCCTATCTCATTTTACTATTACACTTATGACACACATTCGCACACACTCATATAGATTTCACTCATTGACACTATACACACATTCATACCCTTTGCTATGTTGACACATATGACTGCCATTACCAAGCTCAACTTTACACTATATATATATATATATATATTTATATATATATATATATATATATATATATATATATATATATATATATATATATATATATATATATATATATATATATATATATATATATATATATATATATATATATATATATATATATATCACTCACCCTTTATATGCAAGTATATATATTATATGTAAATTGTTTGTATTATAGGCATTTAGCCTATGTGAGCCTATGTATATTATATGCATATATCTACTTGTGGGGGTGGTTGCTTGGTTTGGCATTGTACTTGTCTTTGTGTGACACTATATATCTATATTCATAACCATATGTAATGAATGAATAGAATATATAAGTAGATGTTGTGATTGCTATTAGATATATTCTATGGGTTATGAGTCAGCTTAGGATTGACCCAATGAGCCTAAATTGGCCGAGTTCACTATCAAGTTGACCAAGTTGACAAAAGTCAACTTTAAGTCAAACTTGATCCAAATTGACTCAAACAAACTTGGAATGACTAGATAATTTGTGTTTGACCTAAAATTTGGTAGATGGACTAGTTGACTTATAGTTGACCAAGTTTGACCAGAGTTGACCAAGGATTGACTTTGATCTAGAAGGACCTAGAATCATTTAGAATGTATTGTAGGCTATTCTTATTTCATGTTAGACATGTTCTGACCTGTGTTGTTCTAAATAGAACTCAGATACTCTTGTTCAGACTCATTTCTCATCAGATAGTCAGGATATCAGACGAGTATATTCTCTGACCGTTTCATACTTGTTAGGAATTATATTCTTGTCATAGTTTAATTTACTTGATGTTGACACGATATTATCACGGATTAGTACTATATGGATCTTTATATGAGATGCTATCCCCCTCGGGTGCATCGAATACATCATGTCATGTGCTTTCACGAACATCATGTATTTTGTGGACCCTTATTATTCATGTATACTCATGTGCTCTCATGTACTCTCATGATCTCATAAGCTTCATGTATAAACTATCATGTACAATAACATAACTTGTCTAGATCCTTGTATATTGATTGGGGCATGGGGGAGTAGAAATAGTCATGTGAACAATTCCAAAATAGTGTAATCATGTACAAACTCTTTAGTGTAATCATGTGCAAATCAAGTCGTTCACATGTCTATCTTGTACTCTAAATCACATAGTCACTTACAGTTCTCCATTATCATATATAGATAGCTTTGTTTATCAGTTTCTCTCTTTCTTTTCATGCTTATTTCTTACAGTGTTTCATGTATCTTAACCTATCACATGCTTTATATTTTTTGTCAAGATATGAACTGCGTGAAATGTATTGTGCTCGTTCTCGTCCTGATTGGACTGTTAAAAATATTACAGGTGATGAGGAGGAGTTCTGTCCTACATATTATGGCACAGGCTTAGATGACACTGGTGACTTGGACCCTCAGGAGGATCCAGCAGTCGTTGAGGACTTGCCTATTATCTAGAATAGATTTCTAGACTAGTTTCCCTTTTAGTTGTCTTATTTCATGTACTTTCAGATTATTGGGTATTTGTGTTGCTGCACATTCAGATATTACTCTCATTTGTGACTCTTGTTGGAGATTACACTTTTTATCTTATTCATCTATTACTCTCTTTATTCCATCTTAGATTCTGTGATTGAGTTGTACCTTTATATTGTCCTCCTTTTGGAGCGTATATTATTGTACATGTATTGTTATATTGTTAGATGTTGTGACCTAGGACAACGTTCTACCGCCGACACTGCAGCGTAGGCTGGACGTACCCACTTTTTGTGCCCTTAATACTGGGTGCGGATCATGACACATTTTTAGTGGTGGCCCATGCAGGTCCAGTCGCAACTAGTGCGACTTCATAGCGGTACTCGAACTAAAGTATCGCTACAGCCTGCAGTAGGATATAGGATATAAGTTAAGGTACTCAATCACATTAGAAAAACTCTTATCTAATTCTTCCTGCTAATTGCCTTCTTTTGAAATAAACTATCCTCCTTTGATTATATCACTTCCTTCTCAATAATTAATTCTTTATTTAATGTCTTCAGGATGGTGGAGACACGATCGCAGTGCTCTGGTCTAAGGGATACCGCTGAGAGATCTGCCACTTCTCGTCCGACTCAGCAGGACCCTCGGACCACAGTACCTCTTGTTCCAGCTCAGGTGGGACCGTCTGCAGCTTTTGGGGCTGCTCCTCTACCGGTTCCGAGGACTACCCTAGGGGTTCAGGGGATGCCACCACTACCGCCTCAGGGGACAATTGATATGGGATAGTTCTTTGCCTTTATGCAGCAGATGATGGAGACTCGGCGGCGTCAGGCAGGGCATTGACAATGCCCATCAGCTAGCTATGGTGGCAGTAGAGAAGGTGACTGTCCAACCACATGAAGGGCAGATACAGCCGTACCAGCCGAGGACTCTGGGCATTCAGGACTTTCAGAAGATGCAGCCGCAAGACTTGAAAGGTACTGAGGGTATCCTATATGTCGACGACTGGATCGAGCATATAAAGGAGATCTTTTGCCTCGCAAAGATACCAGCTAGGCTTCAGATAGAAACAGCGGGCAACCAGATGCAGGACCACGCCCACACATGGTACCAGACCGACCCCAGGGTTGGTACAGAGGGGCAGACCTGGGAGGCTTTCAAGAAGCTCTTCAAGGAGAAGTTCTTCTCCGACACAGCACTTGGCGCCTTCGAGACGCAGTTCGAGAATCTGTTCCAGGGGAACCAGACAGTAGAAGAGTACGCCGGAGAGTTCTGTCGTCTGGGCAGATTTATGGAGGGCCCTAGTGAGACAGCGAATGCTAGGAGGTTCAGGAAGGGCTTGATTAAGGAAGTCAAGTCCTTGACCAAGAGCAACAGAAATGCTACTTTTGAGGAGATTCTGACGGGAGCTATGGCAGCGAAGGACGACCTTGAACTGAAACTAAAGAGAGGTCGTGATTCACATGGAGCCAGCGACAGTAGAGGCCCAGCTAAGAGGTACCATTATCAGCAGAAGCCGTTCCAGCAGCAGCAGTTCCAGAGTCAGGGTCATGCGCCTTTTCAGCAGAAGCAGATACAACAGGCACCTAGACAACAGTAAGTCATCAGGTATACTTTCTGTACGAAGCCAGGACATGTATGGAACGAGTGTAGGAAGAGACTAGGCAAGTGCCTACTTTGTGGTTCAGCGGAGCACCAGCTGAGGGACTGTCCCATGTCTTCAGGACGTACAGCTCAAGGAGCAGGAGCCAAGGCTCCGGCAGGCCAGCAGAAGGGACCATTGCAGACTCAGCAGCATAAGTTTATCCAGCACCAGCAGTAGACCAGAGGAGGTCAGCAGGGCCGAGCCTTCGCCATGTCAGTCGAGGATGCAGAGGCAGTCGAAGATCTGATAGCAGGTTCTGTTCTTCTCGACCCCTTTCCTGCATTTGCTTTGTTTGATTCAGGGGCTTCCCATAGTTTTGTATCTGTATCATTTGTTGTTAGACACCAACTTTCTTCTGAACCATTGCCTAGGACTTGCAAGATCACGACTGGGGGTGGTATCATCCTCGTCCGTGATGTTTGCAAGGATCGGAGAGTAGTTTTAGGAGGCCGAGAACTAGATGTGAGTCTGCTCGTAATGCCATTACCGAACTACGACATTGTACTCGGTATGGATTGGTTGAGCAGGCACCATGCCAGTATAGATTGTCGCGGTGGTAAAGTTCTTTTCAGAGTACCAGGAGAGCCAGAGTTCGAGTTCACCAGACGAGAGACGGACCAGAGCAGCGGAGTCTTCTACGGAGTTTCAGTATAGAAGCAGAGCGTGCCACATCTATTGATAGCTGAGTTCATGTATGTATTCCCGGAGGAGTTGCCAGGGTTACCTCCGAACAGAGATATGGAGTTCTCTATAGATTTGGTGCCTGGTGTAGAGCCGATATCTCAACACGTCTATAGAGTGAACAACAACGAGCTAGTGGAGTTGAAGAAGCAGGTGGATGAGTTGCAGGACAAAGGCTTCATCCGATCGAGTTCTTCACCATGGGGTGCACCAGTACTCTTTATGCCGAAGAAAGATGGGTCGGTATGGATGTATATCGACTACAGGTCTTTCAACAACCTCACGATCAATAACAAGTACCCGCTGCCGAGGATCGATGATCTGTTCGATTAGTTGAACAGAGCGAAAGTATTCTCCAAGATTGATCTGAGGTCAGGTTACCATCAAGTGAAGGTGAAGAAGGAAGATATTTTGAAGACAGCATTCAGGACACGGTATGGCCAGTTTGAGTTCATGGTGATGTCGTTTGGGTTAACTAACGCCCCGGTGGTGTTCATGAACCTGATGAACAAGGTGTTCCACCAGTACTTGGACAAGTTTATGGTGATGTTCATTGATGATATATTGGTGTATTCGAAGACCCTTAGAAGAGCACGAGGAGCATTTGAGAGTGGTTCTAGAGACTCTCAGGAAGGAGCAGCTTTATGGCAAGCTTTCGAAGTGTGAGTTCTTTTTGGACCAAGTTGATTTTCTAGGCCATGTTGTGACCGGTGATGGGATCTCAGTCGACCTGAAGAAGATCAGAACAGTTGAGGCGTGGACAGTACCGAGTTCAGTTACGGAGATCAGGAGCTTTCTGGGATTGGCAGGCTACTACAGGAGGTTCGTTCAGGATTTCTTCCAAATTGCAGAGCCATTGACTAGGTTGACCCGGAAGGACGTAGAGTTTATCTGGTCAAAAAAATGTCAGGTTGCTTTCGATGAGTTGAAGAAGCGACTGACGACAGCCCCGATTTTGACATTGCCATCAAGATCAGGCGGGTTCACTATCTATAGTGACGCCTCAAGAAAGGGTCTGGATTGTGTCTTGCAGCAGCATGCATGGGAAGGTGATTGCCTATGCATCCAGGCAATTACGTCTGCATGAAAAGAACTACCCTACCCATGACTTGGAGTTGGCGGCAGTTATCTTTGCTCTTTAGTTGTGGAAGCACTATCTATACGGAGAGCGCGTGAAGATCATTACAGACCACAAAAGCTTGAAGTATGTGTTTATACGGAAGGAGCTCAACATGAGGCAGTGCAGATGGTTGGAGTTAATGAAGGACTTCGACATTTCCTTGCAGTATCACCCAGGGAAGGCTAACGTGGTTGCCGATGCCTTGAGTAGGTATCCGGTAGCTATGTGTTTGACGATGGATCGACACTTATTAGCAGATTTGGAGAGCCTGGGGATCGAGGTGATTATGCTAGGAGTTCAGATGCAGATGTGGGACCTTCAGATTCAGTCAGACATGATAGAGAGGATCAAGTTGGCTCAGTTTGATGATGTTGCTCTACGGTGTAGCCGAGAGCAGGTTCGAGCAGGATTGGTGGATGATGAGTTTATTCTTGCAGAGGATGGCGCATTGAAATACGGTTCCAGACTGTGTGTGCCTAGCGAAGAGCTTCGGGAGTAGGTTATGCATAAGGCCCATCGTTCTCAGTACTCTATGTATCCAGGTGCCAACAAGATGTATAGGGATTTGAAGGAGCATGTTTAGTGGTATGGGATGAAGTGGGAGGTAGCTCACTTCGTAGCCAGATGCTTGGTCTGTCAGCAGGTCAAAGCAGAGAGGCAGAGGCCATGAGGTCTGTTACAGCCATTGCCCATTCCAAAGTGGAAGTGGGATCACATCACGATGGACTTTGTTTCTGGATTGCCGCGTACACCAGGAGAAAAAAAATACGATTTGGGTCATCGTAGACAGGTTGACCAAATCAGCCCACTTTTTGCCATTTAAAGTGGGTACGTCTACTGAAAGGCTAGCAGAGATATATATGCGACAGATTGTCAGGATACACGGAGTTCCAGTGAGCATTGTCTCAGATCGGGATAGTCGCTTTACTTCCTATTTTTGGCGGAGTCTGCAGACTAGTTTGGGCACTCAGCTCAAGTTCAGTACTGCATACCACCCTCAGACGGACGGACAGTCATAAAGGACTATTCAGACGCTCGATGACATGCTGCAGACTTGTGTACTGGATTTTAGAGGTTTCTGGAAGGATTATTTGTATTTAGTGGAGTTTGCATACAACAACAGTTTCTAGGCCAGCATTGGGATGTCACCATTCGAGGCTCTGTACGGGCGTAGATGTTGTACACCCTTGTCTTGGGATGCCGTAGGAGAGCGAGCTTTATTGGGATCTGAGATAGTTTTTGACGCAGCCGAGAAGGTGAAGCTCATCAGAGATCGACTTCGCATGGCGCAGGACAGACAGCGGCATTGGGCCGATAGCCATAGAAGACCTTTGTAGTTTGAGGTACACTATGACTTAGGAGTAGGATTTAGTTTGTTTTGTGATTTTTTTGTTTGATCATGTGATTGTTATAGTTAAGCTTGAGATCATGTTTGTGCTAGGATGGAGATCTGGTATTCCTGAGGATATCTCCGATGCATGGTACTATTCTCTTTGGTGGAGGTGGAAAGCTTAGTCCGCATTTCATCGGACCTTTCGTCATCAGCGGAAGAGTCGGTGACGTGTCATACAGACTGGACTTACCCCCTGCATTAGAAGGAGTCCACAATGTATTTCACCTGTCGCAGTTGAGACGGTATATGGCAGATCCCAGCCATGTACTGGATCATTTCGAGATCGGGGTGGACCCTACTCTTAGTTATCCAGAACAGCCTGTGGAGATTCTGGAACGACAAAAGAAGGTGCCGAGGAACCAGACGATATCCTTGGTTCGCGTAGCTTGGAGGCACCACTCTCCAGGTGAGTCTACCTGGGAGAGGGAGGATGAGATGCGCGAGCAATACCCTTATCTTTTTTCAGTCTTGAGGTATGAATTTTCTATTCTTCTCATCTATTCAGTTTTGTCTTTAATTTCGAGGACGAAATTCTTTTAAGGAGGGTAGATTTGTCATATCCATTTTTCTAGTTTAAGGGTATTTTGGTGATTGTAAATTTTTTGATTATTTTAATATATTATATTATTGGTATTGTAATTTTTGGCCTTTTGATAGTATAGCCTTGGTGCAACGTAGCCTAGTGTCTCACTATGACTTAGTGACTTAGTTAGCATGATTAGTTAGTGTTAGTAAGTTAGTTTCAAGTTAGAGGCTAATTAGAAATCTTTAGTTAACATTAAGTTAGAACCCCTTGATTAATAATTCATTTAACCTATAGAGAGAAGTCCAAGCCCAATTATTATGAAACCCTAGCCTAATCTCATAGGTGGCCGGCCAAGTAAGGTTCTACATCCCTATTTAATATCTTTTAGTGAGACTTGCATCTCTTTTTCCATTCCTTCTTATCCTGGCAAAACCCTAGGTATGTATCTTTCCTATTCTCTTCATTTCTCTTCCTTTTTAATCCTAGTCTTTTGCATTGGGTTCTGATTTGTGTTTGTAGACTGTTGGTGGCAAGCAATCTCAACTTTGAAGAGTTTTGGATCATTCAAGTTGAAGGAAGGATCTTCACTTTTGGAGCTTTTTATAGGGAATTCACCCTTAATAGGTAATATCTCCAAATCCCTTCAAATCCATAAATTCTTTCCATAGATGCATCCATCTAGGTGTCCTCTAGCTGTGGATGAGTTTTGTAAGAATTGGTATTGGTTTGGTGTCCGTATCGGACACATATCAGTATTTTTGTGTACGTGTTTGATGAAATGACCAAAAGGAATTTTTATTGTTGTTTTCCAAATCTTTTTAAACAAAATGTAGATCTATATATTGCTTATAGATTTGTGTCGCACTGAGGTAAAATTCATGCTGTGTCCGTGTCCAAATTGGGCACGAACCCACTCGTGCACGAGCCGTACCTGTGTCCTACTGCTCGGGCACTGTAGCGGACACGATAGGACACTTCGTGACCCCAAACTTGGTGGACACGTAGGGCACATGTCTGACACGGGGCTGATCAAGTTTCATGAGATTTCATTGAGTAGATCTCGAGAAATCTTATGCGCACTGATTTTGCCTACACTGTGCGCACGGAAAATATCCCGACAGATATGCGTGTCGTATCACGTGCACACATGTCGATTGTGTCTCGTGTTGTGTCGTGTGTGTAGGCCTATACATAGGCTACACGTGGACACGAGCACGAGACATGTCGTGTCTCGTGTCGTGTTCACGAGTTCGTGGACTCGCCGTACGAGACAGTCTGTCAGTGTGTGCGTATTTGGTGGTTATGATGGTTTAGACACTTCGTGTCCTATTGTATGGACATGATACACTCTGTGGGACACATACACATGTACACGACACATTCTCGACTCACAATTTGATATTTAATTGATTTTGTGATGATTAACTTAGGGTTTACTCATTTTACTAATACTAGGTTCTAATAAATGCATTTCAGAGTTTTTAAACTCAATTAAAATTGCTAATTTATGATTAATTTGTGAAGATTAACATGTATACATGTCTGGGTTGTTGTTACATAGCTGAGCCTCATACTAATTCATGACTGATTTGTATTCTGAGTTTTGAAATATGTGGGATACTCGATACATGACCGAAACATGAGTTTAGGTTTAATTCTTCACATGTTAGTTATTTCTGAGATATGAGTATAGATTTCCTGAGAACTGAAGGTTAGTTTTTAATGTAAATTGTGTGGGTTTAATATGTACCCGAGACTGATTCATGTTCATGTAGATATTTGGTCTTCTTGTTGTGTTTCAAATTGAGTTTTAAGAGGAATGGCTCGGGATTGGACTGATACATACATGTATAGGTTCTGTCGATTTCCTTTGGATTTCTGAACACGGGGCTTATGAAAACTGGACTAAATGATAGGTTAATTGTCAATTGGAAATCTGAGATTCACTTGAGTACACCCACACTCCTTAATTGTACACTGTCCACACACACACACACACAAAACACTCTCTTCACTCTCTAACACATGGACACACACACAACCCCTATCTCATTTTACTGTTACACTTATGACACACATTCGTACACACTCATATAGATTTCACTCATTGACACTATACACACATTCATACCCTTTGCTATGTTGACACATATGACTGCCATTGCCAAGCTCAACTTTACACTATATATATATATATATATATATATATATATATATATATATATATATATATATATATATATATATATGAACCGAAGAATATTATTCAAAGCAAACAGGGGGTGGTGCCGGAAGATGGCCCAAGCACCTACAAAACATCCACTCTGGAGGACGCCCACCTATAAAACCAAAACGAGGAGGCGATATCGGCCGGGAGGACCCCGGGGGGGTCAGAATAAGAGGGGATACGGTAGGAAAGAGGACGGGGAGGACCCGCCCACCCCAACCTAAGGAGGATACTTAAAGGGTGGGATCTGGTTCTTCCCCGAGCTGGAAGAGCGTAGGACCCTAGGCGGGACAGACACCGCTGCCAACTGTGACGTTGCCCGTTTATGCTGTACCTCCCGCGATCCGATGGACAACATCAGAGTCAAAAATTTGTCTGCGAAATAGGACTCCAAGTTAACGTATTCGTTGTTGTGTATACCCAGCGCCGCATCAAGGGCCTGCTCGACCTCCAGCATTCTGGAAAGGATCGCGTAGGCTAGATCGGGGTTATCGTCCAGGTTGCGGAAGACGTAGAGTTCCCGAAGAGCCTCTTCCGGGGAGCACATAGTCACAATTTGCTCAAAATAATCACGATATTGGATTGGGGATTCGCTGAGCGAAGATGCTAGGGCGGCAGCGGTGTTATCAAGGTTGAGTACTGGATCAGAAGCGACGAGGCCAGCGGGGGGTGAGGTGCTCGAGTTAGGATCTTCAGTTGGGGCCCGGTGCTGAGGGGCGGCGATCGGGGCTTCCAATGAATGTTGTGGTTCTGTGGCCTCGGAAGAAACAGAGATGATTCCCTGGGCAAGGCTAGCTGACTGATTGGCGGTGTCAATGGCTACGTGTTCCTGGCCTTGGCCTTGGTTGGGGGGGAGAGTTGAGCAGACAGGGATGGAGAGCTCTGCTGGATCATCTAAGGCGTCCTGAGCAAGGGTGTCAAACTGCTTGGCAGTGAGCAGCAAAGTGGAAGGGGTATGGAGGAGGAACCCGATAGACGTGGACCCCGAATGAGCTGCTGGCTCCGAGGGAGAGCTAGGCTCTGGGTCAGCAATTGGGTGAGAGCCTTTGAAGACGGTATGAGATCGGGAGGGGGCAGTCTCATCATCTGAGGTGAAATGAAGATGGGAATTGGGAATGGGGGTCGATGTAGGGATTTTGTTGGGCGACGAATGACGGGCTGAGCGAGAGTTCGACTTGATTATCTTCGGGTAGCACGACAGCATTTTCTAGGGAGTGGCACCTAGCGTGACAGTATTGGCAGAAGCTGATCCGTTGCTCATAGATAATAAGCTGGGTGAACGACTTGTCACCCAACTCTTTGAGGACGGACTGTGGTAGCTATCTGGAGATGTCTATCTCCATGCAGATCCTGGCGTAGTTACCCTTGGCGACGCTGCGGGTTTCGTCGGCCACGACAACGAACTTGCCGAAGGAGCAAGCGATCCTTTTCAGTGCCGCCGTGGCGAAACATATGAGGGGGAGGTTCAGGTAGGTGACCCATGAGGACACGGTCGAGGAGGATGGAGCTCCGAGGGAGTTCCATTTGGATAGAGTGAAGTGGTGCTTGTCGATCCACCCTGAGCTGTGGAGCAGAGCTTTCCTGTCGTCTGTGGCAGAGGAGAGGTGTAGGAAGGTGGAATTAGGGTTGAGTGGGGTTACGCTGTATCTCGGAGAGAGGTCCCAGGAGTCGACCAGGGTTTGGATCTGCTGGATTTTGGGGCAGGTGGAGGTAAAAAGCATGACCAAGGTGCACGGTAAGGTCTTGGACAGTGCCGAGATGTCATGATCGGAGAACCGCACAGAGATACTGCCGACTCCTGATGGACGGGGGTTCTCGATCGACTGGAGAGTCACCTCGGAGAGAGGGGAGACAAATGTGCGCTCAGTTCTAAGCTTGTCCGCGAAAGACGAGGCTCCTGGTGGATGATTGGACGAAGGAGACTCCTGGGGCACGTCGCTGCCAGCTGCCGCAGGAGGGCTGCCGCTAACACCCGAAATTGGGCCACCATTGATGGCGCCTACGGGTAAAGAGGTCCCGAGTGCGGTCGCAGCAGGGCAACCGATGGAAGCGCCCGCGGGGAGTGGAAATTCGAATGCGCCCGATGGGGGGCCAGGTCCTTGAGTGCCAGGGGGCATCCGGGAAGGGTGCATGCTCTCCCAGGGGAGGCGCAATAGAGTGGGCGCATATGCATATTCTGTCACATCCTGAGGGGGGCACATGCACCCCCGAAGGAGGTGCATGGTAGGCCTGGTGAGCGCATAAGGGCGCGCACGCATCAGCGTATGCGCCAGCAACTCCGCGAAGAGCGCCACCTCCCGAGGGGGGCGGATGCACCCCCAAAAGGGGTGCATGGAGGGACTGGTGAGCGAATAAGAGAGGCGCGCACGCAGCAGCATATGCGCCTGCTACTCCGCGAGTTAGAGTACCAGGCGTGAAAGGATTTGAAATTTAAAATCCGGTTGACCGGTCAAGCGGCATGAACCCCGATAGTGGTTGAGGGAGGGGGAAGATCGAGGAAGCAGACTCCCGGAGACTCGAAAGAGGCGTCGACGGGGGAGGGAGTTGAGCGACCGGTTGGCACGGCCTGCCGACGGCGGAGCGGTCGGATGGACATCGGAGACCTGGTGGCGGGGAGGAGAAGACCGCGGTGGAGAAGCTCTGGAGGACGACTGCTGAGGGAGGTCGGAGGAGGGAGGTGGTAGAGGGACTCAGCCGGAGGGGGGGCCGAGAGGGGGGCTCCATGGAAGGGATTGGGAGAGGAGAGATGTAGATGTTGACACGGAGGGCGGACTCCGGGCGGGCGGCCAGCCTAGACGCCGGAGGGAGGTTGACTCCACGAGCAGCCATGGGTACGGGGGAGGGAAACTGGGGGAGCTGCAGAGCTCATGGGAAGAGTTTATATATATATATATATATATATATATATATATATATATATATATTATATATATATATTTATATATATATATATATATATATATATATATATATATATATATATATATATATATATTTTATATATATATATATATATATATATATATATATATATATATATATATATATATATATATATATATATATATATATATATATATATATATATATATATATATATATATATATATGGGGAGGGATATTGCACCAAACTTATTGCATCAATTGTTGCACCAAACAATCTCAACCACACATTTATTTCTATATGTGGTTATAAAACATTCCATAAAGTTGTTGCCACATCAGCATGTTTTATAACCACATGATTGAAATAAATGTGTGGTTGAGATTGTTTGGTGCAACAATTGATACAATAAGTTTGGTGCAATATCCCTCCCCTATATATATATATATATATATATATATATATATATATATATATATATATATATATATATATATATATATATATATATATTTTATATATATATATATATATATATATATATATATATATATATATATTTTTTTTTATATATATATATATATATATATATATATATATATATATATCACGCACCCTTTATATGCAAGTATATATATTATATGTACATTGTTTGTATTATAGGCATTTAGCCTATGTGAGCCTATGTATATTATATGCACATATCTACTTGTGGGGGTGGTTGCTTGGTTTGGCATTGTACTTGTGTTTGTGTGACACTATATATCTATATTCATACCCATATGTAATGAATAAATAGAATATATAAGTAGATGTTGTGATTGCTATTAGATATAGTCTATGGGTTATGAGTCAGTTTAGGATTGACCCAATGAGCCTAAATTGGCCGAGTTGACTATCAAGTTGCCCAAGTTGACAAAAGTCAACTTTAAGTCAAACTTGATCCAAATCGACTCAAACAGACTTGGAATGACAAGATAATTTGTGTTTGACCTAAAATTTGGTAGATGGACTAGTTGATTTATAGTTGACCAGGTTTGACCAGAGTTGACCAAGAGTTGACTTTGACCTAGAAGGACCTAGAATCATTTAGAATGTATTGTAGGCTATTCTTATTTCATATTAGACATGTTGTGACCTGTGTTGCACTAAATAGAACTCAGATACTCTAGTTCAGACTCATTTCTTATCAGACAGTCAGGATATCAGGCGAGTACATTCTCTGACCGTTTCATACTTGTTAGAAATTATATTCTTGTCATAGTTTAATTTACTTGATGTTGACACGATAGTATCACGGATTAGTACTATATGGATCTTTACATGAGATGTTATCCCCCTCGGGTGTATCAAATACATCATGTCATGTGCTTTTTACGAACATCATGTATTTTGTGGACCCTTATTATTCATGTATACTCATGTGCTCTCATGTACTCTCATGATCTCATGAGCTTCATGTATAAACTATCATGTACAATAACATAACCTGTCTAGTTCCTTGTTTATTGATTGGGGAATAGGAGAGTAAAAATAATCATGTAAACAATTCTAAAGTAGTATAATCATGTACAAATTCTTTAGTGTAATCATGTGCAAATCAAGTCGTTCACATGTCTATCTTGTACTCTAAATCACATAGTCACTTACAGTTCTCTATTATCATATATAGATAGCTTTGTTTATCAGTTTCTCTCTTTCTTTTCATGCTTATTTCTTACAGTATTTTATGTATCTTAACCTATCACATGCTTTATATTTCCTGTCAAGATATGAACTACGTGAGATGTATTGTGCTCGTTCCCGTCCTGATTGGACTGTTGAAAATATTGTGCTCGTTCCCGTCTAGATTAGATTTCTAGACTAGTTTCCCTTTTAGTTGTCTTATTTCATGTACTTTTAGTTATTGGGTATTTATGTTGCTGTACATTCAGATATTACTCTCATTTGTGACTCTTGTTGGAAATTACTCTTTTTATCTTATCCATCCATTACTCTCTTTATTCCATCTTAGATTCTGTGATTGAGTTGTACCTTTATATTGTCCTCCTTTTGGAGCGTATATCATTGTACAGGTATGGTTATATTGTTAGATGTTGTGACCTAGGACAGCGTTCTACCACCGACACTGCAGCGTAGGCTGGACGTACCCACTTCTCGTGCCCTTACACTAGGTGCGGGTCGTGACACATTTTTAGTGGTGGCCCATGCACGTCCAGTCGCAACTAGTGCGACTTCGTAGCGGTACTCGAACTAAAGTATCGCTACAGCCTACAGTAGGATATAGGATATAAGTTAAGGTACTCAATCATATTAGGAAAACTTTTATCTAATTCTTGCTGCTAATTGCCTTCTTTTGAAATGAACTGTCCTCCTTTGATTATATCACTTCCTTCTCAGTAATTGATTCTTTATTTGATCTGTCTTCAGGATGGTGGAGACACGATCACGGTGCTCTGGTCTAAGGGATACCACTGAGAGGTCTGCCACTTCTCGCTTGACTCAGTAGGACCCTGGGACCATATTACCTCTTGTTCCAGCTCAGGTGGGACTGTCTACAGCTTTTGGGGGTGCTCCTCCACCGGTTCCGAGGACTACCCCAGGGGTTCAGGGGATGCCACCACCACCGCTTATGGAGATAGTTGATATGGAGCAGTTCTTTGCCTTCATGCAGCAGATGATGGAGACTCAGCAACGTCAGACAGAGGATATGATGCAGGGCATTGACAATGCCCATCAGCTAGCCATGGTGGTAGTAGAGAAGGTGACTGCCCAACCACAAGAAGGGCAGATACAACCGTACCAGCTAAGGACTCTGGGCATTCAGGACTTTCAGAAGATGCGGCCGCGAGACTTCAAGGGTACTGAGGGTATCCTATATGCCGACGACTGGATCGAACATATAGAGGAGATCTTTTGCCTCACAGAGATACCAGCTAGGCTTCAGATAGAAGCAATGGGCAGCCAGATACAGGACCTCGCCCGCACATGGTACAAGACCGACCCCAGGGTTGGTACAGAGGGGCCGACCTGGGAGGCTTTCAAGAAGCTCTTCAAGGACAAGTTCTTTCCCGACACAGCACTTGGTGCCTTGGAGACGCAGTTCAAGAATCTGGTCCAGGGGAACCAGACAGTAGAAGAGTACGCCGGAGAGTTCTGTCGTCTGGACAGATTTGTGGAAGGCACTTGAAAATCTCACGAGACTCCCAAACCGTCCATTTCCAATTTTTTCTCTTGACCCAACGTATAAGAGAAGGAAATGAGAGAAATTCTCTCGCAAACCCTAATCGAATCCCATGTCGCGCGACCCTAACTTTTCCTCCATCCTCGGGCAAGCTCACCTTCGACACGTGTGCCGCCTTGAGCCGTCGAGATCCGCAGCACCAGGTTGGAATAGCGATGCACAGCAGCAAGGGTGCACAACAGCAATGTTCGGCAAGAAAAACTTCGTAATACGTTTTCTCGACACATGGTGGATCATTTTTTAATGTGCTTCTTCTGGTACGATCATAACCTATATGTCTCTAAATCCGATCAAATAGTTTTTATTTAACTGCCCTAGATTGTTCAGAAAACTAACGCAAACACGGAGCAAAAAACTGTTCTTGAGCAGTTTATAAATCAAGTCAATGCCTCTGTTTGGAAGGCCAATTTTTATCTACCTATTGGAAATTTTAGAAAACTACCTGAATAATGTTTTAGACAACCTAAAAGGCTTTAAAACCCATACTTTACTTTAATTTATTTTGTCGTGATTTGCAAGATAATCTGGATGGAAAATCGAGAAAAACATGAAATAACAGTTTTCGAAAAACCTGAAAACCACCGATACGGGGTCCGTCCCGAAAAACTCGACAACTTTGTCACAACCCGAGAGCATCGAAAGGTGCATATGGATGTTGCGGATGTGTGGGCTTTGACGGAACTCGAATTGGTTGCGTGTGCGTGACAAATTCGAGGCGTATCGATCGAAGAACATCGTATCAGCCATTTTGCAAAAATTTTAATTACTTCGTGCATGCTCGTCACATTATGACGAAACTTATACCACTGGACTTTTATCATTTTTCTGGTCATGTAAGCCAACTTTTGTTCGATTCTGAGACAGTTAACCGGATCGTCATTTTGGCGGACCCATGATCCGATTCAACGGACAATTTTGTGTACGGTTCGTCAAAATCCAAAATTGGACATACCGTTGAATTTGTATCAAAAAACAGGACTCATAGGTATATAATTTTTTGACTTTAGAGACCATTGGTTATGGCACATTTTTTGGTGTAAAGCGGGACCAACGACGGACACTGTTTTGATCCGAAATGATCGTTTTGCTCATGTGTCCAGAATTGGACTTATGGGTAGTCAAAATTAGACATTTTTCTTATACCAAGAATGCTGGTGGTGTCTGTTTCAGCATCCAGGGATGTTTGCGAAAGTTCAGCTTTCGTGGCTTATTGATTGACGAGTTGTTTATTTGGACGTGGTCGATTCTATATTAGGCAAGTACACCTTGCTAAACCTTACAGTATTTACATACGTTTCTTATATTGTTGTTACTTCTCTGTCTTACTTGATCACATACTTCCTCTGATTCATTTTATTGTTACTTTCTACTTATCACTATTATTTTCTCGTTATACGTACACATAGTTTATTTCTATTTTCTATCTTTACTTGTTATGATTTTGTGTTCATGCGTCTTACGATTTATCGTTGTCTAGTCCTATGCCATGTTCCCTTGACATGATTGACCTGGACTTGACTAGGACTTGACTTGACTTTCTAGTACCTTAGGAGAGAGTGTTTTAATAGTCGTGGCTATACCACTCTATTGTTAGTGCCTCACCGGGCTACAGTAGAGAACCTGTTATGGGACTATTAGTGCCTCACCTGACTGCGATTATTATCACATGTACCTATAGCCATGATTAATATTATATTCTCATGACATGTCACCATCTATAGAGTTCTTCTATGTGTTATTCTTTCTTGTACTTGTTATTCCTATTTTTTCTCGTATGTTATTTACTGTCATAGTAGACTTGTATATTATGTGTCTTGCTAGTCTCCTGAGGACCTGGTGATCTCTCCAACTATTAGATGAAGTTATCAAGGTATAATACATTGATGGATGATGGTTGCTTCACAAAGACTTCAGGTATATTTAGTTGATGCTATTATCATTTCCTTCCTTATTTATATTTTCGTCCTATATTTGACTCATGTTGTTATTATAGCCTAGTCTTTTACAAGCTTTATCTTTCTTCTAGCTTGTTCATGATATATGTATTATTGGGGATCCACTCTAATACATTTATCTATTCTAGAATCAGTCTATTACGGTCTGATCAACCTTAGTGCACTTGATTCGTTAGTGTTATCAAAATTTTGTGGATTGAGATATAGTTAGCCTGACTTTTAGACAGTTATACTTGAAGCTTATAGACAACTTACACGTATTCGAGTTGGGCTGGAGTCCACTTAATACGTAGCTGGCATGTCGATTTCCTAGTCCTACGTATTTTGGGACTGTGACGTTACAACCTTGATGTTAAGAGAATAAGAATAGCTAATTAGATAACGATTAGCTACTAGGTAATTGTTCTATTAGCCACAACAGTAAATGAATAACTAACTCTTACTCTAAAATCATATATTATATACATATAAACTATAATTTCATAATAAAAATTTTGGAAAAAAGAAAAAAAAAATTATAATCTCAGAAAAATGGAAAGTTCGATTTCAAGGAGTTACACTAATGTTGTCGCGAAACGTCGCTACACAATTGACATGGCAAAGTGCCACATCAGCATTTTTAAAGCAAAACATCGCTATATTTGTCGCTAAATTCACGACGTTTAGCAACGAATTTTGACGTCACTGATAGCAACGACACGTCGGTAAACATCGCTAATTTGAAAAAAATCAGCGACATGAGTTTTTCGCTGCAAGACGTCGCTACAGCGACGAATAGCAACATTTTTGGTGTCAACAACCATCGATTACGCGACATCACAAATTCGTCGCTAATAAGGTCGTCAAATTTTTTTAGCGACATTTTTTTTTGCATATTAGCGAAGTTTCTCGACGCCGCTAATATGACTTATTTTGGTAGTATCATCCCCAAAAGATGAGTCCGATCATCAACAAAGCAAAGGAATCGTGCTGATTCGACCTCCATCGTCCCCTCTCTCCAGAATTTTGACCTGTCTCAGAGAGTTACATTTACCTCTTCTTGTAAATCGAGCTTGAGTTAACTAATTCCAACAAAATTTTCCCCAAGAACAAACCCCTCTTTTCTGTAAGAAAACTAGTGTCCATATTGTTGTGACATGCTTGATCCATGTCCGTAATATAGAGTATAAGGTAGTTATTCTATTTCAGAAGGCCTTTAATATGTACTATAACTGGATCACTAGACAAAACTTTTTCTTTCTATTTTAAAGTCACACTTAAAATTTCTAGGTAATTAAGTGCATCCTAGATTAATCAAGGGTAGTAATCATTTATTGGGACTATGATACCTAATACTTACTTGAATTTTGGGGGAAAACATATATTTACCTTGAAGATGTAATTCTACTATCACATATTCTACTTCTCAAGAGTAAGGGACATTAAACTAACCTTAACCTTCAACTAGTCACGTGCGTTGGACGTACAAAAAAAAAAAACTATAATATTGTAAAAAATTGATATAAAACTAAATTATGTTAAAATATTTTAAATACGATTTCAATATATTTTAATTAAGATTTGTTATAGATACGTTTTTAGAATTCTGAATATCTATTTAGTTAGATAATACCACGTACATAGTAAACGTGAGGAGATACGTACACGATAGTTATATTTTTGAATTTTTTATTATTTAATGGAGGATATACATACGTTTGGACGGCTTTGAGGGGTTTGGAAAGGGCATTATAATAGTAGAGATAGAGATAGAGATAGAGATAAGGTGGCAGGGTTTATGAAAACTAATGTCGGGCTTCATGCTGCTTAAATTGCCAGAAAAGAGTACTAGTAAACATACAAACAAGATAGTAGGGACTAGGGATACATTTATGCTTTCTCAATGTTGTATTATGCAGCACGCAAACAGAGTTCTTAAAACAATCAAAGAACAAGATATTCCACCTCTTCACAACTAATACAAAAAATCATTCCCTCCAAATTACATGCATTTCCGATCGACACGGGAAAAACCAAAAGATCAGCACCATAACAGGAGCTAGAGAGCTGGAGAATTAAGTACGTATAGATAGATGATCAACAGTTGATCCCACACTGCTTAACGTCTGGCCCTTTGGTTTTCATAATGAACGGATCAATCCTAACCCACAACAGCGAGAAGATGGAAGCCAGCAGCACGGACCATATCACTACAATGGTCGGAGTCCTGTTCTGTCTTCCCATTAGCCCCTTGAGGAACGGGTACAGATGCACGATCACCCAGAAGGCGAAGAACAGCTTGCCAAAGAGCGGACCCCATGACTGATAACCGTTATTTATGGCATCCGATATCCCGGCAACCACCCCTACGAGGTTTATGATCAGTAGGGTCGTGGGCGGGATCAGTAGCGTGGTCCACTTGAAGGCGTAGAGCTCGCTGAACTCCTCATCATCACCAGCCTTGGACGTGACCGTGAAGTTGGTGTCGATTCCTGCTAGGACCTTGAGGAGACCCTGAACAACGGCGAAGAAGTGGGCAGAGACCCCGCCAATAACCCAGAATTGCTCATTCCTCCACCACTCCTCGATGCTCACTCCGCTCCACCTGAGCTCGAGGATGCCCGTCGCGAAAATGGAGATGAAGAGCGCGATGAAGAAGAGGCTCGCAAATGTGCTAATCTATAATATCAAACAAGTCTTGTTATTTCACTGAGGACTTTAGCGTTACTAGTGATACCCCTGTGTACGTGGAAATATTTTTTCATTTAGGAAAATGAAGGAAGATTTTTAAGAGGATACGTACCGTGGGCATGATGAATTTGCCAGTGAGGAGGCAGATGGCAGGGAGGGTACAATAGGCAAGGAGGGGAAGGGAGGTGAAGGGGTAGATGGTGGTGTTGATGTAGGCAAATCGCTCAAGCCACTTGAGGTGGCCTCCCTTGTAGCCATACCAGACCGGACTGTGGCGGCTGAAGAAGATCTCGACTGAACCAAGTGCCCATCGCAACACCTGGTTTAGTCGGTCAGAGAGATTTATTGGAGCTGAACCTTTGAAGGCAGGCCTCTTTGGCATGCAGTATATCGACCGCCAGCCTCGGCAGTGCATCTTGAAACCTGTTAGAATATCCTCCGTGATAGATCCATAGATCCAACCCAACTGCATGATCAGAAGAACCAGAATAAGTATCAATCAGCTGACAGCATTGAGTTTCACTTGATTTTCTTTCTTTTTTTGAGAAGAAAATCTAAACCAAGAATGGTATACAAGCATTATACAACAGGATGCATGTCAAAAAATGGTACTCTATTGTTACCTCTAATCCCCATTCAGTCTTGTCCTCGTAGCCACAGCTGATGACATGAATTGCCTCTTTGAGAAGAGCTGCAGGGGTAGATGAGGGTGGCACACCACCTTGCTCCATTAGAGTCGACGTCACAAAAGTTGCAGACTGACCAAACCTCTTCTCAAAGTTCATCTCAGACATCAACTGCTCTTTGTCATCATCCAATCCTAATTCATCCATTGACACACTTCTTTTAGTTTAAACCAAACAGACTTATTTCAATTAGGACAGGAACTAAATACCTACCGCCCTCTGCTACTTGGTCCTCTCCAAACTTTGCCATCTTGAGCTTCTGCCTGCGTCCAAAGCATGGGCAGCAGTCGCAGCTCACCATCTTTGGGCGCTTGGGGCCTTTCGGAGGGTTGTATCCGTAGAGGGCCTGACGCCGGAAAACACAACCAGTTCCGACATATACTGGTCCTTGGATTCCATCTAAGCCCTTCATATTGATCTGAATCAAGAACAAAAATACTGAGCCCAGCATAGTACTCACTTGGAGTATGCTTTTTAATTTCAGTTATATACAGTTCTATTTTCTTCCCCTTTTATCCATTGATATTCTTCAGTCTAGGCTTTAATTAGAGAACTATAAAATGAAACTTAGGCTTACATCGAAGAAGACAGTGTTCCGATTGGCATAGCGATCATTCCTATCAATGCCATCAAATCTTTGAGGGAATTGAACATAGCACACCTTCCTTCCGATCTGAGGATCCATCAAGAAGCACATTGCTTCCCTGATGGCTTTGCTGTTGTTGATGTAGTGATCGCAGTCTAAATTAAGCATGAAGGGTGCATTTGTGAGCACTGCAGAGACACGGACCTACAAACAACCATGACAACAATTTAGAGTGAGATCTAAATCATGATACTGCTATGAAAGTTTGAGGAGCCTTGCTAATAAGAAAGCATTGACGGTTAATGTTGTTCCTTTCTTTGTAGGTTTTGATAGTGTTTAATTATGTAAAGACACACACCATCTCATATGAATCAGAGGTAAAGAGTCAGCTCCATAAACTCTCATACATCAGAAAGAAAAATGAAGACAAAATCATATTGAGCTGTTAATCTAAAATATAAATGCAAAGGATACAGTAGTAACATGTCTCAGGGGACATCTACTGTAAGCTAAGGCAACATCCTCATTGACTTGCAATAATGTAGCCAAAGTGAGGGAGTGAGCTTTAATCATATTTCTGTTATCAGGGTTCTCAAGACTTATGGGAACAAGTTAATACTTAATAAGTGATCAAGAAAACAATGGAGTTTTTTCTCGTCTTCAGTGGTAGCTTACCTCGCTTAACCTACCTTTCATTTTTCTTTTCATCTAATAATTATTGGCTGGACTAAAATCTGAGTCATTTTTACTTTTCTTTCTGTCCCAATTTCTCGTACTCTATGAATCGCTTCCAAGGGCCCTATCCATTTGATGATCAATTCGGATAATTTCAGGGATATTGTAGTTGGCTTGGTTAGTATCTTTAAAATAGAAAGTAAATTACCAGGGCGTTCATAGCGCCAGCTTTCTTGTGATGCTGGAAGCCAGGTCTCTTCTCACGGGAAACATAAACGAGTCGAGGGAGCTCGTTTCCGTCAGTGTCATGACCTCCGCTGTGGCCCAAGAAGACCTGGATCATGCCTGGATGGTCACGGGTGTTGTTACCAGGCCATGGTGTTCCATCCTGCATTATCCATCCTTCAGCAGGAACTTTCAAGGCTTTTGCTACCAATGCATTGATACGAACTTTAAATTCTTCGTACTCTCTCTGTTGGGAAAAAAACACGAAGAGGATGATGTTTTGAGTCTATGATCTATCTCAACATAATTGAATGAATGAGCTGGTTCTGGTCCAACCTTCATTGCACGCCGCTCCTTGACAAAAGTTGGCTGCACTTTGTCCTTGAGATAGTCAACCTTCAGAGTGAAGTACATTTCAGGAGCCCGAGGTTCAATGTTGAACTTCTTACAAAATGGCACCCATTTCCGAGCGAACTCAGCAGTTTCCGAGAGTGATTCAAAGGTGAGCATGGAAGCACCATCGTCAGAGACATAGCATGAAACTTTGTCAACTGGATAGTCCACAGCCAGGATTGATAGCACTGTGTTGGCAGTAACAAGTGGGGGCTCCTTCAACGGGTCGACTGTGCTCACAAATAGATCCACATGAGATAACATTGAGGGCTCCCCTTCTCTCTCGTATCTGCGACAATTGCAAGATGATTATCAGCATCCACGGAAAACATACAAGGCCATATCACCGAAACTGGACCTGGCCACATTAGAATTATTTGAAAGATTACCGGAGAGACAGGCGGTCCAGGTAAGTTTCACGGTCGATTGGGAACCACTTTGGGAATTGGTCGAGGATCCAGGAGACGGCAAACCATATCTCACATATGATAGATGTCAACCATAGCCCAATGGCATCATGCACTGGATTGAGGATTCGGTAACGGAGGAAAAAGCAGAGGACCACCAAACGCAAAATGATCACCATACGGTAAGGGCTGATCTTGCTGGAAGCAATTGCTACTTTTCTTGACAGTGGCTGCCTTGCTTCATCCATCCTGCATGTTATGCGGTTAGCAGATGGCTAGATGTGGAAAATTATGGAGGCTCGATCGTAAGATGGATATTTACATGGACATGTCAGGATCCACATCATCCGAGTCGCCAAGTAAGCCTTGCTTTGATTTCCAGTCATCCATCCGATCTTTCCAGGCTCCGTCTTGCTTCTCATCCCACCTTGCACTTCCTGTTCAGTTACAACAGAGCTTAGATATGTCTCATGTACTCTTATGTCGTGACATGTTTGTTTTGAGTTGTACTAATAGAAGTAACAGGAAATTGTCAGCAGTTGCTTGAGTTTGCTTTCTGGGTTGGTTATATATGCACGGAGTGGGTGCTTCAACATGACTTGAGACTACTTTGGTCATGGTTGTAGTTGGAATCATTACTTGTGTTATATCTTTAGGATAAAATCAGAGAAGCATGATTTTGCTCATCTTTACTGCTCAAGTTGCATCTAGACTCACTGGAGGCATACATTTAAAAGACGAGATCCGCAGAAGTACAACTGTCAAGCGATTGAGGGGTAACACTGGTAGGGAGGGAGGGGAAGAGTGGCGTGGATTCGAAATCCATCCGGGGCATATTAAAAAATGGGAATGGGAGGGAAAAGCATATACAAAACTTACCAGGCTCAGACATCGGATAAGGATGCACACGCTTGTGGAGGGATGTTGAAGAGAAATCTCCATGGCTATTACCGTTAGATATTGGAAACTCACCACTCACCTGTTAAACATAAATATTGACAGTAACGTGTTGAGCAGAATTTCTAGAGTATGCATCATTATGAAGATATGTATGTGAAGAAGAGAAAAGTTATATTACAGGTCGGGAGCGAGAGCCAGTTATAGCAGGAGGGAAGTGAGCAGGGCTGTTGTCTCCTTCCTCAGGTCCCCTCCCATAGCTCATCTTGCCGTAAAGCATGGCCTCTGCAATGCGTTTGTTTCCCTGTGTCTGCTGCACTTGCTGTTCGGTTTGCTTTTTCTGTTCATCTTCAATGTTGAATTCATGTTCCAAGTCATCGACGTCCTCTTCATCCTCATCTCCTGCTACTCTTTGGCTCCCTTCACATGTCAAGGTCGACCGGTAAACTAATTATTTCCTCTTCCTTTCTTAATCAGTTCAGTAGATTACACAGGTATTATCTTGATCATTATGCTTTTGCTGGGACACGAGGTAGGTGATTTCTCCTTTTTTTTTCTGTAGTTGTGAGCTACTCCAAAAGATTTTTTGTAGTAGATATTAAAAGTGCACATTGTTGGAATAGAGAAATTCTTTCTTCGAGATGTGCAGTGAGTTCTCTATTCGAAAGAAAAAAAAAAAAAGATTACACAAATACAATATCTAGTCTTAGATATTTACATTCGGAAAACCCAATATTCAAGTACTCTTTGCTAAATTCTCTTTAATTTAGTGTTATAAGTTGTTTTTTTTTTCTCTTCTTTTTCCTTTTGATATCTTTCTTTGTGCCTTACTAAGTTACCAGCAGAGGAAAGTCTGAAGTCAAGGGTCTTAAGAAAGTAAATCCTATGTGAGTAATCTACTTGCGCGCGCGCACACACACGCACGCACGCACGCATAATATAAGATTACAGAAAGCAAAAGAGTTCGATAAGTTACCTTTGAGGCGTTTGTAGCGGGTCTTGCACTGGGGACAGAGCTGGCTGCCTTCCCTGCGCTCATACTCATAGCACGTCCTGCAGACGGGGAACCCACACTCGTTGCAAGCCACAAAGAGGTCTCCCTCAGCTGTCATCCCCACCTCATCGCCACATATCTCGCACACCTGACCGCTCAATGCCCTCAGCGGCTTTGGCTGCACAGATCAGTACAATCATCAAATCAAAGAAAGCAGAGCGACATACTCATCCATACTATCTCCAAACGTTGTTCCTGCATTGTCTCCGTACCTCTTCGTGACCACGGATGAGCACGAGCTCATTGCGGTTGTGTGAGCCAGCGACCAAACCAGCACTCGCTTCCATCGGTTGTCCAAGCTGGAGAGGAATTGCTGAGAATGAAGGCAAAGAGAGAGGGATTTGTAGGCTTTTGTGTCATTGAATCTCAGCACTTTTGGAGGTATGGGGTCCTATTCTGTCACCTAATTTGTTTGTTGCCAGAGAGGTCCGGTTGGTTGCAGAGTCGGCATTGCTGCCAAGGGAAGCTATGTCTCTGCTTACTCCAGTGTGTGTGAGAGAGATAAAGAGAGATTCAACTACCACTTTTGGGCTCTGCCTATTTCCCTCGCTTTCCTAACGACTCCCTTCCTGAGTTAGGTAATTTGGTGGTTAACTGGACAGTAATGCCCCTGAAATTCATTCTTATTGGCAATCACATCCTTTGTGCTTGCTCTACAGATCTGATGATGATGGACTGGTTCAAGATGAAAGCAAACACCAAGACTATCCAAATCCGAATGGGAAAAATAAGCCCAATAAAGAAAACAATATAAATACAAATAAGAGCTGCATAATATCATGATTGTATTGTAATATATTAAGAAAAACAATCGCAATTTCCACATTTTTAGTTCTGATAGCTAGTTATACTGAAAGCATTCTTGTATATTAAGAAAGACATTCACAAATTTATACATTTTTTTTTTACATTTGAAACAGAAAGCTTTATCGTATTAAAAAGTCATTCACAATTGACATTTTCTTTCTTTTTTTTGACATTTTGACATGGAACTTCAATGTATTGAGAAAAGCCATTCATGGTTCTCAACATGTTTACTCTTGACACACAAACTCCGTTGCGGAACTGCACACTGACTTGAGCTGTTTGGTTTCGATTTAAAACCCCTTAGTTGGGTTCTGCTTGAACTCCGATCCTTATGATATCAGCTTGATAATTGATGTCTTGTCCTTTACTCATGTTCTTCCTCATGTATATATATCATCTGCAGCCAGGCAAATGAACTATGAGCTCCTGTACAATCCACAAAAAAAAGAAGAAAAAAGAATCTGTTTTATACCAGATGCGAGTAAATTGTGAAAACAAAGACACAATGGCAATCACCGAAAAAAAAATGTGAAGACTAAAACATCAAGTTAAATCATGAACAGCTGGAATGCAGGAGCAAGGGCAACTCACTTGGGCATCGTTTGCTGGCTGGGTTTTAACCATAAGCTGCAGTTTCGCAACGGGACCATCTTCATGAACCTGGCTGAGAGCCTGGGCTGGTTGAAAGAACCGACCAGGTTTGCAGCCGACTCACTCATAGCGTCTAACAGCCAGCCTACCACTAGGTCAAATTCTTGAAGCAAATCACGTCCATTTGGATCTAATTTGAAACTGTTGGAATATCCTATTGGTATTTTTGGTATGTCGGAATATGTGTTGGAATATCCTATTAGTATATTGATATGTTGGAATATGCCATAGGATATTCCTATAGAGCGTTAATGTAATGAGGAGGTTGTAAGGCTATAAATAGCCAAGAGATTATCAATAAAATATAACAACTATTTCAACATGGTATCAGAGCCACCGTTCCACAAACCCTAACCCTAGCCTCCACCAAACCTTCCCTCCCTCCTCTTTCCCCTCTTCCATAGCAGACCCCCCCCCCCCCCCCCCCCCCACCTTGCGCAGCACCCCCTCTTTCCCGCCGCTACTGCTGCCGCTGCTGCCGTTGCCGCCGCCGCTGCTGCTGCTGTCGCTGCTGCAGCTGCCGCTGTCGTGGAAAGTGCGCGCGTCCTCCCCCCCTCCCCCCCCCCGCCGCACGCAACGGCGCCATTGTTGCCGTGGTTCGGATCATTCCAAAAGAGGACACCGATGCCTAGATCTGATAAAAACAAACATGTTTGGATCTAGGAGCAGACAACGAAGACGAGCATAAGTCGTGGAGCGGACGTGACGTGATCGGAGAGGAGAAGTATCGATGGAGGAGATCATCAAGAAGCTGGATCTTGCAGAGGTTGCGACATTGATGAAGTTGATGAAGATGTCGGCTAGTGAGAGCACGACACGAACGTCGCCGAAGTTGGAGCTTCCCACCATCGATCTGAAGCTGGATGGACCAGCCATCTATCTGAGTTGGTCACGGCGGATGAGAAGAACCCTCACAGGAAAGAACCTGGAGGGGTTCCTATCGGGCGAGAAGACAGAGCCGGACGAGGGCTCGGCGGGACGCGACAAGTGGAAATCCACTCATATGGTGATCTACATCTGGCTTTTCAACTCCTTAGTCCAGTCTATTGCTGCCACAGTAGACGGAATTGAGATGGTGAAGGACGTATGAAAGAAGTTGAGGAGAACATACGATGGCGTAGGGAACATCTTACGAGTTTTTCAGATCAAGGGGGAGATTGATGACACCGTTCAAGGAGAGAAGACGGTGCAAGAATACGCCACAGAGCTGGAGCGACTGTGGTTGGATTACGATCACTCCTCAGACTCCTCAGATCGGACAAGTTGTGGGGACCCGAAGTGCAAGAAGAGACATGTATGCCTGCAGGAGAGGACAATAAAGTTCCTTAAAGGACTGACTGCAGCATTTGCTCAGAGGACAGCCCTACTTCTAGCCCAACCGAAGATTCCTACCCTTGAGGAGGCTATTTCGACAATGATCCAGGAAGATACACGCATCAAACTGCAAGCAGGGACAAGCAGCCCTCCTGAAGAGAAGTCAGCACTAGTGGCCACCAGTTTGGACGACACAGGTCCGAAAGGGGAGTATTGGCAGCACAATCGGCAATGCTACAACTACGGGGAGATGGACCATCATCGGCATGCTTGCACCAAACCACCTATGGAGGGAGATTCAGGCGGTGGACGCGGACAATTCGGTGGACGGGGAACCTTCGGAGGACGAGACCGTGGTCGTGGAGGTCGACGAGGTGGTCGAGGAGGCTATCGAGCAAACCTACTGGTAGCAGAAGGCAATGAAGGAGCTGGTGGTACTTTTACTGAGGAGGACCAGGCACTGATGGGCATGCTAGAATCACTCAGAAGGAAGCAGAGGGCGTCAAACGAGGGAAGCGAGGAGACTTCTACCTCATTCTCTGCCATGTATGCCCATCCATCTGAAGGTACTAACAATCCACTTGCTCTTGCATCTATGTATTTCCCTCGACCATCAGACTGGATAATTGACTCGGGAGCATCTCAACACGTGACGGAAAAGGCTAGTGAGTTCTTCTCCTACACTCACCTACCATCGACAGACAACATTCAAACAGCTGATGGGACATTTCAGCCAGTGGTCGGTAAGGGTACTGTAAATTGTACGGGTTCGGTAAAATTATTAAATGTTTTGCATGCTCCTTCTTTTCCAGTCATTCTTTGTCTATTAGTTCCATCATCCTTCAACTAAAATGTATTGTTTCCTTTGATATTTCCAAGGTGATCTTCCAGGAGAAAAAGACGGGACGAAGACTTGGAACTGACACTTGGTATGATGGAATGTGGTACCTGGATCGAGAAGGGTTGGATTCAACATTAGTATCTATGGCGAAAAAGGCAGGGATGGAAGGACTGAAGAAGATGAGTGTGGAAGATACATTGCGACTCCACCACAGGAGGTTGGGACACTCTTCATTTGATATTTTAAGCAAATTGTACCCTGCAATTTATAAAGAAGTTAATAAAGAGAAACTAGTTTGTGATGCTTGTGAGTTAGGCAAACTTACTAGGAGTTCATATGTGAATAGCGGTCATAGGAGCTCGTCTGTTTTTGATGTAGTACACTCTGATGTCTGGGGGCCTTGTACTACTCCTATGAATGGTTACAAATATTTGTTATCTTCATAGATTGTTTTTCTCATATTACTTGGCTGTATTTGATGAAAAATAAGAGTGAGGTCCCCTCATATTTTCGGGACTTTCATAAACATGTCCAGACTCAGTACAAGACAGTGGTGAACGTACTGAGGTCTGACAATGGAACGGAGTACACCAACAAGACACTTGCGGAATACTTGTCCGCCCAAGGGATACGGCATCAGACTACCTGTGCATATACACCAACACAGAACGGAGTAGCGGAAAGGAAGAACCGACACCTCCTGAAAGTGGTGAGAAGTATGATGATAGACATGAATGTCCCACAGAGTCTATGGGGATATGCAGTGTTGACAGCAGCTCAACTGATCAACAGGATGCCTTCGAAGGTGTTGGGATGGAGGTCTCCATGCGAGATGCTGCAGGAAAATAATAGTGGGATGCTCCCACTAAAGGTGTTTGGCTGCGTATGCTTCGTGAAGTACAACAAACTGTCGGTAGGGAAGCTTGATCTTCGAACAATCAAGTGTATCTTTGTGGGCTACTCGGGAACTCAGAAGGGCTACGTATGCTAGAGTCCAGTAGAAAAAAAAAAATTTGTAAGAATGGATATTCACTCCAGGGAACATGAGCCATACTATAGTCAGGAGAAAAATCCAAATATCTCACCTGATACTGCAAGTATGAGGCGAGGGGGAGTTGTTGGGAAGCATTTCGACTGATCTCGGAGTATGGATTAGAGGAACAAATAGGATACAGGAAGGTGCAAAGGGACAGGAGGAGAAAATAAGAGGTGTTAGGCCTACAGCTCAGAGGGAGATACTTACCTACAGCAGGCGAGAGAAGCAACTTGCAGGACCAGTTCCTACAGTGCTTTGTTGGGAAGCATTTTGACTGATCTCGGAGTATGACTTGGAGGAACAAATAGGGTACAGGAAGGTGCAAAGGGACAGGGGGAGGAATAAGAGGTGTTAGGCCCACAGCTCAGGGGGAGATACTTACCTACAGCAGGCGAGAGAAGCAACTTGCAGGACCAGTTCCTACAGTACCAGTGCTAAGTCCCTTGCCTGCGCCCGTCGTGACTCCTGAAACACCTACACCACCACCTTCCCCTTCAGGTGATATCCTTCCTTCTCCTCCTCCCCAACCATCATTAGTATAGAGGTCCACTCGCAGCAATGCGAAAAAACCTCCTGATAGATATGGTTGGGACCTTGCTAAATTTGTCTCATATAATCATCTCTTCTTCTCATGGAGCTTTTATTGCATCATTGGATAGTGTTACTGTACCTAACAATTGGCAGGTAGCCAAGAAGAATCCAAAGTGGAAAGCAGCGATGCACGAGGAGTTGGAAGCTCTGGAGAAGAACCGAACTTGGGAGCTAGTGAAACTGCCAGAAAGGAAGAGAGCAGTCAGATGCAAGTGAATTTTCACTGTGAAGCAGAACCTAGATGGACAGGTTGAGCGCTACAAAGCTCGACTGGTGGCAAAAGGATACAGTCAGACGTACGACATCGACTATGACGAAACCTTTGCACCAGTGGTGAAGATGAGTACTGTCAGGACCTTGATCTATCTGGCAGCCAATGGAGGATGGAAGCTACACCAACTGGATGTGAAGAATGCATTTCTTCATGGGGATCTAGTGGAGGAGGTGTACATGGAGATACCACCAGGATTCGGCACCAATCAGACAGAAGGCAAGGTCTGCAGGCTGAAGAAGTCCCTCTATGGACTGAAGCAGTCTCCTCGAGCGTGGTTTGACAGGTTCAGGAGAGCAATGATAGAGATGGGATATCAGCATATCAATGTTGATCATACTGTGTTCTTCAGACGAAGTAGAGGTCACATCATCATGCTTGCGGTGTATGTGGATGATATGATTATTACAGGCGATGATGAGCAGGTGATCGCCCAACTCAAGGGAAAACTTGGCAAGGAGTTCGAGGTGAAGGATCTTGGCCCTCTTCGATACTTCCTTGGGATTGAGATTGCTCGAGATACAGAAGGAGTTGTTCTTTCTCAGAGGAAGTACGCACTGGACCTGCTTACAGAAACATGGATGATGGGATGCAAATCAGCTTTGACACCGATAGACCAGAAGTTCAAGCTGGATGCTGAAGTTGGAGAACCAGTTGACCGGGATAGATATCAGAGATTAGTGGACAAGTTGATCTACTTGAGCCACACCCGACCTGATATCAGCTTTGCGGTCAGCGTAGTGAGCCGCTACATGCATGACCCCGGAAGGGCATATGGACGCAGTGTACCGGATTCTGAGGTACTTGAAGGGAGGCCCCGGAAAGGACTGATTTTTAGAAGGAATCATGTGAGCATCGAAGGCTATTGTGATTCTGACTGGGCTAGCTGTGCTGACGATAGGAGATCCACCTCGGGATACTGCATATTTGTAGGAGGCAACTTGGTCTCTTAAAGGAGTAAGAAGCAGTCAGTGGTGGCCAGATCAACAGCTGAAGCAGAGTATAGAGCTATGGCCTTGGAAGTCACAGAGCTATTGTGGTTGAAGAATATGCTGATGGAGCTGAAGCTGGACCAGGGAGCCAAGATGAAGCTATGGTATGACAACAAGTCAGCTATTAGTATTGCCAACAATCCAGTACAGCATGACAGGACCAAGCATATCGAGATTGACAGATTCTTCATCAAAGAAAAGCTGGATAGTGGACTACTAGAGCTGGACTATGTTCCAACCAAAGATCAGGTAGCAGACGGACTGACCAAGGGGCTTAGCTCTGTCAGCATGATGAGAGGATGTGACAAGATGGGCTTAGTGAATATCTTTCGTCTATCTTGAAGGGGAGTGTTGGAATATCCTATTGGTATTTTTGGTATGTTGGAATATGTGTTGGAATATCCTATTAGTATATTTGGTATGTTGGAATATGCCATAGAATATTCCTATAGAGAGTTAATGTAATAAGGAGATTGTAAGGCTATAAATAGCCAAGAGATTATCAATAAAATATAACAACTATTTCAACAGAAACCAATCTCTAGGGCTTCTGGGAACATTCCTTGCTGTTTTATATTATATAGTTGCAGAGAGGAGTCTTAATCCTTATCAACATTTTATATACTCTTGAACAATAAAAGACGGATGTTAATATGTAAAAGATGGAAGATTTGAACATTGACAACTTAGAAGGAAAAAAGGTAAGGCACAGTAGAGAAAGGTAGGGAGAAAAGAAGTATAAATTTAATATCAAGTAGAATAAGGCAAAAATCTGCTAATGTTGACCTGATAAACTTTATTGCAAACAAGAATATACAGAATATAACTCAAGTCCTATCCAATTTTTTTTTGATAGATACTGCTGCAAAATAATCTGTCCCTCTGAACCACCATGTAGAACTTGGATCCCTAGACACTTGCTGATACAATACTCCTTGGTTCTTTTATCTTTTGGCTGTTCCTGAACTTTCTGGAGAACTCCTTTATCAGGCACAAGAACCATGAAATATGTTCCTTCCCGTAAAAAAATTGCTCTTCTCGGTGCTAGAGGATATGCAAGAACAAATAATCAGGATTTAGCCTTCCCGTAAAAAAAATTGCTCTTCTCGGTTGCTAGAGGAAATGCAAGAACAAATAATCAGGATTTAGAATCTGGATGTCACATTACAACACTCGTACAAATCCAGATACTATGCAAGTTTGCAATCCAAACTAAAAAGAGTTGTGAAAACTTCAGATATGTATATTTACACAAAATCACAGGGTATATAAGAACAAAGGGGGAGGGTACACATGCACCTTCATGTTAGTACTTATCAGGTTCATAATAAGTTGCATTCCATTGAATTTTTAACTTCTGCCAGATTTCATCATCATTATTATTATTATCCATGTTATTTTGGACCTAATTAGGATTAGCTGTGGAGCACATCTAAGCTAAGAAGCACCACAAGAAAAAACAATTTTTACAACAGAATATCAACTAATTTCTTCTTTCAATATTCCGTATTTTGCAGGATTCCTAGAGCAGATTCTTCAATTAGAAAATGTGAGGGTTCTAAAAATAATTGATTTGAAATTGAACAACGATCAAGTTCTTGAACCAAGACCATCCTTCTTTCCATATTTTGCACACAAGAGGTGGTCTACCATGCACGTAATTCACAAGGTCCGCAGAGTCGATATCATAATTGGTTTCGAATCATTCCTATGTGTATCGGTGTTGGCTATTTCAGATCGGAGTATCCGGTTCTTCGTGTTGGAAAACCAAAAATAATAATAAGTATCTTAAAATCTAGAAAACTATTTGAACATCTTTAGTCTAGGAAAGAGACCGAATAAGAAATCTTCGATGTAGCGGTGAGTGTTATTCGATGTCATTCCTATGGTTATAATGTGCCAATAAGAAATCTTATCAAGCCATTAGAATATTGACAATCTTGGTAAAACCAAATCATTGTGTTGACACAATTTTTTCCATTCTGTTTAAGTCAAAAAAAATTTCTATGCCAAATTGACTGGGAAAGAAACGAAAATACATCGATATCGGAGAAATGCCAAAACCGATATGATACCGCAATATATATCAGTATCGGCCATTACTACACACTGTGGTTATTCAGTGGCACTGGGCTTGCCAAACAATGACAAACCCAAAAGCCAAAGCATAGTTGAGGGGGTAATGCCCTCCACCACCTCTGAAATTTGCTTACTTGTACTACAAAACTAAAAATCATGACACACTTAGGGTCTACTTGGATTGAGGGGGAAAAAAAAAAGCAGAGTTAAGTGGGGTTAAGTGAAGAGAAGTTTAGTTGAGGGAATCGGAGTCAATATATAACCTTGCTTGGATTGGAGGGAGAGTTAGGTGGGGTGTGAAATAACTCTTGTTTGGATTGGAGGTTTTGAGTGGGAGGAGGATTAATAAAATTATAATAGTTACTAAAATATCTTTATCAACAAATGCATCAAAAACTTAGATTTTTTTTCTTAGCAAAAGATTTTTTTCTTTTCATTTTTTAACAACTGATGCATAAATAAATAGAAATTTTTTTCTTTCTTAACAATTCAACAGATGCATCATGGACGAGAAGAGACATGATGCACCTGGACAAAGTCAGGAAGCTACGAAGCAGCGGGTAGAAGGCACAAAAAAATAGAGAACAAAGTCATAATATTTTATAGAATAAATAATGGATATTTATCACTTTTTAAATGAAATCTCTCACTTTCTCTCGTTACCCGATCTGGGGGTTAAAAAAAATGGAGAAAAGAAGATTAAAGAAACCCTCTAGGACCTCCCCTCCTAAACTCTATCCTCAAACCAAGCATAATTATTTTTCCCCCTCAGTTAATTCTCTTAACCTTCAATCCAAGCATACCTTGAGTGTATTGCCCCGACTATTTGAGGGAATAAACAACTCCATATGCAATCTTAAAAAAGAAAGAAGGGAAATTGATATCAAAACAAATAAACCTAATTGAGAGTTGATCATGTTTTTTTCTGATCTTGATAAAGCATTTGAGAATATCCCGCCGCATGATGCTCTCCCAGTATGTGGTAATTTGAAGAAAAAAATTATCCCAAATCTGTATAATGCCAACTGTAATTGTTTGTAAAATATGAATCATAGCAAATACCTCATTCTCGCCAAAGCATGTCTGGGGATTTTACGATGTGTGGTCGGACTTTCCCTGCGTCTGAAGGAGAAGAATCGAAGAAACACATGACAAAAGCCTAGACTAATTTTTCCACTCTCCAGCTTGAACCAGCATCAACTGAAGGAGAAGAATTCTCCTTTGGTTCGCGAAAAGGAAAGAAAATCAATTCATTGCTCGTTGCTTTTCTTTGGCAATTTGTAAATTTTATCAATTTTTCTTTCCAGTATTTGAAAAGCCAAAAAAATTGAAAGAAAAAATTGAATCATTAAATGGAAAAGTGAATCATTAGCTAGATTAGCTAGATGACAACCATTTTTTCTTCACCTTTTTTTTTCCTTTCATAATTATTTTTCTTTCCTCCTCCTCTCCACACACACACACACACACAAAAGAAAAAGAAAAATTTGTAGGCACTTCAAAAATTATTTAGGATAGTCCAAATATTTCTACTTATTTACAGATTTGCCACTCAATATTTTTGCTTGAGGGCAGCCCAATTTACTTTAGGACTGACAGCAAAATTGATAGTCCTACCATAATGTAAGACTGTCGATAAAGTTGATAGTCCCACCTTTGCTTTAGGACTGTCAACAACGTTGATAGTCCTACCATAACGTAGGACTGTCAACAAATTGACAGTCCTATAAGAGATTAGGACTGTCAACAAAGTTGACAGTCTTAACTGAAACTCATTGTCAGTATATTAAAGCCCCCAATCATTTGGGACTGTCAACAAACTTGACAAACCTAAATTATAATAGGATTGTCAGTCAGTTGACAGTCCAAATTGGAACTCACTGCCAACCTATATTTTGGCTCACAATCCTTTAGGACTATAAGAAAATTCTTAAGTGCTGCTTAGATACATGACTATAGAAAATTCTACTGTCCATAATGCAGGACTGTAGGATTTCCTACAATCCTACATATATTATATGACTGTAAAAAATTCTAGAGTCCTATATATACATATACTATATGACCATAGGCTAGTGGTTTACATATACTGTCATCCAGTCATTTGTATCTAGCCATAACGTTCCAAGAATGTCAAAGGATGTCTACAACTCATATCACGCCATAGTTCCATCCAGAGACTATAGTTTACCGATTTGGCTCATACGCACTAATGACTATCCTCCCCCAAGGTTCCCATACTGACCAGTTGATGTCTATAACTTATCCAGTTTTGTAACTTCTTGAGTCTCAAATATCCTATTTATAGCAGTTATGATATCTATCTGTCACATGACTCTTACGTACTGATGGCCAGTCAAATACGTAGGTTGCGCCCCTAGCAAAATGTCTAAAATTGTACAATATGAGTGTCGTGGCCAAAAAGATTTATTGATATCCCACAATCATAAGTTACTCAGCTAAAACTAAGTCAACATGCATAAAATAAATAAAAGCAATAAAAAATGACTAACACAGTCTCTTGCACCCAAGTATAACTCGGACGCGTATTTATAATATATGAACCAAACAAATATGAAACAAAATAAATAAATACTAAAAGTAAATATAATGAACAGTAAATGTAGCAAGGTATACTTACCTGGTTGTGATGTGACGATCTGACAACTTCCAGAAGGCAAACACGACAAGTCAACGGTAGCAACAAATGCGAAACTTTTGCAAATGTCTCTGGATGTTGAACAAACATCACCAACGTTTTCGAAGTAAGATAAATGGCTAAACTACCCATAAGTCTAAATTTGGACACAGGGACAAAATAGTAATTTTGGGTTAAAATAGTGTCCGCTATTGGACCCGCTTTGTACACAAAAAATGTGCCAAATTCTATGGTCTATAAAGTCAACAAACTATATGTCGACAAGTTTAGTTTTACGATAGGAACTCAACGGTATGTTCAATTTTGGATTCCATAAGCCGTGCACAAAATTGTCCGTTGAATCGGATCGTGGGGCCCACGAACTGGCAATCTGGACAACTGTCTCATAATAGTACCAAACTGGCTCACAGGACTAGCGTAACGCTACATCCAATAATGCAAGTTTCGTTGCGATGTGACGAGCATGCACAAAGTAATTAAAAAAATTGCAAAATTGCCGACACGATAACTTTTGACGGATACGGTCCAAATTTCTCGCGCACATGCAACCACTTCGAATTTCATCAAAGACCATACATACACGAAGTCCATACGCACCTTTCGATGGAACTAATTCTTGACCAAGTCATCCGGTTTGTCAGGACGGACCCCGTATCGAATTTTTTTGGTTTTTAAACAGGTTTTTGTCGTTTTGGAAATAATTTAATTCAAAATTTACTGGATGAAAGCTAAAACTAATGTAACATCCCAATCCCAAAATACGCAGGACTAGGAGATCGTATACATACCAGCTACGTATCGAGTAGACTCCATCCCGGCTCGAATATGTATAAGCTGTCTTGGTGTTCTAATTCTATATCCATCAATCAACTATAAATATATCTATCTCAATCAACATGATAAGTAATATCAAGAATGAACAGTATATGTCATGGTCTACAGCCCAATAACATATATGTTCAACTAGACCCGAAGAACGATATGTGTCTACAAAATAAGACTAAATAACAGAATAGAAATAATAAATAAATATAAAAACACGATAAAATACCTGAGCCAGATACAACAATACCTCCATGATCAACAGACTATCTCTGTATGACCAACTACCTGGAGAGATTATTGTTAGCCCATTGGTCATGGTCGAACCGGATTTTAATAATTAATCTAACCCTGTCTTGATATAAGAGCTACTTGGATGAACAACGACAGCCTGTGCATGCTACCGTTCAAGACTTCGGAACTTGGAGCTGTATTTGTCGTCGCGTCTGTATTTTAATTATCATTATACTTTTTGTATTTTATTGAGTTTAGGAATACATTGTAAACCATGTCGTATTGGCAAATAGGATACCCAAGAAACGTTTTTAAAATATCCTTTTATTTTGAAAATAAGCCCACTCATAAAGTCCAAACTACCTTCTAACTGCTTGACCTTACAAAAGCCCAAAACCTGAGCTGCCAACCCAAATTAAACTAACTTTGGACCAACAAAATTTGGCACGAATTTGTCCCAATTCGGCTGTCATGAATGTTTTATTTTAAACTCAGTCTTTTCGCAGTTATGGTTGCAACGGCTATATGCCGAGATTCTCTTATAGAATTCTGTCTGAATTATGTCTGAATTCTGTCCGAATTATCCTTTTGAAAATCCTATAAATAGAGAAGAAATTCTACCATTTTAACTCACTCATTCACTTTCATATCTTTTCTCTTTAAGCTTACTGCAATCTTCCAAAGCCCCACTAAGCTTTCTATTTTAAATCCCAACCCAGTTACAATCCTCTAGTCGATTTGCCAGTACGGTATGGTCTAGAAGTTTAGAATGATTGTAATCAAGAGACTTGACAGAAGTGAGACACTTCACAGTTGAAGTTGGTCGAGTGCTTCGGATCAAAGCGCGCAATTGTAGAAGTTGTAAGGACTTCGCATGAAAACTTGCAATTTTTCTATAGTGGATTTCAACCGGAAGCTAGAGTTCTCTCGACTGGATTAGTCCTCACAAGAGGGAGATCAGTATACATCATCGTCTTTGCGTTTGCTCTATGCACTTTACCTTTACTTACTTATATCTGTGATATATTTTTGTGGTCTTGCTGCTAACAATTTTTTAATAGCTAATATTCTACTGCCTACTCTATTCACCCCCTCTAGAGTATATCGCTTTACATTTCTTTCCTACAATTGGTATCAGAACGGATTATATAGGTAAAACGAGGTAACATTGTTACTATTTTCTTTATTTATAACTAATGTTACATAGATCATTATCTCACATATGGCAACTGTGAAATTCATAACTGAAGGCCAAGCCATAAACAGACCCCCATTGTTTGATGGTACCAACTGAACTTACTAGAAAAACACGTATGAGTTTATTTTTAAAAACTCTAGATTTTAACTTATAGTCAATTGTAGTTGACGGCTATAAAAAACCTCCAAGTATGCTTATTGATGGAAATTTGGTTAAAAAAACACATGACAAGTATACTGATTCTGAAAAGAAAAAAGCCAGTCTTGATGCACGTGCTATTAATACTTTATTTTGTGCTTTAGACGGGACTGAATTCAACAAGGTATCAATATGCTCAACATCTAATGAGATACGAAAGCTTCTCGAAGTTACTCATGAAGTCACGACACAAGTCAAGGAGTCCAAGATCAGTAGACTCACTCAAGAATATGAGGGTTCAAGATGAAGCCGAACGAGTCTGTTACACAAATGTTTACAAGATTTCCGAATATTTTAAATTCTTTGTCCTCCCTAGGCAAGAAACACAATAACCATGAGAAAATTTGCAAGGTGCTGCAAGCTCTCAAAAAGAACTAGATTCCGAAGGCTACAGTGGTCGTTGAAAGAAACGACCTCACTACCATGTCTCTTGAAACGCTCATGGGAAAGCTACTTACTCACGAGCTGGAACTTCAAGACTTTGAAGATGCCGTACCAAAGAAAAAATCAACCACCTTCAAAGCTCAACAACGAAGAACTGTCGAAGAAGATTCTGACGACAGTGATTCTGACACTGAGGATCAAGCTCTCCTAGCGAAGAAGTTCTAGAAGTTCATGAGGTCAAACCAAAGAACGAAGGAATACAATAGCAACAATGAAGAAGATACAATCTGCTATGGTTGCAAGAAGAAAGGACACATCAAGAAGGACTGTCCAACAATATTATCATCAATCAAGAAATACAACAAATATAAAAGAGTTACTTAAAGAAATCTACTTCCAGAAGATTTGCCAACACAAGCATTTGGTATAAAAGTGAAGCCAGCAATTCAGAAGATGAACAATCAGACGTTACTGCAAATGTATGCTTGATAGCATATGATCAGGTAAACTCAAATCCCTTGTTTGATACATATGATGATTTTACCTTTGAACAGTTAGCAAATACCAAAACTCTAAGAAAGTACTCAAAGAGTACAAAGGTGAAATAGAAAGACTTACCGACTTACTAGCTGAGGTTAGAAATAGTAAAAACCTTAGTGAGACTGATGAGCTTTCTTCTGTCAAACTGTAACTACACGAGACTACACGATTATCAGAAGAAAAAGACAAGATCATTGCTAAACTTGAGGAAGATTTACTTAAAGTGAAGAAGAGCCATCACTGTGCACTACTCAGAAATGATGCACTTACAGCTAACTATAGCACACTTTATGACACCTCCAAAAAGTTGGAAATTAGGTTAGAAAATAGCCTGTATCTGCTGCTTCCTACCTTAACACGTGTCAATTACCAAAACATCGGAACACGGTCAAACCCAATATTGTCAGACCAAACATAGCCAAACATTTGCCCAAGAAGACTAACTGACTTGCATTCTACTATAAATATCCCACTAGAACACCAAGACCTGCCAATCATGCACAACATACTGTACCTAATACACAGCATGCTAGATGTCACTATTATGGCACCATTGGTCATATCTCACCTGCATGTAGAGTAAGAAAATTAGTTGATTTGAATATATGTGTATGGATACCAAAGACTAACATATTCGGATCCTGCAAGAAATGGGTACCAAAAGTTTTATCTGCAAATTTTTTTGTAGGTGGAACACCCTACTCATGCTAGGAACAAGTGGATCCTCGACAGCGGTACGCCACATGGCCGATGATGCTTCTCTATTCGCAATACTATCGAAGAAGAAAAAAAGATATGTCTCCTTCGGTAACAACTTTAAAGGGTATATAGTAGGTATCTGCAACATTGGTAAGGCTTCCTACCCTGTAATTAAAGATGTCTTTCTAGTAACTGAGTTAAAACATAACCTACTCAACATAAGCCATTTAGCTGACCATGGTTATGGTATTAACTTTGGCAAAGACAAATGCACTATAGTTGATAGCTCAACTGGTAGTACTATCTTTGAAGATATTAAGGAAGACAACATATATGTTTTCTATTTGTTGAAAGATGCTAACAAAGCAGGTAGATGCTTACTTGCCAACAACGATGAGAGTTAACTATGGCACATGAGACTCGGTCATGAAAATATGGACACAATTTTAAGATTATCCACGAAAAAATTGGTACGAGACTTACTGGACATCATCTTCAAGAAGGATGCCGTATGTAGCGAATGTGAAAAGAACAAAGCTATACTGTCATGACCCGCACCCACTGTGAGGGTACGAGTACGTAATAGCGTCCAGCCTACGCCGCAATGTCGACGGTAGAATGCTGTTTTAGGTCATGAACTATAACTAAAATAATATGAAATACTCTCTAATAGGAGGCCAATCACAGAAGGTACAACTCAATCACAATCTAAAGGTAGAACATAGCACGATGGAATAGATAGGAAAATCCTCAACTGAGGTATAACAAGTAAAATAAACATAAGTCTCAACATCTCCATAAATATACAACTCTGAAATCAGGACAACAACTAATATGAAAAGAAGAACAGTCTAGACTATCTATGCTATACATGGGTATCATCCTCAGCAGTTGCCTGAACCTCCCCAGGGGTCCAGGTCGCGAGTGTCATCTAGGCAAGATCCATAGTAAGGGGTGCATGGTTCCTCATCATCCTCTGTAAAATTTTTAACAGGTCCAGTCAGGACGGGAGCGAGCACAATACATCTCACGTAGATCATAACAGGTTAGAAAATATAAACATGCAAGAGAGTACGATACATAAAACTGAAAGAAAGTACATGATGTAAATAGAGAGCGAACTGTAATAGAAATATCTACTATAAGTAGAGAGCTACCAGTGACTAGTGATTTAGAGTACAAGTCGACATGTGAACGACTGGATTTGCACATGAATATACTAAAGAGGCGTGCATGGTTATACTACTTTAAAATTGTTCACATGACTATTTATACTCCCCCATACCCCAATCAATACACAAGAATCCAGACAAGTTATGTTACGTACATGATTTTTACATGAAAGCCCATAGATGGGTGTACATGAAGTATACATGAGGGCTCAGAAACTGAGTGCACATGAATTCCACATGAAGGCCCATGAAGGGTACATATGAAGTACAGGTTATACATAAAATACACGAGAAATATTACCGAACATGAGAGCACATGAGAGTACATGAGCGAGCATGAACGAGCATAAAGCACATGAGAAACATGAATAACATGAGAGCGAGGAATACATGATGTACATGAAACACACGACATGATGTATTCGATGCTCCCGAGGGAGATATCATCTCAATGTAGGAATCCATATAGTACCAATCCGTGATAATATCGTGACAGCATCAAATAAGGTAAACTAGAGCAGGAATATAATTCTAAGCAAGTTATAAATGATCAGAGAATGTACTCGCCTGGTATCTGAATGTCTGTGAGAATATATTGTCCGAGATGAGGTATCTGACTCCTATTTAGAGCAACACAAGTCAAGACATATACAGGGGATGATAGATAAAATGTAAAATATATTCGCATGATGTCTAGGTCAAACTAGACTAAAGTCAACACTTGGTCAACTCTAGTCAACCACACTAGTCAAACTAGGTCAACTATGTCAAGTCCTAGCCCAAATAAGTCTAACAAGTCTCACTAGGCCTAACCAAGCCTAGGCTAGCACTCATAGATCATCACAAGGCAAAACAAGCCATCAATCACATAATTTATATTATATATAATTCATATATTTTCTACACTAGATATACATATAGGCAATCAACTATATATACATTAGGCATTCATAGGAACATTTCAATGAGCTAGTGTAAACATACATACATATATTAGCATACAATACTAGGCCTATATAACATGGCATTATAGAGAGAGGGATGGGGTGAAATGAGTGTTGAAAGTGAGTGTACAGTAAGGGTTTTGTGTGTGTGTGTGTGTATGAATGCATGTGTGATAGGATATAGGGCCATTGTGTGTTAGCATAAGAGGAAAAGTGTATGTGTAGTTTCAGGATTTAGTTAAGCCTACAAAACCAATTTAATCAATGGTAACCTATAACATATATACATTGACATATATATATATATATATATATATATATATATATATATATATATATATATATATATATATATATATATATATATATATGTCTAGATAGAGAGGCAAGGAGTGATAGTGATATGAGAGACTGGGTTAATGGGGACTATGCATATAGTGTAGTGTAGGTGACAGTGATTGTGTGAACATGAAATGATAAAAACAGTAGGAGGGTTCAGCCATGGGTGTTAGCTAATAGTGGGTAGGTTGTTGTGTAACATATGTGTATAGATAGGGTTTCAATGTGTTCTCAGCTGTACATATGTGTGTGTGTGTGTAACCTAGATATAGGGTGTCAAGTGTCCTCAGTTTTTGTGTGTGCGTGTCTACAGATTTTTGTGTGTGTGTGTGGTTCATTGTGTGTGTGAGTATAGCAGTAATGTGGGGAGAATGTACTCTGGACTGGGTGCTTAAGTGTTCAGGTAATGGACAGGATACTCTTATGGGTATACAGGACATCTAATATGTGCAGGACTAATATGCAGTGAATCAATAATGGACAGATGAATGGTAGATGCAAGGTTGGTGTGTGTATGTAGGGTCTCATGTTGTGTGTACACATAGGAACCAATGTGCAATGTGTGAGTCAATTTGGGTATACATGAGTGTCTCAGATTTCCTATTGACAGCCCAGTTTTCAGTTTCCCTGTGTGTGTAATGTCAAAATAGGAAACAGTTTACTTAGATGGGTGAACCACATGTAAGTGTGTAATGAACAGTGTGCTAACTTAGGGAACTTAGATAGGGTTGTGTCAAGTGATAACTAACAGTAAAGGGTGATGTGGTATTCTCAGTTTTCATGCCAATGTGTGTGTGTGCACATGTGTTTCCAGAATTGAATGTGGGTGGATGGGTTTCCAGTTTTCAGTTTCCAGTCCCAAGTACACTACACATGAATGATCTTCAATGAGAGTTACAACCAATCACTACACAGGTTCTAAAATCCTTAAACTCAGAAAAATCAGTGCGTCTCAGGTCAGCAAAATGACAGTTTTAGTTTTCATGTAAATTTGGTTTTCAAATATCAGTAAAGGATCAATACTAGTGAACTTATCAGTTCACAGTTTGATTCTTGAATTTCGAACTCAAATCAATACACCTGCCTTTGCCCAATCACCCAAACATGAAACCAACATCAGCATACATATATAGATCTCAGAAAAATTGATAAATCAAGATCAATTCTTCATAAAAACTCGGAATGGAAAAATCAGGAAAACATAAAAACAATGTATTCAGTAAAATTATTTCGAACCCCAAATTCAATATCAAACTTCAATTCAAGTAGGAAAACATGTGTTCAGACATAGATACATATCACACGTGTCCAGGGGAGTCAAATCGTGTCCAATAAATAGGACACGAAGTGTCCAAATCAGTAAACACACATAGACACAACTCTGTGCATAGAACTTGTAACTCCCTAAATCAATTTTTTGAATTTTGAGAATTTTCTTAAGAATTGCTATTTGGAAATTTCAAATATTTCTTCTCACTTATTTTCTTTAATCAATTTTACTAATTTTTCCTGTTATAAGTTCTTTTAAATATAAGTAATTCGATAGTATTAAATTAAAACTTGATTTTGTGTTAATCTCATCATTACCATTTTATGGATTAGCTCTGTTTTTGCTTAGTTACTATTCATAGTAGTAACTATTAATTTCAAATTCTCTATCAAGGCTTAAATCATAATATCGTTAATAATTAATTTTGTAACTATTCTGTTGGATAATAAATTCTTTTGGGATTAACCATCAGTTAGTGAACTGACTAAATCAGTTATTAAAGCTACTGTGGTTAGTTATAAATTGGTTTTGAAACTGGTTTTGAGTGAATTAATTCCTAAACTAATTTCTTGATTAATTAGCAGATTAACTAAATCTATTTGAAGATTTTGAATATTTGAAATCTGTCTTCTATTTTGATATTTTGAAAAACTGTTTGAACCTGAATTTTAAAATTCTGTTACTAAACCTATTTTCTGCCCCCAGATCTATTTTTTATTACACATACTGCCACTATACAAAACACCCCAGATCTACACTAATTTACAGTACTGCTACTCCCTACTGGACACACACACACGCACATTCAATATTTTATTATATAGTGTGCACAGTTTCCAATGATTCTGACAACAGAATGACACATTTCCAATCACTGTACTCTCTCATTCTCTCTCTACTCTCTCTCCTCTGCTATGGCCGAGCTTGGCCGTGCGTCACCGTGACCTCGTCGGAGATCCAACCACCGGCTTCAACACTACGACACCATTGTGTCCTCCAAGACACAGTTCACCTCGCCGACCGTGCCACCTCTTCGAGAGCAGAGCAGACCTCGATCCAAGAGTTGACCCTTCGAAATTTGTGCCACCGTCTCTTCGATTTGCGTGCCAACGTCTCGTGGACCGAGTTGCCCTTCGGGAACCGAGGCGTCTGTCACCGCCAAGTCGTCGGAGTCGCCATCCTCAGCTCGGAGCGCCGTCGAGTCCCCAAGCCTTGCCGAGCTTCTTGACGACCGGAGTCACCAGATCCGCCACCGGATCGAAGCCGTTCCCGAGGAGCTTGAAGCCAGTAGCACTTTGTCGAGTCTCGCCGCCGTGGATCGACGTCCCCATCATGCCGAGGTGAGTTCCCCGCCTTGATCCATTAGATCTCCATCTTCCTCGTGTTCTTTAGGGTTTTTCATGGGAAATTTGGGGATTAGGGTTTCTTTGCAATTGGAAGGATGGAGTGAGCGAGAGGGCAAGGCTGTGGCCATGGTGGAGTTGATTAGGGTTTTGGGCTGCGGCCATAGTAGAAATGAATCTAGGGTTTTGATTATTTTGTGGTGAAAGAATGAGGAGATGTAGAGATCTGTAGAACTAGGGTTCTTTGGGACTGAGCTCGAGGAAGACCTAGAGCTTGGGGCTAGGGTTTTGTGGTGTGCGGATGAACGGAGTCGAGAGAATAGGAGGATGGACTTTAGGGTTTTCTAAACCGAGCTAGAGGAAGAAGACGAAGAAGGGGATGAAGAAGATGGGACTGTGGAAGACCTTAGGGTTAGGGTTTCTCGGCCAGAAAGAAGAGAAGCAGAGGAAGAAGACGATAGGGAGCTCTCTCGAATGTTCGGCTGAGAATGAGAGGAGAGAGAAAGGAGAATGAGTTATATGGGTGAGTGTGGGCCGGGTTGGCTTCCAAACCCCTGGGCCTAGAGGAGTATTAGAGAAAGTTTAGGTTTTTATTAAGGATCAGGTTGTGGGCCGGGTCAGGATAAGAATATTGGGTTTATATTGTTGATTTAGCAGTAAAGTAGGAATTGGGCTGGGTGGTTTAAGAGTAGAGTGTAGGCTGTCATTTGAGTCTGTTAATAAGTTAGGAGTATATCTGGGCTTGTATTGGCTGGGACTAAATTGATGGGCTGGAGAAAAGTTAGGTTTATTATCAGGAATGAATTTGTGGGCCGGGTTTGTTGAAGTATAGGTGGGCCAGAATCTGTGTGGAAATATTGAAATATGTGGGCTGGTAGTATATGTTTGACTTTGAATGAGAAGTAGTCAGTAGCATTAAATGGCAGCATTAGCATTTTGTGGGCTGGGCTTGTTTAATAGTATTCCTATTAATTATTATAGTTGTCATTAACATTTTATTTTATTGAATTTGTAGTATTATTCTAAATAATATAATATTGTTGATATGTAATGTTTTAGATAATACTTGAATAAAGTATTATTAATATCATTAATTTCTTCCATTTATGTTAATAGATAAATTGAATCCCTTATAAATATATGAATTGTTAAAAAATATATATATTTATGATTTAGTATGTATTTTCTTGCTAAATAATTTTAGTAAATGTTTCTAAAACCTTATAGAGTTATAATTAATATTTTTAGCAAAATGTTCTAATATTTTCTAAAAATAATTAAAATGAGTTTTCATTAACCTTATTGCATGATTAGCTAGCAAATATCTTCTAAAAAGTATGAATAGCTATAATTATTACTTTGCTAATAAATGTTTCTAAAATAGTTTTAAAAGTTATATAGTATATGTTTTTATTAGTATTTATGGTGATTAAAACAATAATATTTTTCTAAAATATTGTTAACTAGCTCTTGTCTAGGAATAGTTGAATTATCTAAGTTAGTTAGCTAATGTCATTATTCAAACCCTAATAAACTTGTATAAATACCAGGTGATTTACAACCATGTAGTACTACTCTCGTGCAACCAAACCGAGGCAAGTATACTGACTCGACTTGTACGTTATTTTTCTGTCTTACATTCATGTCGAATTGCAACAAACCAACTATTTCGAACCATTTCTCAAAAGAAAGAGCACATTGATGGATGGAGAAGCGATGTGACGCCTGCAGACGGATGACCTGATAACTCTAATGTATCTGACTCTGATTGTACTGATGATATTGTATTGAACCATTGATCGCGTAGCCCGACCCTGCGGAACAAGAGAGGTGCCCGAAGGCGAACCACTCCGCGGTGACCGTGCCGGGAGGTAATAGCTGTTAAGCCCTCTTGTTTTGGCACGGCCTAAAGGCCTACGTCACGCTTACCCCTAGAAGGTACTCGTTGGCCTGCTCAGTGAATAGCCCTGATGGAATCCCTCAAATGGATGAAACGTACATTGTTCATTGCTTGCGAGTCATTATTTATTGCGGGAATTGGGGGAAATCTTAGCTTTTGTGTGACCACACCCAACATAGGTAATTGTGGATAGCCTAATCGTACACTTAACGTACGATGAAGCCGAATCTTGTAGAATTGATTGACTCATTGACTCATTGCCTCATTGATTGATTGTGCTCCTAAGCCGGTCACACATTAGTTTAATATTTTAAATTTTCATAATTGCATATTGATTGTCGTGTTTATTGCCTTGTACATTGATAGCCGTGTTCATTGTCTAGCATATTGATTGTCGTGTTCATTGCCTTGTACATTGATAGCCGTGTTCATTATCTAGCATATTGATTGTCGTCCATTGCCTGCAGTTTTTACATTTCTTCTTTGATACCGTAGTTTCATTTTCTGTTCTGGTATTCTAGTATTCTGGTTTTACCTTGTATTCTGTACTACAGATTACATTGTATATTATCTGGTCAGGATTGTACTTTGCTCTTTTTCTGACAGGATACGTTGCAGGTGAGTGGAGGCCACATGGAGCATGTGATTGCATTGGATATTGCAGCTTTTCTTTTAGTTTATTTTTCTGGAGAATGTATCTTGGATATTCATTATTGTATATTTATTTTATTTGACCGGATTTGTCTTCGGCTGATTTTGTATTAAAACTTGATGGATATTGGTGATTTTTGGGAACGTTATAAAAGTTGTGTTTGTTTACATTACATTATGACTTTGAGTTTTCCTTAGTATTGTACAGCTTACTTCGTCGTGTCCATCGACGAAGGCTGGGCGTGTCCGACTCGTATCTGATTATTCGGGAGCGGGTCGTGACATGTTTTTAGTGGTGGCCCATGCAGGTCTGTCCTAATGACACTTAGGCTATAAAGTGTTATTGGGGGACCAGCGAGGCTAAGGAAAACTCATCACAGCATAGGATCCGTGGGAAATAGTTATGGGTATGGTTTTACTAAAATTGCTTATTACCCTATAATTAGGTCTGTCTAATCATTTTTTTCTGTTTTGCAGGGTAGTTTATACACGCAACTCATTTTCCTGCACTTTAAACTTCTGAGGTTATTTCCTATATGCATTTTGCTAGTATAACCAGTTGATTACTTATAACTGATCTGTCTTTAGATTTTCTCGTAGCACGTGGAATTTTCCTAAAATTTCTTATTGTTATTCAAAAAACCTTGTTCCTAATTTGATATTTTATTTCCTATGGAGATTTGTTTTGTAGTCATTTTGTCCTACTGGTTTCTTATAAAATTTATTATTTTCTAAAGAGGGGATACTTATACCATTTCTCATTATGATTATAATTTCTAAAACTTATTTGAATTTTCATAAATTCCTTGAAATATCTAAGGACAAAGTTGAAAGAGTATTCAACAACCTACTATGACGAGGCAGATGCGCACTGCAGTCATTTATCTGAATTATGGAGACCGTGGGTTCACTGCAGCCAGCTGCGCACTGGCGAGGCAGGAGCTCTAAGTCAAAGTAATTTTAGGTATTCATAGGTTCTCGGATATTATTGAGGCTATGTCCTAATCATAATATTTTGATCTTGTTTTGATAATATGGGTAAAGTTGATAAAAATATTCGATAATTAATATTATTTAAATCATTGAGCCAAAGGTTCATTGTAGCTAGATGTATACTACACTTGCGAGGCACGACCTCTAGGAAAAGTGATTTCGGATATATATAAGGTTTCCGGATACTATTGAGACTATACCCGTGTTATATACCATGCTTGATCCTTTATCGCCATTAACTACTTTACTAGAAATTATCTTGATATTGATCTTATGTAAAAAAAAAATGACCAATTTTTTTTAATAAATCATGTTTAAACGATTTGTGTTTTAGTCATTATCCATGTTATTTATGCATAAACGATTTTATTGGATATAAGTCATAATTTTATGACTACGTCACTTTGGTACTATTTTTACTTTTTACAATGCCTAAAATTGTGATTTTCTTATGTGAGAATTTATCATGCCTAGATTAACATTGGTCTTTTAGAAAAATCATGATTTTAAAAGTTGTATTATTTCGAATCATATGCTTAACTAATCATTTTCTCAAGATTTCGTAATTAGTAAATCGTAGCGGTGTTTATTGTATTATTTCAAATTTCGAGGACGAAATTTTTGTAAGGGGGGTAGATTTGTAACTCCCTAAATCAATTTTGTGAATTTTGAGAATTTTTTTAAGAATTGCTATTTAGAAATTTCAAATATTTCTTCTCACTTATTTTCTTTAATCAATTATACTAATTTTTCCTGTTATAAGTTCCTTTAAATATAAGTAATTCGATAGTATTAAATTAAAACTTAATTTTGTGTTAATCTCATCATTACCATTTTATGGATTAGCTCTGTTTTTGCTTAGTTACTATTTATAGTAGTAACTATTAATTTCAAATTCTCTATCAAGGCTTAAATAATAATATTGTTACTAATTAATTTTGTAACTATTCTGTTGGCTAATAAATTCTTTTGGGATTAACCATCAGTTAGTGAACTGACTAAATCAGTTATTAAAGCTACTGTGGTTAGTTATAGATTGGTTTTGAAACTGGTTTTGAGTGAATTAATTCCTAAACTAATTTCTTGATTAATTAGCAGATTAACTAAATCTGTTTGAAGATTTTGAATATTTGAAATCTGTCTTCTATTTTGATATTTTGAAAAACTGTTTGAACCTGAATTTTAAAATTCTGTTACTAAACCTATTTTTAGCCCCCAGATCTATTTTTTATTACACATACTGCCACTATACAAAACACCCCAGATCTACACTAATTTATAGCACTGCCACTCCCTACTGGACACACACACATGCACATTCAATATTTTATTATAGGGATTTTTTGACTTTCATCCCACTTACTAATATGAATTTGTACTTACATCCCACTTTTTAATTTTATTTGACTTACGTTCCACTTTTCGTCACGAAAATACTTTTCGTGACAAAATAAATATTTTTCGTGACGAAAAGTGGGACGTAAGTCAAATAAAATTAAAAAGTGGGATGTAAGTTCAAATTCATATTAGTAAGTGGGATGAAAGTCAAAAAATCCCTTTATTATATAGTGTGCACAGTTTCCAATGATTCTGACAACAGAATGACACATTTCCAATCACTGTACTCTCATATCCTCTCTCTACTCTCTCTCTCGTCTGCTATGGCCGAGCTTGGCCGTATGTCACCGCGACCTCGCCGGAGATCCAACCACCGGCTTCAACACTCCGACACCGCTGTGTCCTCCAAGCCACAGTTCACCTCGCCGACCGTGCCACCACTTCAAGAGCAGAGCAGACCTCGATCCAAGCATTGACCCTTCGAAGTTTGTGCCACCGTCTCTTCGATTTGCGTGTCGATGTCCCGTGGACCGAGTTGCCCTTCGGGAATCGAGGCGTCTGTCACCGCCAAGTCGTCGGAGCCGCCATCCTCAGCTCGGAGCGCCGCCGAGTCCCCAAGCCTTGCCGAGCTTCTTGACGACCGGAGTCACCAGATCCGCCACCGGATCGAAGCCGTTCCCGAGGAGCTTGAAGCCAGTAGCACTTCGTCGAGTCTCGCCGCCGTGGGTCGACGTCCCCATCACGCCGAGGTGAGTTCCCCGCCTTGTTCTATTAGATCTCCATCTTCCTCATGTTCTTTAGGGTTTTTCATGGGAAATTTAGGGATTAGGGTTTCTTTACAACTGGGAGGATGGAGTGAGCGAGAGGGCAAGGCTGCGGCCATGGTGGAGTTGATTAGGGTTTTGGGCTGCGGCCATAGTAGAAATGAATCTAGGGTTTTGATTATTTTGTGGTGAAAGAAGGAGGAGATGTAGAGATCTGTAGAACTAGGGTTCTTTGGGACTGAGCTTGAGGAAGACCTAGAGCTTGGGGCTAGGGTTTTGTGTTGTGCGGATGAACGGAGTCGAGAGAATAGGAGGATGGACTTTAGGGTTTATTAAACCGAGCTTGAGGAAGAAGACGAAGAAGGGGATGAAGAAGATGGGACTGTGGAAGACCTTAGGGTTAGGATTTCTCGGCCAGAGAGAAGAGAAGCAGAGGAAGAAGACGATGGGGAGCTCTCTCGAATGTTCGGCTGAGAATGAGAGGAGAGAAAGGAGAATGAGTTATATGGGTGAGTGTGGGCTGGGTTGGCTTCCAAACCCCTAGGCCTAGAGGAGTATTGGAGAAAGTTTAGGTTTTTATTAAGGATCAGGTTGTGGGCCGGGTCAGGATAAGAATATTGGGTTTGTATTGTTGATTTAGCAATAAAGCAGGAATTGGGCTGGGTGGTTTAAGAGTAGAGTGTGGGCTGTCATTTGAGTCTGTTAATAAGTTAGGAGTATATCTGGGCTTGTAATGGCTGGGACTAAATTGATGGGCTGGAGAAAAGTTAGGTTTATTATCAGGAATGAATTTGTGGGCCGGGTTGGTTGAAGTATAGGTGGGCCAGAATCTGTGTAGAAATATTGAAATATGTGGACTGGTAGTATATGTTTGACTTTGAAGGAGAAGTAGTCAGTAGCATTAAATGGCAGCAGTAGCATTTTGTGGGCTGGGCTTGTTTAATAGTATTCCTATTAATTATTATAGTTGTCATTAACATTTTTATTTTATTGAATTTGTAGTATTATTCTAAATAATATAATATTGCTAATATGTAATGTTTTAGATAATACTTGAATAAGGTATTATTAATATCATTAATTTCTTCCATTTATGTTAATAGATAAATTGAATCCCTTATAAATATATGAATTGTTAAAAAATATATATATTTATGTTTTAGTATGTATTTTCTTGCTAAATAATTTTAGTAAATGTTTCTAAAACCTTATAGAGTTATAATTATTATTTTGAGCAAAATGTTCTAATATTTTCTAAAAACAATTAAAATGAATTTTCATTAACCTTATTGCATGATTATCTAGCAAATATCTTCTAAAAAGTATGAATAGCTATAATTATTACTTTGCTAATAAATGTTTCTAAAATAGTTTTAAAAATTATATAGTATATGTTTTTATTAGTATTTATGGTGATTATAACAATAATATTTTTCTAAAATATTGTTAACTAGCTCTTGTCTAGGAATAGTTGAATTATCTAAGTTAGTTAGCTAATGTCATTATTCAAACCCTAATAAACTTGTATAAATACCAGGTGTTTACAACCATGCAGTACTACTCTCGTGCAACCAAATCGAGGCAAGTACACTGACTCGACTTGTACTTTATTTTTCTGTCTTACATTCATGTGCCATGTTCTCATATCGGACATGAGATACACACGATTGTCTTGTACATTGTTCATTGCTTGCGAGTCATTATTTATTACGGGGATTGGGGGAAATATTAGCTTTTGTGTGACCACACCCAACATAGGTAATTGTGGATAGCCTAATCGTACACTTCACGTACGATGAAGCCGGACCTTGTAGAATTGATTGACTCATTGACTCATTGCCTCATTGATTGATTGTGCTCCTAAGCCGGTCACACATTAGTTTAATATTTCAAATTTTTACAAATGCATATTGATTGTCGTGTTCATTGCCTTGTACATTGATAGCCGTGTTCATTGTCTAGCATATTGATTGTCTGTTCATTGCCTTGTACATTGATAGCCGTGTTCATTGTCTAGCATATTGATTGTCGTCTATTGCCTGCAGTTTTTACATTTCTTCTTTGGTACCGTAGTTTCATTTCCTGTTCTGGTATTCTGGTATTCTGGTTTCACCTTGTATTCTGTACTACAGATTACATTGTATATTGTCTGGTCAAGGTTGTACTTTGCTCTTTTCCCGACAGGATACGTTGCAGGTGCGTGGAGGCCACATGGAGTATGTGATTGCATTGGATATTGCAGCTTTTCTTTTAGTTTATTTTTCTGGAGATTGTATCTTGGATATTCATTATTGTATATTTATTTCATTTGACCGGATTTGTCTCCGGCTGATTTTGTATTAAAACTTGATGGATATTGGTGATTTTTGGGAACGTTATAAAAGTTGTGCTTGTTTACATTACATTGTGACTTTGAGTTTTCCTTAGTATTGTACAGCTTACTTCGTCGTGTCCATCGACGAAGGCTGGCGTGTCCGACTCGTATCCGATTATTCGGGAGCGGGTCGTGACAGAACTGCCTCGTGCACGCGTGTCCAGTACACGACACAGGCCACGTGGAGACACGTGGACTTGCACACGTGTTCGCCTAGGGTATGTCTTCATGTCCATGAGCCTGCAACGTGTCCTCGTGGTGTCGTGTCGTGTGTGTGACTGCGTATCAGTGAGGTAATTTCATGCGTGTGCACTCAGTGAGGAATCGGTGCGGGCTAGATTTCTCCCTAACCACTAAATAAAACCCTACGAAATTTTAGGGGCCTGTCAGTCATCTAGGGAAGGCTCACACCAAATTTTGTGTCACAAAGTGTTGTGTCCGTGGAGAACTAAGGCACTGGCAGCAGGGAAAACCCTAGCCGCACGCGCGGGACGTGTCCACGCCATCGTATGGATACGACACGACACGAAAACATGGGTCTAGATTAGGGAAATCAGAAGACACATTAAAAACAACATTTTTGTTCAAAAAGTTTTCAAAAACAGTAAAAAAAAATCCTCATAGGCATTTCATCAAACACATGTGTACAAGTCATGATACGTGTCCGATACGGATACCAAACGGACACGAAACTCACCCAAATTCTAGGGACAGCTTGGGGACACCTAGATCTAGCCCTAAATGCAAAGAAAACAGAATATTAACACAATTTGAGGAGTTTTACCTATAGGTACAAATAGCATGAAAAAGCTTCAATGGGGGGTGTTCTTCTTGATAGCCCAATGCTCCAAATTGATTCCGAACTGAAATGGCTCTCCACCAACAGTCTATAAACATCAATTAGAACCCAATGCAAAAGACTAGAATGAAAAAGGAGGTTAAATGAATAAAATAGAAATTTGAAGAAGGGAACAAACCTTGGTTTTTGTCAAATGGAGAAATGATATAAAAGAGGCAAGAACAATTGGAGGAGATATTTTATAGGGTTGGGAATGACCTAGTGGCTGGTCATAAAGGATAAAATTAGGGTTAGTGTTTCAAGTCATGGGCCATGGGCCAAGTTTCATAAGTCATGGAACCAATTTCTAAGTCTCAAGCCTATGGACCAAATCACCATTCCTCCTATTTCAAACTCGATCCTAAGTGACCTATCTTGAGTTGACTTAAGTTACACTAGGGCCTCACCATTCTAATCAAGTCACCACAACCAGGGTCAACATCTAGGTTAGTCTCTTATGTCACAACTATTAAAAGTAAAAATCAACAACCGTCAATCCAATAATTAATCAAATAATTCTAATAAGTCAAAATAACTAAATTACCCTTAGGCTAAAAATGATAAATAGATATTCCAAATTACATGGTTAGGCTCTAGGGCAGACAGTCTCTAGGTTTTCACTAGCTGCACATCAAAATCAAAAGTCATAATTTTTTAAAAAATAGTTTTAAAATGATTAAAATTCACCAAAACCATATTATTATTTAAATATCATAATTAAATAATTAAAAACACAAATTTTCAAAATTACCCTCATTTAGAAAACTGGGTGTTACATATAAAATCCATATTTAAGTCCAAAAATGTTGTAAGTACCACTAGGCATCTACAATTACTGCATATAGATTTATTTGGACCAAGTAGAATTGCTAGCCTAGGTGGTAAATTATATGCATTTGTAATAGTAGATGATTTCTCTAGATACACGTGGGTATATTTTTTTGCACGCAAGAATGATGCATTATCTAAATTCGTCACATTTTGTAAGAAAGTTCAAAACAAAAAATAATTCATGATTACTCGTATTTGAAGTGATCATTGCAGCAAATTCGAGAATACAGAGTTTGAGCAATTCTGTAACACACACGAATATTTATACAAATTCTCCTATCCTAGGAATCCACAACAAAATAGAGTTGTGAAATGTAAGAACAGAACTCTATTTGAAATGTCTAAAGTAATGTTGAACCAGTTTAGCTACCTAAATATTTTTGGGCAGAAGCTGTCAATATAGCTTGTTATGTTATTAATAGGGTTCTAATTCGACCTAAATCGAAGAAGACTTCCTATGAGTTATGGTTTGATAGAGGGCCTACAGTTTTTTATTTCAAAATCTTTGGTTGTAAATATTTTATTCTTAATATTAAAGATAATTTGGATAAATTTAAAGAAAAGACCGATGAGGGTATCTTTTCAGGTTATGCGGCCAAAAGCAAAAGGTACCAAGTCTTCAACAAAAAGACAATGATCATCGAAGAATCAATGAACGTTACCTTCGATGAATTAAACCAACAAACGATCAACGATGATGATGATGAAGACATCAGTACACCTAGCAAGGTGTCTACAGAACCGAAAATCGAAACTAGCTACCTTGAAAGTCTTTCAAAAATAATAAAATTTACGGCTGACCACCCCAAGGACTTGGTAATAGGTGAGATCACCCAGGGCGCAAGTACTTGTTCCTCTACCAGAGATATAGCTTCTTGTGTTGCATTTATTTCACAGCTAGAACATAAAACTATTGAAGAAGCATATAGTGATAACTATTGGTTAGATGCTATGCAAGAGAAACTAAACCAATTTGAATGGAATCAAGTTTGGAAACTTGTTCCCAAGTCCATTGATCATCGGGTCATTGGCACCCGCTGGATATTTCAAAATAAAATAAATGAGAATAGTTTAGTCACTCGTAATAAGGCTCGACTTATAGCTCAAGGATACAACCAAGAGGAAGGGTACTTCTTCTGTCGTAATGAGAATAGTTTAGTCACTCGTAATAAGGCTCGACTTATGCAAGATTTCAAGCTAACCCTAAGGAATCTCACCTGTGCGTAGTTAATCGTATCTTCCAATACCTTAAGGGTACTTCTTCTGTCGGCTTATGGTACCCTAAAACTATGTCCTTTGCCCTAACCGATTATTCAGATGCCAATTTTTGCTAGACGCAAAGTGGATAAAAAAGTACTAGCAGCACGTGTCATTTTCTATGTAAAGATCTAGTCTCTTGGTTTTGCAAAAAGTAAAATTTGATTGCATTATCAACTATTGAGGCCGAGTATATTGTCACAGGTTGTTGTTGTGCACAAATCTTATGGATGAAGTAAACCTTAGAAGACTTCGATTTACACTACATACATATACCCATTTTCTGTGACAACACTAACACTATCAACTTGACTAAGAATCCTGTATGTTACTGTCGCACTAAGCATATTGAGATTCGACTTCATTTTTAGAGACCATCAAGCAAATGGAAAAATCAGTTTAGAATATATAGACACACAAAAATAATTGGTTGACATCTTTATAAAATCTTTAGCAGAAGATCGATTCAATTATTTACGTCAAGAATTAGAAATTTTAGATATCAATAATATTAATTAATTTTATCTTATTAATTATTTTTTTTAATATACAAAAACTATTTTGGAGACAAGCCTACAAAGGGACTTTCTGTCACCACGACTATGGCTAAAGCGAAACGGTACTTAAGCGTCCCTCAGTGGACCTCCGCTAGCTGGGATAGTACCCCTACAGATCTGAGACAGTCGCTGCATAACAAAATTTAATTTGTAAAATAATTTGAATTATATTAATTAAAATTTAAAATTACTAATTTTGGAATTAAATAATTGAAAATGAATAATAAATACAAAGTGACATTTTGGTTTTCGTACAAAATTACCTCAACAGAGTTCTACGGGTCAAGTTTTTAAACAGCACCTGAATGGCCCACTTGTATTTCTTCTTCGTTCTCCTCCAAACAGCAGCACAGCAGCCACGAAAACACCCCAAAACCGAAGATTTTCCACTCTTGATTCCTCTATATTCCTTTAGATTTTTGCTTCAAAATTTTGTATTCGGGCGTGGAATCTCTTCCTCTTCCACATACTTTATTCCGAGAAGGTATAATCTATTCTATCTCAGTTTCTCAAATTTTCAATTTCATAGAAACTTTCTATTTTCTTTGAAAATCATGCCTAGAATTAACAATCCTTTCAAGAGAAAGAATACGGCTAGTAAATGAGCATCATCTTCTGATCCTTTCCAAGGTTCTCTCTTTTCACCCGTCCAAACGGACGATAGGGCATTTAATGAGTTCTTTTTTGATACTCTAGAACAATCCTTACTATGGTATACGAATTTTTCAGTTCGTAATATTTTCCCCAGCGCACCGATAAAGTGGACGATCTTTCCATCTCATAAACCTTAGTTTGAAACTTTGGGATTACATATTCTTGTTACACACTCATTTTCTATTGCCACCAATACAATTAGGCTATTTTATTGCAATTACTCACACCGATAATGATTATCTCGTGAAAGGTCATATCGCCGACATTGATATTTAATTCAATGATAAAGATTTAGCGACGATCCTACAAATTCGAAACGTAGGTGAGCCACTTGTCGATATTACTGATTTTGAATTCTCAAATGACACGACTTTGAATAACTTTAAGAATCAACTTTGTGCTCCTGATCCCGTCCGTCCCGACAAGTTCAAAGCAATAAACATGAACTTGTTTTTCTATGAGTTATATTAGATTATCTATTCCATTATACTATCCAAGTCCAACTCAAAAGATGATGTAACTAGTCTTAAAAATTTTGCTATCTATCACATTCGCCATGGGATTCCCTTTTTTCTCCCTAAGACTATTATTCGGATGATGGCTAGGTGTCGCGAGATGAGCAATAATCTTCTCTACGCGATAATCCTTCCTATCATATTTCGACATTTTGAGATTGACTTGTCCTCTTGTGCTCGTGATTCTGAGCCCAAGCATCTGTAGCTCTCTCATCGTAGTACCTCTGTCCCTCCTGCTCCTCCTACTGTATCACCTCATCTACCTCAAACTTATTCTATATTATTTGAGGGCCTCCATCAGCATTTCGATGACATACGACATGCTCAACTGGATGAGAACAACTTGTTGCGAGCATTTGTAACCAAGACATTGAGGGAACAAGAGTTCTGTGATGCCATTCAGTTTCAGGCCCTTGTAAACTCCTTTACGAATTTACGTTTCGCCTAGACTGGTCAGTATGCCAGTTCTTTTCTACGAGATCCTATTGTCTCTGGTTACCGCTATGAGTATAAGGTCATTTATCACTACTTCAACCCCGACAATGCATATGATTGGTACCGTGGTTCTAGTGCTACTTTACATCCATCTCATGGAGCTGATACTTCTGGTGCTGGACCTTCCAGACATGGTCCTGATGATGATCGTGCTGACGATGATTCTGTTTAGATGAGGACTTGATCTAGATGCTATAATGTTGTCTAGATGTTATCTTTTTAGACTCTATTTATGTCTATGTGTTCTTGAAAATGTTCCTACATTCCAAGATAGTATTACCTTTCTTTTATGCACTTCTATGACTATTTGAGATGCTGAGTTTGTTGTTCGAAACTCTTTTTATTACTATGCATTTTAATTTAATTTTAATACTTATTGTCTCTTTTGGTATGCATTTATGTTTAGCGTTATCTTTTAACTACTGCTTCAAATCATAAACTGCCTGTAAAATTTATATTATTTTCTTTATATTACCTCTATGTTTCTTTACTGTTTGTTTCTTAAGTATAAATTGCGGGGAGGGGAGGGGTGGGGGGGGGGGGGGCTTATCTCTTTGTAATTATTTTGCTAAGTGACATTGGAAGAGCAAAGGATCTAACATCTTTTTCAGGATATTTGCTAAGAGAAGACAGTACAGTATAGTACCAAACATACGTACATAGGTTTTAATTTTTTAAAATCAAGATCAAGATGTTATATCGATCAAGGTTTATCAATTATCAAACTGGAAGAGATTGTTGGCCCATTGGTCATGGTTGAACCGAATTTTAATAATTGATCTAACCATGTCTCGATATAAGGGCTACTTGGACGAACAGTGACAACCTGTGTCTGCTACCGTTCAAGACTTTGGAACTTGGAGCTGTATTTGTTCTCGCATTTGTATTCTTAGTATCAATATACTTTTATATTTTATTGAGTCTAGGAATACATTGTAAACCACGTCGTACTGGCAAATAGGCTACCCAAGAAATATTTTCAAAATATCATTTTAGTTTTAAAAACAAGCCCACCCATAAAGCCTAAACTACCTCCTAACTGCTTGACCTTTCAAAAGCCCAAAACTTGAGCTGCCAACCCAAATTAAACTAATTCTGGACCAGCAGAATTTGGCACGAATTTGCCCCGAATTCGGCCTTATTTTGGCTGTCCTGAATGTTTGATTTTAAACTCAAGTCTTTCCGTAGTTATGGATGCAACGACTATATGCCGAGATTCTCTCATAGAATTCTGCCCGAATTTTCCCTTTGAAAATCCTATAAATAGAGAAAAATTCTACCATTTCAACTCACTCATTCACTTTCATATCTCTTTTCTCTAAGCTTACTACGATCTTCCAAAGTGTCACTAAGCTTTCTATTTCAAATACCAAGCCAGTTATAATCTTCTAGTCGATTTGCCAGTGCGGTATGGTCCAGAAGTTCATTGTAATCAAGAGGCTTGACAGAAGTGAGATACTTAACAATTAAAGTTGGTCGAGTGCTTCGGATCAAAGCTCGCGTTTGTAGAAGTTGCAAGGACTTCATATAAAAACTTGTAGTTTTTCCATAGTGGATTTCAATCGGGAGCTAGAGTTCTTTTGACTGGATTAGTCCTCACAAGAGAGAGAGACCAGTATACATCGCCGCCTTTGTATTTGCTCTTTGTACTTTACCTTTACTTACTTATATCTATGATATATTTATGTTATCTTGTTGCTAATAATTTTTTAATAGCTAATATTCTACTGACTACTCTATTCACCCCCTTTAGAATATATCGCTTTACATTTTGTTCCTACAATCACCAGGTCCTCATGAGACATAGCAAGGTACAGAAAAAATATGCCAAGTAACAGTAAAAAAGAATACCTATATAATGAAGGGTAACTACCATAACCATATAGTGCAAAATGAAGTTGAGGACAATCCTATATAATACCAAGTCCAGCCGTACAGGCAATCACCCATGGCACCGTGCTATGATACCGATGGGCGAACAATCAATCAATACCATATCTCTGCTACAGAGACTGTCAATACACATGTAAACATAATCCACACATGGAAGCATGACCACTACTCTAGACAATCGGATATTTCGGTAGAGACCTTCCCACCCCACGTTCTAAAACTATCCAGTCAAGTCAAGTATGAATTATGTACCAGTAACAAATCATGCGAGCTAGTACTACATTCTATCACAGAGTCCATAGCCACGAATAACTTATATCAGACTCTATATCATATCATCATCATCTATCGTGTCCGTGTCTTGTGGTCCATTGTATCAATGGACACGAATTTAACATATCGTCATGCTTAGTGTCGATACTTGATATCTATAAATAGACATCGGCACCCGAATATTATTCGGATGCTAAGTGCTAACTATTCCTACGTCGTGATATATACGAAGATAGAAACAAGAGAACAAAGCAAAGAAAGGAACATATACTGAAAACTTGGCAAGGTACACTTGCTTGTAGCCTTTGACAACGTGTATGTCTGACCAACTCCAAAGTCCTCGCTACTCTCGTCACGTCCACCTATAATAAATATTCTATTATTAATTAACTCATTGCCACTCACCTTATATAGACCTTAATAATATATTTATACAAAACTAGTCATATTGACTACTCTACTTAATATAACATATATATAATATTAAATCTACCTATAAAAGTAATATATTATTAACATAAAAATATCACTTTTAATTCTAAAAAAATATTTATAAATATTCTATAATAATAATTAATATATTTTATTCATAGAAAAATATGTGTACAAGTCTTGTATTGATTCTACATCAATATGTATATACTTGTTTCATGGTCCAGTTCCCGAAATGATAATTTTTGATAAATATTAATTCTAAAAAATACTATTAATTATGTAAAAGTAGGTTTTTCTTATCAAAACATGCACAAAAATTATTTTGGTAATGGTATACGAAGTTTCGAATCAATCGGACACATAGAACTCATGAATTTTGGTGTTTCAATAATACCGTAAAATGTTTCAGATTTGTAATAAATAGTAAACGAAACCAAAATGCTGCAAAAGTATATGCGTTGGAAAGCTTATAGAAAGTCTAGTTTCTAATTAAAAATATAGGAAGGGTAGAATTGGTCCAGAAGTGGTCGTAAACTTACAAAAAATAGAACTAAACTATTTTGGACACTGTTTCGTAGAACGGACATCCCGACCAAACCGTTTGAAACTGTATGGATGACCAATTGGACATGAATATACACACACACACACACACACACACACATATATATATATATATATATATATATATATATATATATATATATATATTTCTATTATTTGTGTTTCATGAAAAGATGAGGCCAGAAAGTACATGAAATCCTAGATACAAAATAGCATACATGTTGGAACGAATTCAGACTTGGATCCCAAACTTTGATTGATTTGTAGGACTATTTTGATGTACTAGGAGGTATTATAAACATATAGAGAGTTGATAAGATGGAAGAGGATCACATTAGCTTTGCAATAAATATTCATGGAGCATTATGAAAGGTCGAAAAGGGGTCGAAACTGCTGCTTCGACTGAAAGTGGTCGATGGGTGATAGGCTGAAGGAATTTTGGGATTATGAGGATAGAGGAGGTTTGGATAAGTTTTGGTAAGGTTTGGTGGTCCAACTTACAAGATATGTCAAAGAGAATATTAAAATATTTATTACGATTCCTAAGATGGAAACAAATCTTTGGAATTAAATCTAATTGCTTTGACCATTCATGGTTGGACAAATATTGAATAAATCTAGTCTAAAATTATCCTATTATGTTTGGACAACCTAGAATAGGCTCTACCAAAGCCTGTTGGACTAGGTTTGGGCCAGTAGGATTTATGGTATCAAAATTGACTCCGAAAAGCTATTTAATGGGTCTTGTGTGCCAATGAAAATAAATAGAACATGAAAACTCAATTGAGTGGGACACCATTGACATGTGTGCAGTAGGCTCAAAATGGTCAAAATCATATATTGGGTCAAATAATTTGATCGGAGTTAGGCCTTAATTGCTATTTGAAAAAATAGTCAAATTTTACGGTAGAGACTACAATGGCTATCTTACCCCTAAAGTTATACATGAAAAATATAGCATAAGAGAACATGTTTGGATGTGAAATGATATATCAAACTGAATGTGGACTTGTCTAATTCAAATATGGAATTACATTTGAGAAATTGATAATTGTTGTGCTTCAAAAAGCAAAGCTACGGTAAAGTACTAATTTAGTCATTATTGACTTAAAATATAAATATTAAATATCCATATTAAATAATTAAAAATATTATCAAAAAAAATCAGGGGGGTGACGACGATCGTCACCAAGTTCGAACACGCCAACGAAAGGAGTCGGTGAATTCCTTGAGTAGAGCACAAATCGGTACGACATGTGCACCGGCGATCTCCTCTGTAAGCACGCCGGACCATTGCATCTCTATGCTAGTTCCTCTTCATCATGAGCTCAAGCTTAGAAGTGAATGATCGGAATGTGCTTGGTTCGACTCCTCCTAGTTTTCTCTGTTTGATTTTGATTCGATCAATCTACTTCTTGAGTTTTTCTTCGATTGTACTTGATTTATGTTCTTGATCTAGCAAGGTTGGATCAACAATTAGGATTAAGACGATCAGATCTATCGAGGTCTATTATGATCGATCGGATTTGTGATGAAATTCAATTCGAATCAAGAATTTTGATCCAAGAACACTCAGCAAGTACTATGATCATCTTTTTCTAAAGATTCTTTGTTTTCTTGATGGAATAAAATTTATAGTTCCATATAAACTTGCAATTACCGTTCTTGTATCTAAAGTGGTTGACAAAATTCCTGAACTAGGGTTTTGGTCTTATCTAGACACGTATCTGACTCAGAGAGGCTGTGTCCTACGGACGAGTCAAGCTCAATTCAAGTTCACTACATTCTTCCATTTCGATTTTGTTGTGTATTCGTTGATTGATGTTTGTGATCTAACACTGTGTTGAAAAACTGACAAGAGTTTGTATCATATCCGAGCTTGAGCTCGTACAACTATTATGTCAGCACCAGGATATTGTGTCTGGATCGGGACACAACAATGGGAATTGATATAGGCTGGGGATGGACTTTGGAAAAGAACAGAAGAAAAGAGATGTTGGGTGATTGGGCTTAGGCTATTGAATAGGGCCTATTATTAGACTAATTATTATGATTATTATTTATTTAAGGTAGTGATTTGGGTTCGTTATTTGTTAATCAAGAATAACTAATTGGTTAGTGATAATTACTAGCTAGTATTTTACGAGTTATTTTGATAGGATTTAATAATAGAGAAAAAGATTTAATAGAATAGAAATTTATAGAATAGTTTTAGTAATATTTTTGTCTTTTGACACAATTTTTTAGGACTTTGGACTTGACCATTACAATAATCCAGACAAGTACACTACGATTAAATTCTATACTTAATTAACTGTTTTGCATGGCATGCATATTGGATACATAGGCAAACACAGAGACATTGATTGTACTATTGTTCTTTTATTGTATTCATTACTCATTGTAGAAGATTTGGGGAAAATACATAAGTTACATGTGATCAATCTGTAAACCCCCCTAAAAATTTCACTATGATTTTTTTATTTATTTGGTAGTGATTTTTTTATTTTTTAGTAATTGTACGTCGAGTGTGAATACGAAGTAAATTCTCTTACGAAGGTTTCATTATAGATTGTTATATTTCCAAAATTTTAAGAGAGATATTTTTTTCTTCAGTAATAAATATATCACAGAATTTTTCCAAAACCTTAATTATTTTTAGAAAAGACTATTTTTATTTATAAGTAATAATTTATAAAATAATGTTTTATACTAAATGTATTTGGAGTACATGAAATAAAATTAATGAATATTTTCAAAAAACAAATTTTTATTATTGTAAAAAGATATTTCCAAGATTTAAATATTTATTATAAATTTTCAAAATTTATTATTATTTTAAATTATAAAAAAAGATATTCTAAATTATTGGTGATAAATTGAATTATGATTAGATATTATTGATTAAATTTAAATAAATTTAATTTAGAGATGGGATTCATATATACTTAATTTGGAGTCGATATTATGTATATTTAATGGTAATGGATTTAGATTCGTATTTGATTGCTTTTAAGTTTGATTTAAAATTTAATATGTGATTATCAACTAAGGGGATTTAAAAATTCTAGTTCATATCAATCTAGGACTTTCACCTCCTATATAAGGACAAGTCCTTTGCTCTCTTCCTAGAAAATTCCATGAGTCCAATATTTTATTCCATAGTTTACATATACATTATTCCTCTTATGCGTCGACAACCCCGACATGATACATCACAAATTCCTAACCCTATCCCTAGCCACCGATCCGCCCCGACTACCACAGACAGGCACCACCACCAGAACCATGACCAACGACCACCGCTGCCACCCACGACAATTCATAAATAACCCCGCCACCGCCACCTCGAAACAAACCGACTCCCATCACACCAGCACCCCGACCTCACTTCTTTCCCGGTGATTCGCAAACCCGTCCCCCCAACGTCTATCCACTGTACTAGTCGCCGCCACAGCCAACACCACGGCCACTCCCCGACCTTCCCGCTGTCACCCCACCGAGACACCACCTCCGTCTCCTCCGGCCCCTGTCCACAGATACCACGACCCATAGCTGCCAACCACCACCTGACTTCCACTACCACCATCAAACAAATGCCACCACCATCAAGCGACACCACTACCGTCGCATAGCCCCGGCTTCCTCACCGGGCCACCCTCAACCCTGCCATGATCACATCACCACCCCAAAAGCAACACACACCCGCCCATCATCGTCACCACCGCCACCAAAGACTTCGCCACCACATCATCACTACCGCCACCATCCAAATTAAAAGAACAAACCCCACACCCCTTACCTAACTCCACGCTGGGCCGCTGACCGTCGTGCCTGTCCGCGCCACTCCAACGCACCGTCCCTAATGCCGGCACCACCGTCCCTTCTGGGTGCCTCCAGTCACCATTGATCGGACGTCGACGTACAGCGGTCAGATCCGCCCAGTCCTCGCCGTTCCTGATCTCACCACAGTCATCGTCGTCCCGCTCGTAGCCGCTTGCCTCCGCCCCGTCCAGCTTGGCATGCCGTCGTCGCACGCTCAGTGCCGCCCGTCGAGGTTCAGACAACCACGGCGTGTCTTCAAGCTCTCCATCTCCTCCCCCTTTCGTTCACTTCTCTATTTGAATTCCTCTGCCCAAAATATTTTTTTCCAGCTACTCAGACACTCTCTTTCCACCTTCTTTAGACCTTTGAATATTTTAATGTGTTCCATTCTTTCACAACTCGAGAGGGGCTGGCTCTCTTTACAAGAGAAGCCATTGAATGTTAATGTCTGTAGCTTTTTATCTTATATTATTATTAACATTATTATTATTAGTTTATTGATTTGTAATAATAAAAGTATAGTTAGTGGATGTATTATTAATATTAATAATAATAATAATAATAATAATAATAATATTATTATTATTATTAATATTACTACTACTAGTTTATTTTTACTATAATTATTTTTGTATTGGTTGCTAATAGCAATAGATATATAAAAAAAATTATGTTGTTACTATTTTAATGTATATAGTAAATAATCCTAAAAATTATTTGGTAGCAGAAATATAGCATTGGGATTCCGAATTTATGATTAGATTTTATTATAGTAATTTTTGCCATTTTTTTTGAAATATACATTATTCCTAAAAATTTATTAAGAGTGTTAGCCTAAAATAAATTATTAGGATTTCAAAACATATTATATTTTACTAAAAAGTAATTTTCCAAAAAGATGTAATGTTCCTATTGGAAAAATATATATTTACAAAACTTAAAATCTTAGTCTAAAATGATTTTTTAATATTTTTGAGTATTTATCAAATATTATTTTCATTATAATAAATCTTATTTTTACAAACTTAAGAGTTTTGCCTAAAAATGACTTTTATATTCTTAAAAGTATTTACCTAAAAATGATTTTAACTAATATATATATATATATATATATATATATATATATATATATATATATATATATATATATATATATATATATATATATATATATATATATATATATATATATATATAGTATAAATATTTAATAAAATAGTATAAATATTTACTTCTCCAAATCTCATCAACTATCCGTTTCTTGATCATGGCAACTCATATTCTCTATCCTCTTCCGAAAACTGGATTACATTATGTCGGCCCTAACTAACCTGACCGTTCTGGACCCGATGGAATAATCTATGCTATCATCAGATGCCGTTTTGCCTATTTGTAACAATGAAGCCATATTCAGTGCCACATTGATCATCGCAGCACACCAGGCATCACTACCAGGCAAGATATCTTGCCATTTGATATCTATTTTACTTTAGCTCATATTCATGCATTTATTTATTTACAAAATAAACTATGCTATATTGTCATAATTAGATAGATTATACTGTGTAGTTCTATTTTCCGTACTTATTATTTTTATGCGTATTAACCTTAGATTTAAAAGACCACCCTCGTTTGTACTGCATTCATAGTCCTTGACATATTTTTGCTACTAAGTCGCGAGTATCATATAGAACTCGGACATGCATGATTTGCTGGCAACCAGTACGTAGAAGCCGTGCAATAGGGTTAACCGCTAATAGTATTGTATGATAGTTTGACTTAGCGGTTATAGAGGTTATGTGTTGTTAAGCCAACATATAGGCATTGGGTGGGGAGGACATATCTTTAGCGTATGGGATACTATGCACATTTCCCTTATGACCGCACGCTCCGTCGGAGATGCGGATTGACGACCCTTTATTTTATTGCTGACCACTGACATTCGAGGAACGGTTATGCTTGAGGCCCCTGGTGCCCCAAGTGGAGACTATGCCGATCCTATTTTTAGCCAGAGAGCCCATGCACTGGAGGGATGTTCTTAAACTGCATTCACTTAGAACGGTTAGGCTATCTTATCCGTTAGGTATAGGTAATTTTGGTTTGGGTACTTATATTTGATCGAAGCTTGGAACAGTAACTTGTCGCGGACTAGTTTGCTACATCTTGTCCTTGTTTGGTTGTAGGTGCGCCTCATTACTCCGATGGAAAGGTACTGGATCTTGTTGTGGTCCGGATACCATATTGGATTCATGGCATGGAAAGATACTCCATCGTGGATTAGGGTGCCATCTCATGTCTGTTTGGTTAGGGGGATGGTACGCTAATTCAATGATAGAGTATTAGACCACGTTATAATTCAATTGACTTATTTATTGAGAAATTTATATTCAGTATTATGGCATGATATTATGTGTCTTGTTACGTCCCTCTGAGGACCTGGTGATCTCTCCAGGTGTGTGTTCTTGTCTTCCTGCAAGTATTGTAGCCGAGGTCGTGATCTTCTCTACTCCTTCGAAGATGACGTGTCTTGAATCTTTCTTTGCTACTCTCGACAAATCATTTCATTTGCCATGTATTACTTTTTCTTCTAATTATTTGTTAGCGAATTTGTCTCCACCCAACTACATATAAATGAGAATTTTTACTTGATTCTATAAAAGCTTTATTTTATAGATTAGTTATCGTGGTTATTCTATATTTTACAGCTTACGTATATTTATTATACGACTAACATGTCTACGTTTCTAGTCCTACGTATTTTGGGACTGGGACGTTACACAATCTCCATTGTACTAATTGTTGATAGCTTAATCGCACATCATGTACGTGTGATTAAGCAGTACCATACTGATTGTACTATTGTTCTATTGTACTCCTTAAGCCGATCACATGTAAGCTATTATTTCAACTCACTAATATTTAGACATTTCCATTGATGAACTATTACTACTGCATTAACATATTAGTTACTAATAGCATTGCTTTATATTTTATTCAGTATAATTCATATCGTAGGGTTGTACTTTGCTCTTTTCTGACTGAATATGTTGCAGGTGAGTTTGACGCTGACGTGTATACTAGTTACTATGGTCCCACAGAGGGAGATACTGGAGATGACGTAAGCTCATGAGGTAGAGCCAGCTGCTAATCAGGAGATCTAGAGCATTGTGTCTTTGTAGTATCTTAGTATGATTGTATTATTTGATGTCGTATCGTATAGATTGGATGACTATAATTGTCACGACCCGCACCCACTGTGAGGGTACGAGAATGTAACAACGCCCAGCCTACGCCTCAGTGTCGGCGGAAAAACGCTGTCCTAGGTCAATCATCTAACAATATAAAGGTACCTGTACAGTATGTACACTCCGAATGGAGGTGACATAGCAATATACAGCCTCAATCACATCTAAGGCGGAATGATAAGAAGATAGATATGAAAAGAAGGAAATCCACAGAGGTACAATCTAGATAAAGACTAAGTGTCTAAGATAACATCTCCATAATATCAGATAAATAATCTTCCAGTATATATATACAATGATGTATCAATGAGAAAAACAAGGTAAGAGTCTAAGCTAGCAGTCTAAACCACAGGTGCTAGATCCTCTACTCAATGGGTCCAAGGCACAAGTGTTGTCTAAGCTGCACCATAATGGGTAGACACCATAGCCTCATCATTCTCTATAAAAATTTTAACAGGTCCAGTCAGGACGGGAGTGAGCACAAAACATCTCATGCAGTTCATATCAAGTTAGGAAATATAAAGCATGCAATAGAGTAAGATACAGAAAACGCTGAAAGAAGACTGTATATGAAAAATAGCAGAGATTTGATAATAGAAAATATCTATATATGATAAGTAAGAACTTTAAGCAACATGTGATTTAGAGTACAATATGGTTATATAAACGATTTAGGACAATGCAATGGTAACTCTATTGTACGTGAGTGCACAATAGACATATACAATAGTTATACAATGTTGTACAATAGGATTTGATTACATAACCAATTCTACTCCTCCTCCCCAATCAATACACAAGGATCCACTCCAGTTACGTTATCTTATATAATAGTGTACAATGTTATACAATAGATGTACAATGTTATATAATAGTTGTACAATGGTCTATCCATGGGACTCATGTGATAATGAAAGTACAATAGGCACAATGAGTATACAAGGATAAGGCTATTCAATAAATACAATATGTAAGTGAAACGCACATAACAATATGTATTTTGTGAATACAAGGGGATAACATCTCAAAAGAAGATCCATATAGTACCAATCCGTGATAACAATCGTGTCAGCATCAAGTATAGTAATTTAGAGCAAGAATGTAAATCCAGACAAGTATGAAACGGTCAGAGAATGTACTCGCCTGTATCATGAGTATCTGAAGAGTATCTACTGTCCGAGGAGTGGTATCTGTCTCCTATAGAATAGTACAAGTCACTATAAGTCTAAAATGATATAACAGACTGCTACATTGTATCTACATAAAGTTTGGGGTCAAACTGGACTAAAGTCAACTCTCGATCAACTCTAGTCAACTAGACTAGTCAAACTAGGTCAACTAGGTCTAGCCTAAGCCAAACAAGTCTAATAAGTCTCACTAGGCCTAACCAAGCCTAGGCTAGCACTCACACACAATTACAAAGCCAAACCAAGCATCACACATACTAGTATACATACATACACTATATATAGAATCTCATAGGCTAAGAGTCTAGCATACAAGCAATGTACACACATGTATACATATATTCCATCCATTATTGCATTATATACACATTACATATATACAATAGGTAAGCATACACATATGGGCAAATGCCTATACACAAGGCTAAGGCCTATATACATATAACATGGCATAAATATATGTATATATATACTATTTTACATTGCATTATCACACTAGGTTATATATATATATATAAAAAAAAAAAATATATATATATATATATATATATATATATATATATATATATATATAAAGAGAGAGAGAGAGAGAGAGAGGGATAGAGGGAACATTGCCTGTGTGTGTGTCATGTGGCATGGCAAGGGGGCTTAGTAGTACATGAGCATGTGTGTGTATGTGAAGGAGTGAATGTGATTTGTCTGTGTGTTTTCATGTATGTATCAGTAAAAACATTAGGTGTGGTGCAATGTAATGTATGTATGTGAATTCAGGAACTTAGTGACATGAATTTTAGAATAGAGTGTGTGTGTAAGTGTCTAACATGTGTGTGTGTGGCATGTGGTATGTGAGCTTGGTGGTGTGTGTAAAATCTGGAAAACAGTGAGTGGCATGTGTCATGACAGTTTTTGTGGTAGGTTGTGTGTAGTGTAGGTATCAACATAGGTTTAATTCTCAGGTTTGGTTTTTGTGTGTTTCTCAGAAAACAGGGGCTTCAATGCTCAGTTCATTGTTCCAATTTTGTGTGTGTGAGTAAATATTCATGTGTGTATCATATTTCAGGACAATGTGTTCTCATCATGTGTGTGTGTGAGCTTGTGATCATAATAATCTCAGTTAATATCAATTCAGTCTACAATTTCAGTCCAATGCACAATCACAACCAAATCGAAGACCCATCTTAAACCCCAATCAATAACCATTCTCAGTTTTAAGTTAGAAAAGGAATTTCAGTTTTCATCAACATTTTGAAATCCCTAATTAAACTGTGTACCAACATAACCCATTCATTCTCAGGTTCAGAATTTGTGTCCTGTGTGTAAGTTTAACACATGAGAGTATGAAGGATCAATATGAGAGGAACAATAAATTCTCAGGAAAAATGGAATCAAATGACAGCTAATCAATAGGGTTCTCAGGAAAAAAATGGAAATCAATGACAGTTAACATATATCAGTGAACACATTCAGTCCTAGACATCCTAACCCATTTCATTCTCAGGTTCATGGTTTCATTGAAAGATACAAATCTCAGTTAACATAAATTTCAGTTTTCTAAAACAAAACCAACACTCTATTCTCAGGTGTTTATTCATTCAACAATTCAACCCATGTTGAACCTTCAAACTGAGATTTGAAATCTCAGGTTAATCGTATTTAAACCCAGGTATCAATTTACATCAACCCAAATAGGAATTTACCTACATTAGCATGTATCAGTCACTATAGTCGAACCCCCAATCCATTTGAAAATTCCAAAACCTATATCATAAACCAATTTGGAATATAAACTAAACTTGGATATAATGTAATTTTTTAAAAAAATCAAATTGGAACATTTGAAAAACATTTGAAACTAGTGAACAACATATATCAGCATGTATCAGTAAATCCTTTTCTTTTGAAACCAAAAACTTAATCGAAAACCTAAGCAGACATTCATGTCAGGGAGTATGATGTGTGTGCATGCTCGTACATGTGAGGGAGTGTCCTCTTGGTCCAACAAATGGACACAAGTGTCCAAAACAGAAAAGATTATCAAGTATTTGTAAATTCACTGAACCTCTGTTTAAAATATCAGAAAACCTCTCTGTATTAGGAAATTTGAAAAGAAATTCAAATGAAACTAACTCATAAACCCAAACAGTTGTACAGAAGTGTCACCCTCCCCATGGGTACGTGTCAGGGGGTATTTGTGTCCAACTAAGTGGACACAAACGTGTCCAAAACTCAAACAACCCAAAATAGTACAAACTGGACAACAATTATCGTGTACGTGTTCACAGTACTTGTGGACACAACACGAGACAAAGTAGGACTCGTGCTCATGCCTAGAGGCTCGCCTAGGATAGGGCTACAAGCCTAGGGGCCTGCACCATTTCCACAACATGCCGTGTCCACGTTCTAGGGCCATATCCGAACCCTCGACTGAACGCGCACAGCACAGTGTAAATCGGGTTCGATTGGGATTTCTCCCAATCCACTCGATAACTTCTCCTCAAACTTCATACGTGTCGTGTCAGTCATGTGTCCAAGGTGTCCAGCAAGTATCGTGTCCAAATGTGTCGTGTAGAGTGCATACGACGTGTCCAACAGCAGGGCACTGAACCGAGGCCTCGTGCACGTGTTCGTGTCCATATTTGGACATAAAAAGAGACACGAAGTGTGCTCAGTCAGTGAGGGATCCAAAGTAAACGTAAAAGGCTACAAAAACATGAAATTAGTTTTGAAAAATAATATCAAAAAGTTCTCACAAGCATTTCATCAAACACCTACTGTATGCACTGATACGTGTCCGATACGGACACGAAATGGACACCTCTCGACACCAAACCTATGCTAGCAGCTAGGGGACTCCTAGGTCTATGTACTCATCCAAGGAAATCGAAATTTGAATGGGTTTTGAGAGTTTTACCTATAGGTTTCAAAGCTCCTTGAAAAGCTCTAAAAGAGGGGTTTCTCCTTGCAAGCTAATCTCTCTAAATTGCACCAAACCTGAGAATACTCTCCATGAGCAGCAAGAAGGGATGGATTAGAACCTAGTGCAAAAGATTTGAGCTAAAAAGGACATAAAATAGAAAAGTTATGGATTGGGGAAGATGGCTATACCTTTCTTTCTTAACTTGAGATCTATTTCCAAGGGAGGCTAACCCTAAATGAAGGAGGCATTAAATAGGGTGGGATTCCCTAGGTGGCTGGCCATAGTGGATTAGGATTAGGGTTTAGTGATGGGCTATGGGCCTTGGGCCAAGTTTCACAAGCTATGGCTAAGTGATTATCTATTGGTCTTAAAACCATAAGTCATGACTTATGACTTAACCCTCTCTATTCTAACTCGAGTCTAAAAGACTAAATCATGGGTTAACTCTAGTTAGACTAGGGTTACTTAACCTAACCAAGGCAGTCACAACTAGGGTTAGCTTCTAGACTAGTCTACCAAAGTCAATGCTAGGCAAAGTCAACCTAGTCAACCATCATCCAAAATAATTCCTAAAAATTTCCATAAATTCAAATAAATAATATTAAAATCAAATAAACCCAAAAATGATAAAAATATCCTCAAGCTAAAAATGATAAATGAAATACCCTAATCACATGGCTAGGCTCTAGGGTTACACTAACAAGACACCAAATCACAAGTCATTATTTTTAAATAGTTTTTAAAAATGATTAAAATTCACTAAAAATTATAATATGTAGTAAATATCAATAAATAATAATTATAATTATAAAATTTTAAAATTATCCTCATCTAGAAAATTGGGTGTTACAATCCTACCCACCTTATAAAAATTTCGTCCTCGAAATTAAGATGATCGCACCCCTTTCTAGGTCAAACATAGTCAAGGGTCAATCACTAGTCAATTTTCTCAACATCCTAGTACTTGGTCATTAGCTGGTCAACTTCTTAGGATTTTACCTATGCTAGCTACCTAAGTGTTGGCAACCAGAATTTAGCAAAAAGAGAAACTCTATAATAGGCTAGCTCTTAACTTTCCAATCCTATCAAGTCACCCCTAAGTAAGTACCTATATTCTAAGCACATAAATACCAAATACCACATGTACATAAGCTCAAGAACAACCACCCATTACATATATCCTAAGTATATCATCTGCAATCTATATGTATATAGGCCTCTCAGTCTTAGGTGAACTACAACTATACTCAAGGACAGGATCTGGTCATGGGTGCCTCATTGGAAAAAGGTAAGGAAAATAATAACAATCATCAAGGCTGTAAGGCATACTAACATCCTATATGTAAACTGGTTGGTATTATAATAACAGAAAAATTATCTACAATGGGTTACTATTCTAATACCACTACTAACTACCATCTCTAGGGTACAGACACCCTACAAGTCGTCATATCCTTACACTATGAAGATCTACCCATGAATAAGTTATACAACTAAAATATCCCTACTCCTAAGTTATTTATAACAACAGAAGGGTATGATGTTTAAAACCTTCTCAAGATACAATCTGTTAATCATATATATGCGTCTGTCCAAAATCATATTGTCCAGAGTCTTCATCATACTAGTGAGCAAGGCTACGATAATCACAGAGTCCTTGACTAAGGTACGTATCTCTAGGATCATGGTATTTAAAATTTTCGCATTGTCGCATGCGACGGCAAAAAACCTTAAATTCCTATACCCGAGAAATACATCCAAAATCTGACTATATGTCCTCACTATGCCAGCTAACACGACTATCGAAGATTCTAGATCCCATAACTGAGGTGACCTAGCCCATATGATTTTTTCAGAAGAAAAATAACATAACAAAAGAGCAACAGGACAAAATTAATCAATCAACAAGGAACAGATGGAATCGGATTTTAAGGTAGTTATAAAAGACAATTGCGGGAATGGAATCGAGAAGAACGGAACTTGCAGCAAGATCTCCAATGGTCTGTGCATCATCGACTGTCCTGGCGAAAGCTCGCCCTTGCTGGTTTCCTCTGGCCTGTTGCTGATGCTGCATGAACCGCTACTGTTGAGAGAAATCAGAAATGACGGAAAAAGGTCTCCGTACAGACGGAGGTGCACCTCCAATATAGCAGAAATGCCAACCTGAGTCGACACAACAGGAGCTGCGGTCTCGAGGCCCTGATGAACAGGACGAGAGGTGGCCAGCCTCTCGATAGTATTCCTCGGACCGGAGCGATGAGATCGTGTCTTCATAACCATCATGAAGACAGATCAAAACAAGAAGCAATTTCTGAGAATGAAGTAAAAATTCAAAGGAGGACAGTTTATATTCAAGAAAAGTCAATAAGCAATAATTTAGATAAAAGAATCTGATTAAAAGTTTTCCTAGTATGATTGAGTACCTTCAAAAATATCCTAATCCTACTGCAGGCTGTAGTGATACTCTAGTTCGAATACCACTACATAAACTCGACCTGCATGGGCCACCACTAAAAACGTGTCATGACTCGCACCCACTGTGAGGGTACGAGAACGTAACAACGCCCAGCCTACGCCGCAGTATCGGTGGTAGAACGCTATCCTAGGTCAATCATCTAACAATATAAAGGTACCTGTACCGTATATACACTCCGAATGGAGGTGACATAGCAATATACAGCCTCAATCACATCTAAGACGGAATGATAAGAAGATAGATAGATATGAACAGAAGGAAATCCACAGAGGTACAATCCAGATAAAGACTAAGTGTCTAAGATAACATCTCTATAATATCAGATAAACAATCTCCCAGTATATATATACAATGATGTATCAATGAGAAAAACAAGGTAAGAGTCTAAGCTAGCAGTCTAAACCATAGGTGGTAGATCCTCTACTGCAATGGGTCCAAGGCACAAGTGTTGTCTAAGCTGCACCATAATGGGTAGACACCATAGCCTCATCATTCTCTGTAAAATTTTCAACAGGTCCAGTCAGGACGGAAGCGAGCACAAAATATCTCACGCAGTTCATATCAAGTTAGAAAATATAAAGCATGCAATAGAGTAAGATACAGAAAACGCTGAAAGGAGACTGTATATAAAAAATAGCAGAGATTTGATAATAGGAAATATCTATATATGATAAGTAAGAACTGTAAGCAACATGTGATTTAGAGTACAATATGGTTATGTAAATGGTTTAGGACAATGCAATGGTAACTCCATTGTACGTGAGTGCACAATAGACATATACAATAGTTATACAATGTTGTATAATAGGATTTGATTACATAACCAATTCTACTCTCCCTCCCCAATAAATACACAAGGATCCACTCCAGTTACGTTATCTTATACAATAGTGTACAACGTTATACAATAGATGTACAATGTTATACAATAGTTGTACAATGGTCTATCCATGGGACTCATGTGATAATGAGAGTACAATAGGCACAATGAGTATATAAGGATAAGGGTATTCAATAAATACAATATGTAAGTAAAACGCACATCATAATATGTATTTAGTGAATACAAGGGGATAACATCTCAAAAGAAGATCCATATAGTACCAATCCGTGATAACAATCGTGTCAGCATCAAGTATAGTAATCTAGAGCAAGAATGTAAATCCATACAAGTATGAAACGGTCAGAGAATATACTCGCCTGTATCCTGAGTATCTGAAGAGTATCTACTATCCGAGGAGTGGTATCTGTCTCCTATAGAACAGTACAAGTCACTATAAGTCTAAAATGATATAACAGACTGCTACATTGCATCTACATGAAGTTTGGGGTCAAACTGGACTAAAGTCAACTCTCGGTTAACTCTAGTCAACTAGACTAGTCAAACTAGGTTAACTAGGTCTAGCCTAAGCCAAACAAGTCTAATAAGTCTCACTAGTCCTAACCAAGCCTTGGCTAGCACTCACACACAATTACAAAGCCAAACCAAGCATCACACATACTAGTATACATACATACACTATATATAGAATCTCATAAGCTAAGAGTCTAGCATACAATCAATGTACACACATGTATGCATATATTCCATCCATTATTGCATTATATATACATTACATATGTACAATAGGTAAGCATACACATATAGGCTAATGCCTATATACAAGGCTAAGGCCTATATACATATAATATGGCATAAATATATGTATATATACACTATTTTACATTGCATTATCATACTAGGTTATAATATATATATATATATATATATATATATATATATATATATATATATATATAGAGAGAGAGAGAGAGAGAGAGGGATAGAGGGAAATATTGCCTCTGTGTGTGTGTCATGTGGCATAGCAAGGGGGTTTAGTAGTACATGAGCATGTGTGTGTATGTGAATGAGTGAATGTGATTTGTCTGTGTGTTTTCATGTGTGTATCAGTGAAAACATTAGGTGTGGTGCAATGTAATGTATGTATGTGAATTCAGGAACTTAGTGACAGGAATTTTAGAATAGACTAGTGTGTGTGTAAATAGTGTCTAACATGTGTGTGTGTGGCATGTGGTATGTGAGCATGGTGGTGTGTGTAAAATCTGGAAAATAGTGAGTGGCATGTGTCATGACAGTTTTTGTGGTAGGATGTGTGTAGTGTAGGTATCAACATAGGTTTAGTTCTCAGGTTTGGTTTGTGTATGTATCTCAGAAAACAGGGGCTTCAATGCTCAGTTCATGGTTCCAATTTTGTGTGTGTGAGTAAATATTCATGTGTGTATCATATTTCAGGACAATGTGTTCTCATCATGTGTGTGTGTGAGCTTGTGATCATAACAATCTCAGTTAATATCAATTCAGTCTGCAATTTCATTCCAATGCACAATCACAACCAAATCGAAGACCCATCTTAAACCCCAATCAATAACCATTCTCAGTTTTAAGTTAGAAAAGGAATCTCAGTTTTCATCAACATTTCGAAATCCCTAATTAAATTGTGTACAAACATAACACATTCATTCCCAGGTTCAGAATTTGTGTCCTGTGTGTGAGTTTAACACATGAGAGTGTGAAGGATCAATATGAGAGGAACAATAAATTCTCAGGAAAAATGGAATCAAAATGACAGCTAATCTATAGGGTTCTCAGGAAAAAAATGGAGATCAATGGCAGTTAACACATATCAGTGAACACATTCAGTCCTAGCCATCCTAACCCATTTCATTCTCAGGTTCATGGTTTCATTGAAAGATACAAATCTCATTTAACATAAATTTTAGTTTTCTAAAACAAAACCAACACTCAATTCTCAGGTTTTTATTCATTCAACAATTCAACCCATATTGAACCTTCAAACTGAGATTTGAAATCTCAGGTTAATCGTGTTTAAACCTAGGTATCAATTTACATCAACCCAAATAGGAATTTACCTACATTAACATGTATCTGTCACTATAGTCGAACCCCCAATCCATTTGAAAATTCCAAAACCTATATCATAAACCAATTTTGGAATATAAACTAAACTTGGATATATTGTAAATTTTTTTTAAAATCGAATTTGAACATTTGAAAAACATTTGAAACTAGTGAACAACATATATCAGCATGTATCAGTAAATCCTTTTCTTTTGAAACCAAAAACTTAATCGAAAACCTAAGCAGACATTCATGTCAGGGGGTATGATGTGTGTGCATGCTCGTACATATGAGGGAGTGTCCTCTTGGTCCAACAAATGGACACAAGTGTCCAAAACAGAAAAGATTATCAAGTATTTGTAAATTCACTGAACCTCTGTTTAAAATATCAGAAAACCTCTCTATATCAGGAAATTTGAAAAGAAATTCAAATGAAACTAACTCATAAACCCAAAACAGTTGTACAGAAGTGTCACCCTCCCCATGGGTACGTTTCAGGGTATATTTGTGTCCAACTAAGTGGACACAAACGTGTCCAAAACTCAAATAACCCAAAATAGTACAAACTCGACAGAAATCATCATGCACGTGTTCACTGTACTTGTGGACATGACACGAGACAAAGTAGGACTCATGCTCGTGCCTAGTGGCTCGCCTAGGATAGGGCTACAAGCCTAGGGGCCTGCACCGTGTCCACAACACGCCGTGTCCGCGTTCTAGGGCCGTATCCGAACCCTCGACTGAACGCGCACATCACAGTGTAAATCAGGTTCGATTGGGATTTCTCCCAATCTACTCGATAACTCCTCATCAAACTTTATACGTGTCATTTCAATCATGTGTCTAAGGTGTCCAGCAAGTATCGTATCCAAATGTGTCGTGTACAGTGCACACGACGTGTCCAACAGCAGGGTACTGAACCGAGGCCTCGTGTATGTGTTTGTGTCCAGATTTGGACACGAAAAGAGACACGAAGTGTGCTCATTCAGTGAGGGATCTAAAGTAAATGTATAAGGCTACAAAAAAAGAAATTAGTTTTGAAAAATAATATCAAAAAGTTCTCACAAGCATTTCATCAAACACCTACTGTATGCACTGATACGTGTCCGATACGGACACGAAATGGATACCACTCGACACCAAACCTATGCTAGCAGCTAGGGGACTCCTAGGGCTATGCACTCGTACAAGGAAATAAAAATTTGAATGGGTTTTGAGAGTTTTACCTATAGGTTTTAAAGCTCCTTGAAAAGCTCCAAAAGAGGGGTTTCTCTTTGCTAGCTAATCTCTCCAAATTGCACCAAACCTGAGAATACTCTGTCACGCCCCAGAACCAGAATACTGGAGAGCGGGGGCTGACATAGCCAGCTACGTATAATGAAATGGAATCCACGTCACTATACGGTCACGGCTGTCTAGATATATGAGGGTTTAACTACAATCCATCAGTCTCCTATGGTCAAGATCAAACCTATTGTCTCAATCACAAGCAAGTAGTAACAGTTATAAGATGTCAGAGCACCAATATACAATAGTAAGGCGTCCCATACATTACATATTGGATGATTATGAAGCTAGTCGTACAAAATGTCAGGACTAGCAAGAGTTTTAGTCAATACATGATCAACCCTAGGATTTGTCAATCATGTTACAGCCCGTAAGCAGACAGTAAATAAAGGTACAATACGAGCTAACACGTGCTCGCCGGCTAAACGCCTCAAAAGAATAATTTTACAAATAGAGTGGGAGGACAAAAGAAACCCACTCGTTGCCCTGGTTACGCCTAGTGGTCACCATCGGGCTGGAAGACAGGTGGATCCTCTGTTGCTGCTCCGATATCTGGCCACACAAAACCAGCTGGGTCAGACCCCAGAAAGAGCAAGTGCCACAAAGGAGGCTTCACTTAGGAACTAAAACCAGCATATCACAAATAAATAGTTAAGGGTAATTAAAGATAGTGATAATAGCTGAGATTATAAATATATATTGAACACGGAGAAACCATTCAAGTAGCCAGACTGCAACCCTTAAACCAAACAAGGACCGAGGTTACAATCCTTCGCCTGAATAGAAACCCGCCTCAATTACTATTGATAAGGTAACACGACAATAAACGAAGAGAGGACACAGAACTGCTCCGGGAGCCAGGTTACAACCCTTAAACCAAATAAGGACCGGGGTTGTAACCCTTCGCCTGAACAGAACTGGACCCCTGATCTTTATTGTTAAGGCCAGTATAAATAATCATGGTATTGAAGTAAAGGTAAAACATGACGAGCATGACAGGGGGTTACAATAAGACAATAAACGAAGAGAGGACACAGAACTGCTCCGGGAGCCAGGTTACAACCCTTAAACCAAACAAGGATCGGGGTTGTAACCCTTCGCCTGAACAGAACTGGACCCCTGATCTTTATTGTTAAGGCCAGCACAATAAGCAGGACGATATATGATAAGATAACCATGGAACTATTCAGATAGCCAAGTTACAACCCTTAAACCAAACAAGGACCGGGGTTGTAACCCTTCATCTGAACAGAACTTGGTATCCCATCATTTATCGATACAAGAAATTATGTCCTGATACAATCTTGTACAGGATCAGAATTAGACTAAGCTGGAATAAACTTCATCCAATCAATCACGGCCAATCAAGAGTACGGTTTGATACTTTTAACTAACTAAGGTTATCACAGGCCTAGTTACTAGCAAGATGCAATGAGATTATCCCGACAGCCACAAGCCCTGCAGACCATCCGGTTATCCGGGTCGAATGTCCGTTTATGAAGGGTGCACCACATGACTGTGTGCTGGAAATGTGCCCTACTCGTCGGTAGGCTACAAGTCCGCTGAATGCGCCCAGATAACGGGATTACCTGTAGCTGGGAATCTCTTCATGACTACTGAATCATTCTAGTTAATTAGCCTTAGTCAAATTCAGTAGGTACCCCTGACCGTGGTACTCAGGGATCCCCATCCTAGACATGATGCAAGATAGTACTAGTTTATTTGTACAAACACAATCGCCCACGGTGTCCAAGTCTTTCATACTTGTCATGTCAGGCTAGCTGTCGTAACAGCATGCCGAGATATATCATGTCAGTTTACTTGTCAAGAGTGCGCCGCAGCGGGCCACTATCGTGTTCTATTCTTACAATATTATGAATGAGAGAAGCTTGCATAAAATAACTAGAGACATATTCTTGCTGCTAAGGAAAAGATCTACAACTTCCACGTCGGGAGTTGGGAGAAATTTGAGCAATAATTCAGTCAATTAGGACATATAACAGTTAGAAATAGTCAAAATATGCATTATGCGGCCTATTCTGCGACATGCATGCAACTGCGGCACCATATGCGCCTACTGCGACATGATAAGCGCCTATCGCGACATGCGTCTCATGTGGCTCAACTGCGACATGATATGCGCCTACCGCGACATGCGTCTCATGTGGCTCAACTGCGACATGATATGCGCCTACCGCGACATGCGCCTCATGTGGCTCAACTGCGACATGATATACGCCTACCGCGACATGCGCCTCATGTGGCTCAACTGCGACATGATATGCGCCTACCGCGACATGCGTCTCATGTGGCTCAACTGCGACATGATATGCGCCTACCGCGACATGCGCCTCATGTGGCTCAACTGCGACATGATATGCGCCTACCGCGACATGCGCCTCATTGCAACATGCGCCTTCTGCGACATGCGCCTTCTGCGACATGATATGCGGCTACCGCGACATGCGCTTCATTGCAACATGCGCCTTCTGCGACATGCGCCTTCTGTGACATGATATGCGGCTACCGCGACATGCGCTTCATTGCAACATGCGCCTTCTGCGACATGCGCCTTCTGCGACATGCTGATTATGCTGCAGATGAACCTAGAAATGACCAGAAATTATTTTGGCCATAACTTCCTCATCCGAAGCCGAAAGCAAGTGAAACAAAAGCCAAAACTGCATGAAATTGAATTCTCTACAACATAGAAACACTAGTTTTCAAAAATAGCCAAGTTTTAAAGATCAAAACCAAGAAAAACCGAAAAGTTTACAAACTTAGATCTACAAGAATCCATCCATCAAATCCAAAAATGTCAAGTTCTAAAGAGGCTTAGAATCAAGTACGGAAGAGAATGGAACAATAAAACTTGAGATCCATCATGAAGCAAGTTTGTACTTGCCTAAGCTCTCTCTCTCTTTCTCCTGGTGGTTGAAGAAGTTATGATAGGGAAGAAGAAGAATAATGAAGAGAGAGAAAGGGGAAATGGGTTAATAAAGGGTAGTGGTGGTGGTAGGTAGGGGTTTTCTTTTGGTTCATGATGAACCCACAAGCAAACCAAACCAAGCTAAGCCGAACCAAGCTAAGCCATAACCAATGACATGCCAAAATAACCATGCAGGAAAAATATGCAATACGAGTCAAGAATACGTACACGTATACCAAAATACGTAATACGAACTACAGGCATTACAACTCTACCCACCTTCAAAGAATTCCGTCCTCGAAATTTAATCAAGAGGCTAGAATTGTAAGGACAAGCTATACTAATCGTAAGCTATAACAAACAGTCTATCATGCAGTCATTTATCCGAGCAAGGAATTGAAAGCATAAGGCATAAGGAAGACATTATACCTTACGAGTCAAACAGGTCGGGATATCGTGATCGGATATCATCCTCACGCTCCCACGTCGACTCACCCAAAGAGTGATGACCCCAAGCAACTCGGACTAACTTGATAGTCTTGTTCTTGAGTATCTTCTCTCTTCGGTCCAATATAGACACGGGCCTCTCCTCATACGAAAGGTTGGTACCAACAACCAATTCCGAATGATCCAGGATGTGGCTCGGGTCCGGGATATACCGTCGCAGTTGGGATACATGGAATACGTCATGCACCTCATGTAGCGATGGTGGAAGAGCGAGACGATAGGATACATCTCCTACTCGCTCCAGAATGTCGAACGGCCCTATATACCTAGGACTAAGCTTTCCTCGTATGCCGAAATGAATGACGCCGCGGTTAGGCGAAATTCTCAGGAATACATGGTTACCGACAGAAAATTCAAGAGGGCGCCGATGAGAATCGGCCCAATAACGCTGGCGATCTTGGGCAACTCGAAGATGATCTCTGACTCTTCTGACCACTTCAACAGTCTGAGCAATCATTTCCGGACCAAGCATCTGCCTCTCTCCGACATCGTCCCAGGCTAGCGGAGATCGACACTTCCTACCATACAGTGCCTCGAACGGTGCCATCTGGATACTGGCCTGGAAACCGTTATTGTACGAGAACTCTACCAGATGCACGTGATCTTCCCACGAACCACCGAAGTCGAGTGTACAAGATCGCAACATATCTTCAAGAGTCTGGATCGTACGCTCCGACTGGCCATCTGTCTGCGGGTGATATGCTGAACTGAACTGGAGGTGAGTTCCCAAACTTTCTTACAAGCTACGCCAAAAGTGCGACGTAAATCTTGAATCTCTGTCTGAAGTGATACTGACTGGTACACCGTACAACCTGACAATCTGCCGAAGATACATCTCCGCTAGCTGAGCCGTCGACTGACCAACTCTGAACGGGAGAAAGTGAGCCACCTTCGTGAGCCTGTCTATAATAACCCAAATAGCGTCTCTGCCAGCCGGGGTTCTAGGCAATCCAGTCACAAAATCCATGGTTACATGCTCCCATTTCTACTCTGGAATCGGCAACGGTTGAAGTAGTCCAGCTGGTCTCTGATGTTCAGCCTTAACTTGTTGGCAGACTAAACAACGAGAGACAAACCGGGCTATCTCCCTCTTCATGCCATTCCACCAAAAGTGCTGGCGGATATCACGGTACATCTTCGTGCCACCGGGATGAATGGAATACTGCGAACTGTAGGACTCTGCCATGATCTCCTGTCTGATATCTCCACTGGGTACACAAAGACGCTTGCCATGTCGAAGTGTACCGTCTTCATGAATGCATAACTCTGGTCTTCGTCCTGCCTCACACTCTGCTCTAAGTTGCTGAAGCTTGGAATCTGCCGACTGCGCCATCCGGATCCTCTCGACTATAGTGGACTGAACTTGCATGCTGGCCATCAATGCCACACTGGAAGGGAGGACAACTTCTATACCCATCTTCTGAAGATCGGCTAACAGCTCTGGTTGCGCTGTTAGGAAATAAATTCCGGCTCTCCTGCTCAATGCATCCGCAACAACATTGGCCTTCCCTGGGTGATACTGCAAGTTGACATCATAATCCACAAGCAGCTCTAGCCATCTTCTCTGACGCATGTTAAGATCCTTCTGGGTGAAAACATACTTCAGGCTCTTGTGGTCGGTGAAGATCTCCACCCTATCTCCGTATAGGTGGTGCCTCCACAACTTAAGTGCAAACACTACTGCTGCCAGCTCCAAGTCATGGGTTGGGTAATTTCTCTCATGATCACGAAGTTGTCGTGACGCATAAGCTATTACCTTCCCATGCTGCATCAGAACACATCCTAAACCTCTGTCCGAAGCATCACAATACACTGAGAATCCTCCAGTTCCATCTGGAAGCGTGAGAATAGGAGCCGTCATCAAGCCTCGCTTCAACTTCTCAAAGGAATCCTGGCATTCTATTGTCCAAGCAAACTGCACATCCTTGCGGGTCAACTGGGTCAATGGTGCTGAAATTCGAGCAAAGTCTGAAACAAATCGCCGGTAGTAGCCGGCCAAGCCAAGAAAACTACGGACTTCTGCCACTGTGCTAGGTACCGGCCACGTTTCAATGGCCACGATCTTCTGGGGATCCACTTTTACTCCTCCTCGGGTGATGATATGACCCAAGTACGAAATGCGATCGAGCCAGAACTCGCATTTACTGAACTTGGCATACAGCTGGTGCTCTCTGAGAATATGAAAAACAACTCTGAGGTGATGCTCATGCTCCACTTCACTCTTGCTGTAGACCAGGATGTCGTCTAGGAATACAATCACGAACTTATCCAAATAAGGCATAAAGATGCGATTCATGAGGTCCATGAATACAGCCGGCGCATTGGTTGCTCCAAATGGCATCACAAGGAACTCCCAATGCCCATATCTAGATCTGAAAGCTGTCTTCGGGATGTCCTGCTCTCTGACTCTGATCTGATGGTATCCTGAGCGCAAGTCGATCTTCGAAAATACTGACGCCCCTCTAAGTTGATCAAACAAGTCATCTATCCTCGGGAGAGGGTATCTGTTCTTGATTGTCACCGAGTTCAAGGTACGATAATCAACACACAATCTGGACGTACCATCCTTCTTTTTCACAAGAAGCATCGGGGCTCCCCAAGGCGATCCACTAGCACGAATGAATCCCTTGGTTCTGAGTTCTTCAATCATCTTGTACAATATCTCTAGCTCTGACGGCGCCATCCTGTAGACTCTCTCTGACACTGGGGCTGTCCCGGGAATCAAGTCGATGGTAAACTCGATCTCTCGCTCTGGTGGCATCCCTGGAAGCTCTTCTGGGAAAACATCTGGAAACTCTTTGACTATCCGAGGTAACTGTACTGCTGCTACTGCCATCCGCAATACTGGAGGAGAAGGTTCAACTTCGCCTCGGGAGAAAGAAAACTCTGGCTCTCCGGGAATGCTAAAAACAACCCTGCCAATGTGGCAGTCTATCCTAGCATACTGGTCCCTCAACCAATCCATCCCTAAGACCACATCATAATCGGCCATCGGGAACTCTATCAATCTAGCGGGGAATTCTCTACCGCTAACTACGACCCGACACGAGGAAAACACTCTATCTACTCCCACAAGTCCGTTACCAGTAAGTATATCGAGCCTTACTGATAATGACTCGGGCTCCAGTCCGACCCGTGTTGTAAATCGTGCAGACATAAATAAATGCGAGGCACCAGAATCAAATAATACTGAAGCTGGAAAGGTGTTGACGAGAATAGTACCTGCCACCACCTCACCTGGTGCTATTCCTTCTTCTCCCATGGTCAAAGCCAGCACTTGACCATGTCCTCTGGGTGCGGGTCCCCTCTGCTGAAAATTCCTCTGCCTGCTCTGGATCAGGGCTTGGGCTTGGGCATACTGCTGCGGTCTCTGCTGCTGGAATGCCTGGGCCTGCGTCGGCAATGGCCTCGGGAACGGGTACTGCAGCTGCTGCTGCTGGACTGGTGCTGGTCCTCTAACTGAAGGACTAGAGAAGGCGGATGAACTCCCTCTGTTCGGGCAATTCCCAACCCTGTGGTCCGGGGCACCACAAACCAAGCACAAACCCTGTGCTCTGCGACATTCTGATACCACATGTCCTGGCTTCCCGCAGTGTGAACATCCCACTGCGGAAGACTGCTTCTGCTTCTGCTGCTGAGGGTGCGTCGGGGTGGAATGCTGAACCGACGTCACTGAGGCCGCCCGCCTCGGAGCTCCAATGGTCAAAGCCCTGGCTGCCGGGACTGGTGCTGAAGACTGATTCATCTGGCCGTGAGATCGGTTCCGATCTCCGGTCCTATCCACGATCCTCTGGGAGGTATACTCATGCCTCCGGGCTGCTCTCAACACTGTATCAAAAGTCTGATGCTCAAACTGCTCTACTGCCAAAAGAATCTCCAGATGAAGTCCCTGCTGGAATCGCTGGGCTCTATCGAACTCGGTCGCCACCAAGGTAGGAGCAAACCGACTAAGCCTGGAGAACTCGGTCGCATATCCATCGACCGTCCTGTCCATCTGCTTCAGATTGGTGAACCTCGTCTGTAGATCATACCGAGCTACAGCATCAAAATACTTGGTCTGGAATCTCTCCCTGAATACTGCCCATGAAATAGGGGCCACTAATCCATCGGCCTGCGCTGCCCACCAGCTGCGGGCAAGATCTAGTAACTGCAGGCGCACTACGGCCACCTTCTCGGCTTCTGGAGTCTTGGCTGCTTCTAGAATCACCTCTGTGTCCTGAAGCCATGCATCTGCAGCGATCGCATCTTCACTGCCGTCGAAGAAGGGAGAGTTCAAGCGCTTGAAGCTGTTGGCCGCGCTATTACCCTGATGACCTCCTCTGGTCAAAGCGTCTGCCACCGCCTGGTGTAAGGCATCTCCGCGACGATCCTGGAAAGCTAATAGGGACCTGATGAGACCCGCCAAAGTGCCATCATCAGGCTCTGCAGGCTGGACAGGCTGAATTGGGGGTTCTCCTTCAGTAGGCATGACTCTGGAGGCTACTCCTGAATGCTGGGCTTGATCTCCAGGTTGTTGCTGGTCCGCGGGAGGTGCTCCGCCTTGCTGATCGGTAGGTCCAGGAACAATGTCGCTGAAGAAGACGATATAGGGAATAATAAGGAAGGACCAGGACAGATCAACGTTACAAGCATGTGATCAGGTCAAGATTTTCAGGGATCAAGAGGATACGAGTAGAGATCAAGGGCGAGTACTGATTGAGACATCTATTCGGTAAACCCTCACATATCTTGATTTACAAGACCTGCATGGGCCACCACTAAAACCATGTCACGCCCCAGAACCAGAATACTGGAGAGCGGGGGCTGACATAGCCAGCTACGTATAATAAAATGGAATCCACGTCACTATACGGTCACGGCTGTCTAGATATATGAGGGTTTAACTACAATCCATCAGTCTCCTATGGTCAAGATCAAACCTATTGTCTCAATCACAAGCAAGTAGTAACAGTTATAAGATGTCAGAGCACCAATATACAATAGTAAGGCGTCCCATACATTACATATTGGATGATCATGAAGCTAGTCGTACAAAATGTCAGGACTAGCAAGAGTTTTAGTCAATACATGATCAATCCTAGGATTTGTCAATCATGTTACAGCCCGTAAGCAGACAGTAAATAAAGGTGCAATACGAGCTAACACGTGCTCGCCGGCTAAACGCCTCAAAAGAATAATTTTACAAATAGAGTGGAAGGACAAAAGAAACCCACTCGTTGCCCTGGTTATGTCACGCCCCAGAACCAGAATACTGGAGAGCGGGGGCTGACATAGCCAGCTACGTATAATGAAATGGAATCCACGTCACTATACGGTCACGGCTGTCTAGATATATGAGGGTTTAACTACAATCCATCAGTCTCCTATGGTCAAGATCAAACCTATTGTCTCAATCACAAGCAAGTAGTAACAGTTATAAGATGTAAGATCACCAAATATACAATAGTAAGGCGTCCCAAATATTACATATTCAGCTGATCATGAAGCTAGTCGTTACAAAATGTGAGGACTAGCAAGAGTTTGGTCATACATGATCAACCCTAGGTTGCCAATCATGTTACAGCCCGTAGGCAGACAGTAAATAAAGGTGCAATACGAGCTAACACGTGCCCGCCGGCTAAACGCCTCAAAAGAATAATTTTACAATGGAGTGGGAGAGCAAAAATAAACCTACTCGTTGCCCTGGTTACGCCTGGTGTTCACCATCGGGCTGGAAAACCGGTAGATCCTCTGGAGCTGCTCTGGTATCTGGCCATACAAAACCAGCTGGGTCAGACCCCAGAAGAGCAAGTGCCACAAAGGAGGCTTCACTTAGGAACTAAAACCAGCAATTAGCACAAGAATATAATTACATAATAAAAGACATTAATTAAGGAAAGGCATGACCGATGATATACGATGTGATAACCATGGGACTATTCAGATAACCAAGTTACAACCTGTAAACCAAACAAGGACCGGGGTTGTAACTCTTCATCTGAACGGAACTTGGTAATCCCCACCATTTATCAATAAGGCCAGTGCAAATAATCACGATCTCGAAGTAAGGTAAAGCATGTCGAGCATGTCATGGGGTACAACAAGATAATAAACGAAAAGAGAACACAGAACTGCTCCGGGAGCTAGGTTACAACCCGTAAACCAAACAAGGACCGGGGTTGTAACCCTTCGCCTGAACAGAACTGATCCCCTGATCTTTATTGTTAAAAAAACAAGCACAAGTAATCATGTCATGTAACAATCTTGTACAGGATCGAGGCAAGAATAGACAGTGTTAGACTCCATTCAATCATTCACGACCAAGCAATAAGTACGGCTTGATACTTTAACTAACTAGGGTATCACAGGCCTAGTTACTAGCAAGATGCAGCGAGATTATTCCACAGCCACAAGCCCTGCAGACCATCCAGGTTACCCAGGTTAAATATTAGGGGTTGAATTCAAGTGGGTACATCGTCCAGGAAATGCATGTACCCTTAAGTGACTTAGAGAGTGCAACACATGACAGTGTGCTGGAAATGTGCCCTACTCGACGGCAGGCTACAAATCCCAAGAGCACCCAGGTAACGGGATTGCCTGTAGCTGGAAAATCTCTTCATGACTACTGTGTTAATATAGTTATTAGCCTTAGTCCATTTCAGTAGGTACTCCTGACCGTGGTACTCAGGGGTCCCATCCTAAGCATGATGCAAGACAAGACTGGTTCATTACACAAGCACAATCGTCCACGGTGTCCAGGTTGTTTATACTTATCAAGTCATGTCATGTCATGTTAGCCGTCGCAACAGCATATCAGGGTATATCATGTCAGATTTTCTTGTCAGGAGTGCGCCACGGCGGGCCACTATCAGGTCATGTCATGCCCACTTGGTACTTGTCAAGAGTGTGCCTTAACAGGCCACTATCGTGTTCTATCCTTACATTATCATGAATGAGAGAAACTTGCATAAAATAACTAGTGACATATTCTTGAAGCCAAGGAAAAGATCTACAAATTTTATGTTTTGAGTTTTTCAAGATTCTAGCTACAAAACAACTTAAACAGGCAAAAACAGTGAATTAGAGCAAAATCGGCGCATGGGATTCCTGCACAATCGGTGCATGGGATTCCTGCACGAATCGGCGCATGAGATTCCTGCACAAATCGGCGCATGGGATTCCTGTACGATCGGCGCATGGGATTCCTGTACGAATCGGCACATGAGATTCCTGCACGAATCGGCGCATGGGATTCCTGCACGAATCGGCGCATGAGATTCCTGCACGAATCGGCGCATGAGATTCCTGCGCAATCGGCGTATGAGATTCCTGCACGAATTGGCGCATGGGATTCCTGTACGAATCGGCACATGGGATTCCTGCGCAATCGGCGCATGAGATTCCTGCACGAATCGGCGCATGGGATTCCTGCACGAATCGGCGCATGAGATTCCTGCACGAATCGGCGCATGGGATTCCTGCGCAATCGGCGCATGGGATTCCTGCACGAATCGGCGCATGGGATTCCTGCACGAATCGGCGCATGGGATTCCTGCGCAATCGGCGCATGAGATTCCTGCACGAATCGGCGCATGGGATTCCTGCACGAATCGGCGCATGGAAAACTCACGTTGCGTCTTCAATACATACGCGTAGGAAACCTACGCGCATGACACGCTCGGAGTTAAGGGATGCGTTGCCGGGACTTCACGGCGCATGGCCTCCCGGCGCATGGCCTCCTGGGCGCATGAGGTTCATCGTCCCCAAACAACAAGTTCAGCCATGAAAGTTCCGAAAACTTGTAATGACCATAACTTACTCATCCGGAGTCGAAATCAAGCGAAACAAAAGCCAAAACTGCATAAAATCAAATTCTCTACAACATGGAACCACTAGTTTTTGGAAATACCAAGTTTTTAGAGATCAAAACCAAGAAAACTAAACAAGAAGGAACTTAAAACTTAGATCTACAAAAATATAACCATCAAAACTGAAAACTTCCAGTTCTAAAGAGGCTTAGAATCTGGTATGGAAGAGAATGGAACAATAAAACATGAGATCCATCATGAAGCAAGTTTGCACTTGCCTAAGCTCTCTCTCTCTCTTCCTTCTGGTGGTTGAAGAAGTAATGGTGGAGAGTAAATGAAGAAGGAAATAATGATGAGAGAGAAAAGGAAGGGGTTATAAGTAAAGAGGGTGGTGGTAGGTAGGAGGGTTCACCTTTGGTTCATGATGAACCAAAGCAAACCAAGCCAAGCCGAACCAACCCAAGAATAAACCAATCAATGAAATGCTAGAATAATTCAAGCAGGAAGACATGCAATACGGGTCAAATTACGTATATGTATTCTAAATACGTAATACGATATCTGGGTATTACAACTCTACCCACCTTAAAAGAATTCCGTCCTCGGAATTTAATTAAGAGGCTAGAGGGACAAGAACAAGCTATACTAATCTCAGGCAAGCTATACTAAGCAATCAATCATGCAATCATGTATGTAAGCAAGGAAATCGAAGGCACGAGAAAGAGGGAAGATATCCTGCTAGGAACCTCTCTGTCGGTTCTGAATCTGAGCTTGGACCAGGGCATACTGTTGGGGTCCCTGCTGCTGGAATACTGGTGCCTGAGGCGGCAATGGCCTCGGGGGCTGGTACTGCTGTTGTACTGGTGCTGGTGCTGGTCCCCTTACCGAGGGACTAGTCTGGGCCGAGGATGAACTGGCCCTATTCGGACAGGACCCTATCTTGTGGTCTGGTGCTCCACAAGCCAAACATAATCCCTGAGCTCTGCGACACTCCGAAATAACGTATCCTGGCTTCCCACAATGAGTGCAGCCCATTGCGGAAGATTGCTTCTGCTTCTGTTGCTGAGGGGACGTGACCGTCGTCACTGAGGCCGCCTGCCTCGAAGTTCCAATTGTCAAAGCCCTAGCTGCCGGGGTTGGCGCTGAAGACTGGGTCATCTGGCCGTGAGATCGCTTCCGACCTCCGGTCCTGTCTACGATCCTGTGGAAGGTATACTCGTGCCTCCTAGCTGCTCTCAATACCGCATCAAAAGTCTGATGCTCAAACTGCTCCACCGCCAATAAAATCTCTAGGTGGAGCCCCTGCTGGAACCGCTGGGCTCTATCGAACTCGGTCGCTACCAAGGTGGGAGCAAACCGACTAAGCCTGGAGAACTCGGTCGCATATCCATCGACCGTCCTGCCCATCTGCTTCAGATTGGTGAACCTCGTCTGTAGATCATACCGGGCTACAGCATCAAAATACTTGGTCTGGAATCTCTCCCTGAATACTGCCCATGAAATAGGGGCCACTAATCCATCGGCCTGCGCTGCCCACCAGCTGCGGGCAAGATCTAGTAACTGCAGGCGCACTACGGCCACCTTCTCGTTCTCTGGAGTCCTGGCTGCTTCTAGAATCACCTCTGTGTCCTGAAGCCATGCATCTGCAGCGATCGCATCTTCACTGCCGTCGAAGAAGGGAGGGTTCAAGCGCTTGAAACTGTTTGCTGCACTGTTCCTTGGATGACCGCCTCTGTTCAGAGCATCTGCCACCGCCTGTTGCAAGGCATCTCCTCGGCGATCTTGAGAAGCTAACAATGATCTGATGAGACCCACCAAAGTGCCATCATCAGGCTCTGCAGGCTGGACTGGCTGAACTGACGGCTCTCCTCCAGTAGGTACGACTCGGGAGGCTGCTCCTGAGTGCTGGGCCTGATCTTCTGGTTGCTGCTGGTCCACGGGAGGTGATCCGCCTTGCTGATCGGCAGGTCCAGGAACAATGCCGCTGAAGAAGACGACATAGGGAACAATAAGGAAGGACCAGGACAGATCAACGATACAAGCATGTGATCAGGTCAAAATTTTCCGGGATCAAGAGGATACGAGTAGAGATCAAGGGCGAATACTGATTGAGACATCTATTCGGTAAACCCTCACATATCTTGAATAACAAGACCTGCATGGGCCACCACTAAAACCATGTCACGTCCCAGAACCAGAATACTGGAGAGCGGGGGCTGACATAGCCAGCTACGTATAATGAAATGGAATCCACGTCACTATACGGTCACGGTTGTCTAGATATATGAGGGTTTAACTACAATCCATCAGTCTCCTATGGTCAAGATCAAACCTATTGTCTCAATCACAAGCAAGTAGTAACAGTTATAAGATGTAAGATCGCCAAATATACAATAGTAAGGCGTCCCAAATATTACATATTCAGCTGATCATGAAGCTAGTCGTTACAAAATATGAGGACTAGCAAGAGTTTGGTCATACATGATCAACCCTAGGTTGCCAATCATGTTACAGCCCGTAGGCAGACAGTAAATAAAGGTGCAATACGAGCTAACACGTGCCCGCTGGCTAAACGCCTCAAAAGAATAATTTTACAATAGAGTGGGAGAGCAAAAATAAACCCACTCGTTGCCCTGGTTACGCCTGGTGTTCACCATCGGGCTGGAAAACCGGTAGATCCTCTGGAGCTGCTCTGGTATCTGGCCATACAAAACCAGCTGGGTCAGACCCCAGAAGAGCAAGTGCCACAAAGGAGGCTTCACTTAGGAACTAAAACCAGCAATTAGCACAAGAATATAATTACATAATAAAAGACATTAATTAAGGAAAGGCATGACCGATGATATACGATGTGATAACCATGGGACTATTCAGATAACCAAGTTACAACCCGTAAACCAAACAAGGACCGGGGTTGTAACTCTTCATCTGAACGGAACTTGGTATTCCCCACCATTTATCAATAAGGCCAGTGCAAATAATCACGATCTCGAAGTAAGGTAAAGCATGTCGAGCATGTCATGGGGTACAACAAGATAATAAACGAAAAGAGAACACAGAACTGCTCCGGGAGCCAGGTTACAACCCGTAAACCAAACAAGGACCGGGGTTGTAACCCTTCGCCTGAACAGAACTGATCCCCTGATCTTTATTGTTAAAAAAACAAGCACAAGTAATCATGTCATGTAACAATCTTGTACAGGATCGAGGCAAGAATAGACAGTGTTAGACTCCATTCAATCATTCACGGCCAAGCAATAAGTACGGCTTGATACTTTAACTAACTAGGGTTATCACAGGCCTAGTTACTAGCAAGATGCAGCGAGATTATTCCACAGCCACAAGCCCTGCAGACCATCCAGGTTACCCAGGTTAAATATTAGGGGTTGAATTCAAGTGGGTACATCGTCCAGGAAACGCATGTACCCTTAAGTGACTTAGAGGGTGCAACACATGACAGTGTGCTGGAAATGTGCCCTACTCGACGGCAGGCTACAAATCCCAAGAGCACCCAGGTAACGGGATTGCCTGTAGCTGGAAAATCTCTTCATGACTACTGTGTTAATATAGTTATTAGCCTTAGTCCATTTCAGTAGGTACCCCTGACCGTGGTACTCAGGGGTCCCATCCTAAGCATGATGCAAGACAAGACTGGTTCATTACACAAGCACAATCGTCCACGGTGTCCAGGTTGTTTATACTTATCAAGTCATGTCATGTCATGTTAGCCGTCGCAACAGCATATCAGGGTATATCATGTCAGATTTTCTTGTCAGGAGTGCGCCACGGTGGGCCACTATCAGGTCATGTCATGCCCACTTGGTACTTGTCAAGAGTGTGCCTTAACAGGCCACTATCGTGTTCTATCCTTACATTATCATGAATGAGAGAAACTTGCATAAAATAACTAGTGACATATTCTTGAAGCCAAGGAAAAGATCTACAAATTTTATGTTTTGAGTTTTTCAAGATTCTAGCTACAAAACAACTTAAACAGGCAAAAACAGTGAATTAGAGCAAAATCGGCGCATGGGATTCCTGCACAATCGGCGCATGGGATTCCTGCACGAATCGGCGCATGAGATTCCTGCACAAATCGGCGCATGGGATTCCTGCACGATCGGCGCATGGGATTCCTGCACGAATCGGCGCATGAGATTCCTGCACGAATCGGCGTATGGGATTCCTGCACGAATCGGCGCATGAGATTCCTGTACGAATCGGCGCATGGGATTCCTGCGCAATCGGCGCATGAGATTCCTGCACGAATCGGCGCATGGGATTCCTGCACGAATCGGCGCATGGGATTCCTGCGCAATCGGCGCATGAGATTCCTGCACGAATCGGCGCATGGGATTCCTGTACGAATCGGCGCATGAGATTCCTGCACGAATCGGCGTATGGGATTCCTGCGCAATCGGCGCATGGGATTCCTGCACGAATCGGCGCATAGGATTCCTGCACGAATCGGCGCATGGGATTCCTGCGCAATCGGCGCATGAGATTCCTGCACGAATCGGCGCATGGGATTCCTGCACGAATCGGCGCATGGAAAGCTCACGTTGCGTCTTTAATACATACGCGTAGGAAACCTACGTGCATGACACGCTCGGAGTTAAGGGATGCGTTGCCGGGACTTCACGGCGCATGGCCTCCCGGCGCATGGCCTCCTGGGCGCATGAGGTTCATCGTCCCCAAACAGCAAGTTCAGCCATGAAAGTTCCGAAAACTTGTAATGACCATAACTTACTCATCCGGAGTCGAAATCAAGCGAAACAAAAGCCAAAACTGCATGAAATCAAATTCTCTACAACATGGAACCACTAGTTTTTGGAAATACCAAGTTTTTAGAGATCAAAACCAAGAAAACTAAACAAGAAGGAACTTAAAACTTAGATCTACAAAAATATAACCATCAAAACTGAAAACTTCCAGTTCTAAAGAGGCTTAGAATCTAGTATGGAAGAGAATGGAACAATAAAACATGAGATCCATCATGAAGCAAGTTTGCACTTGCCTAAGCTCTCTCTCTCTTCCTCCTGGTGGTTGAAGAAGTAATGGTGGAGAGTAAATGAAGAAGGAAATAATGATGAGAGAGAAAAGGAAGGGGTTATAAGTAAAGAGGGTGGTGGTAGGTAGGAGGGTTCACCTTTGGTTCATGATAAACCAAAGCAAACCAAGCCAAGCCGAACCAACCTAAGAATAAACCAATCAATGAAATGCTAGAATAATTCAAGCAGGGAGACATACAATACGGGTCAAATTACGTATACGTATTCTAAATACGTAATACGATATCTGGGTATTACAGGTTACGCCTAGTGGTCACCATCGGGCTGGAAGACAGGTGGATCCTCTGTTGCTGCTCCGATATCTGGCCACACAAAACCAGCTGGGTCAGACCCCAGAAAGAGCAAGTACCACAAAGGAGGCTTCACTTAGGAACTAAAACCAGCATATCACAAATAAATAGTTAAGGGTAATTAAAGATAGTGATAATAGCTGAGATAACAAATATATATTGAACACGGAGAAACCATTCAAGTAGCCAGACTGCAACCCTTAAACCAAACAAGGACCGGGGTTGCAATCCTTCGCCTGAATAGAAACCCGCCTCAATTACTATTGATAAGGTAACACGACAATAAACGAAGAGAGGACACAGAACTGCTCCGGGAGCCAGGTTACAACCCTTAAACCAAACAAGGACCGGGGTTGTAACCCTTCGCCTGAACAGAACTGGACCCCTGATCTTTATTGTTAAGGCCAGTATAAATAATCATGGTATTGAAGTAAAGGTAAAACATGACGAGCATGACAGGGGGTTACAATAAGATAATAAACGAAGAGAGGACACAGAACTGCTCCGGGAGCCAGGTTACAACCCTTAAACCAAACAAGGACCGGGGTTGTAACCCTTCGCCTGAACAGAACTGGACCCCTGATCTTTATTGTTAAGGCCAGCACAATAAGCAGGATGATATATGATAAGATAACCATGGAACTATTCAGATAGCTAAGTTACAACCCTTAAACCAAACAAGGACCGGGGTTGTAACCCTTCATCTGAACAAAACTTGGTATCCCATCATTTATCGATACAAGAAATTATGTCCTGATACAATCTTGTACAGGATCAAAATAAGACTAAGCTGGAATAAACTTCATCCAATCAATCACGGCCAATCAAGAGTACGGCTTGATACTTTTAACTAACTAGGGTTATCACAGGCCTAGTTACTAGCAAGATGCAATGAGATTATCCCGACAGCCACAAGCCCTGCAGACCATCCGGTTATCCGGGTCGAATGTCCGTTTATGAAGGGTGCACCACATGACTGTGTGCTGGAAATGTGCCCTACTCGTCGGTAGGCTACAAGTCCGCTGAATGCACCCAGATAACGGGATTGCCTGTAGCTGGGAATCTCTTCATGACTACTGAATCATTCTAGTTAATTAGCCTTAGTCAAATTCAGTAGGTACCCCTGACCGTGGTACTCAGGGATCCCCATCCTAGACATGATGCAAGACAGTACTAGTTTATTTGTACAAACACAATCGCCCACGGTGTCCAAGTCTTTCATACTTATCATGTCAGGCTAGCTGTCGTAACAGCATGCCGAGATATATCATGTCAGTTTACTTGTCAAGAGTGCGCCGCAGCGGGCCACTATCGTGTTCTATTCTTACAATATTATGAATGAGAGAAGCTTGCATAAAATAACTAGAGACATATTCTTGCTGCTAAGAAAAAGATCTACAACTTCCACGTTGGGAGTTGGGAGAAATTCGAGCAATAATTCAGTCAATTAGGACATATAACAGTTAGAAATAGTCAAAATATGCATTATGCGGCCTATTCTGCGACATGCATGCAACTGCGGCACCATATGCGCCTACTGCGACATGATATGCGCCTATCGCGACATGCGCCTCATGTGGCTCAACTGCGACATGATATGCGCCTACCACGACATGCGCCTCATGTGGCTCAACTGCGACATGATATGCGCCTACCGCGACATGCGCCTCATGTGGCTCAACTGCGACATAATATGCGCCTACCGCGACATGCGCCTCATGTGGCTCAACTGTGACATGATATGCGCCTACCGCGACATGCGCCTCATGTGGCTCAACTGCGACATGATATGCGCCTACCGCGACATGCGCCTCATGTGGCTCAACTGCGACATGATATGCGCCTACCGCGACATGCGCCTCATTGCAACATGCGCCTTCTGTGATATGCGCCTTCTGCGACATGATATGCGGCTACCGCGACATGCGCTTCATTGCAACATGCGCCTTCTACGACATACGCCTTCTGCGACATGATATGCGGCTACCGCGACATGCGCTTCATTGCAACATGTGCCTTCTGCGACATGCGCCTTCTGCGACATGCTGATTATGCTGCAGATGAACCTAGAAATGACCAGAAATTGTTTTGGCCATAACTTCCTCATCCGAAGCCGAAATCAAGTGAAACAAAAGCCAAAACTGCATGAAATTGAATTCTCTACAACATAGAAACACTAGTTTTCAAAAATAGCCAAGTTTTAAAGATCAAAATCAAGAAAAACCGAAAAGTTTACAAACTTAGATCTACAAGAATCCATCCATCAAATCCAAAAATGTCAAGTTCTAAAGAGGCTTAGAATCAAGTAAGGAAGAGAATGGAACAATAAAACTTGAGATCCATCATGAAGCAAGTTTGCACTTGCCTAAGCTCTCTCTCTCTTTCTCCTGGTGGTTGAAGAAGTTATGATAGGGAAGAAGAAGAATAATGAAGAGAGAGAAAGGGGAAATGGGTTAATAAAGGGTAGTGGTGGTGGTAGGTAGGGGTTTTCTTTTGGTTCATGATGAACCCACAAGCAAACCAAACCAAGCTAAGCTGAACCAAGCTAAGCCATAACCAATGACATGCCAAAATAACCATGCAGGAAAAATACGCAATACGAGTCAAGAATACGTACACGTATACCAAAATACGGAATACGAACTACAGGCATTACATACTCTCCATGAGCAGCAAGAAGGGATGGATTAGAACCTAGTGCAAAAGATTTGAGCTAAAAAGGACCTAAAATGGAAAAGTTATGGATTGGAGAAGATGGCTATACCTTTCTTTCTTAACTTGAGTTCTATTTCCAAGGGAGGCTAACCCTAAATGAAGGAGGCATTAAATAGGGTAGGATTCCCTAGGTGGCTGGCAATAGTGGGTTAGGGTTAGGGTTTAGTGATAGGCTATGGGCCTTGGGCCAAGTTTCACAAGCTATGGCTAAGTGATTATCTATTGGTCTCAAAACCATAAGTCGTGACTTATGACTTAACCCTCTCTATTCTAACTCGAGTCTAAAAGACTAAATCATGTGTTAAATCTAGTTAGACTAGGGTTACTTAACCTAACCAAGGCAGTAACAACTAGGGTTAGCTTCTAGACTAGTCTACCAAAGTCAATGCTAGTCAAAGTCAACCTAGTCAACCATCATCCAAAATAATTCCTAAATTTTTTCATAAATTCAAATAAATAATATTAAAATCAAATAAACCCAAAAATGACAAAAATAACCTCAAGCTAAAAATGATAAATGAAATACCCTAATCACATGGCTAGGCTCTAGGGTTATACTAGCAAGACACCAAATCACAAGTCATTGTTTTTAAATAGTTTTTAAAAATGATTAAAATTCACTAAAAATCATAATATGTAGTAAATATCAATAAATAATAATTATAATTATAAAATTTCAAAATTACCCTCATCTAGTAAACTGGGTGTTACAGTAATAATAGCTTAGGAGTCACTTTCTCTTTTACCGGATTTATTTTCGAACATTCATTATAAAAGTGTACTTATAAAGCATAGTAAAACTTTGTGATGTGATGTGATATGATATAGTACATGATAGTATTGTGATCAGGATTGATCTTACCCTTTGGAGATTATTGAGGTCTAGACAACTGACTACCGCCGTCAATGACAGCGTAGGCTGGACGTGTCCGCCTCATATCCAGTTATCTGGGAACGGGACGTGACATATTTTTAGTGGTGGCCCATGCAGTCTTTTCTAATAGTTACTTAGGCTTTAGAGTACTACTGGGAACCATGCTAGAGTAGGAACTCATCACAACATATGACCGGTTATATACTGTTTATCTACTGCCTTTATGATTATTTTGTATGGATGCTTATGTACCTTCCTCCATTCCAGAGAATGGCACGACCGTGAGGCCGCCTATTGGGAGGGCAAATGCAGAGGGAGAATCTATATCCCATCCCATGATTCGGGATACACTCGAGACCCTTCTTCCACCTCCATTCCCGACCAAGATTCCGGGGCCCATGCCTGTAGAGGGACAACAATTCTATAATTTTATGAGGGTTATGGTAGAGACCTAGAGAGAGAAGACCGTCCTTATGAGACAGAGCGTGGAGAACGCTCACCAAGTCGCTTTGGCCACCATGGACAAAGTGACTGCCCAGCAGCAGCAGCCACCCCAACCACCCCCAAGCCTACACAGCCCAAGTTTGGCACCATCCTAGACTTTAAAAAGCTAGGACCCCGAGACTTTAGTGGCACCAAGGGCATCATTTATGCCAATGAGTGGCTAGAGCATATGGAGAGACTCCTTCGTATTTTCTGGCTTCCTGATGATCTGAAGATAGAAGCCGTGGGCCTTCAGTTCCATGACATAGCGAGCACCTGGTTTAGGAATGACCCTAAGCTTGCCATGAGAGACCTTACCTGGGAGAGGTTTAGAGAGTTTTTTCAACATAGATTCTTTTCTCTATGGCTAGGGAGCTTCTGGAACGCCAATTCTAGAACTTAGAACAGGGGAACTAGACAGTCGAAGAGTAATCTGCAGAGTTCAATCGACTGAGCCAGTTTGCAGATTATATGGTACAGGACCCTGAGATTCGAGCTAGACGATTTTGGCATGGTTTGAGCCAGGAGCTTCGCGTCCATGTCATTACTAATGTCGTGAAGACTTATGTAGAGATTCTGACTATAGCACAGTGGTTAGAGGTCAACTTAGGCCTTCGACCGAAGAGGGACAGACTTTTGGAGGCAGTAGCAGTGACGAATTTGCTAAACGTCCACAGATTCCTCCGAGACCCACTCAGCATCTCCAGCCTCAGTATCGTCTACCTATTCGTAGTCCCGTACAACCACCTCAGAGATCGGGCCCAAGCTATAGTCTCTTATGCATTCTACTACAAGCCAGATACCATTTTGATAAATGTTGTATGAGATTGGGACATTGTCTATCATGTAGGTCTACTACCTACCAAGTGAAGGATTGTCCTACAGCCTTTACCTGTTAGAGGCCATCTCAACAGGGACCACCTGGACCGTTGCAGCAAAGACCTTCATTACCCACACAACATCAGAGATTTGCCCAGCAATAGCAGTAGCATGGACAGCAGGGTCGGGCATTCATGATGACAGCCGAGGAGACTGAGGCTACATGAGATGTGATCACATGTAATATATTAGTTCATTCACTTCCTGCCCATATATTGTTTGATTCAGGCACATCATATAGCTTTATATCACTTGAGTTCATGCATAGACACACTTTAGTACCTGTATCTAGAAGAACTGTAGGATCATGACAGGCAAAGGTATAGTATCAGTTAGTGATACTTGTGATTGTCCGATTCGATTAGCATAGCCGGTAAGGAATTTCGATCCCAACTTCTCATAATACTACTTACAGGATTCGATGTAGTCCTCGGGATGGATTGGTTGAGTAAGCATCATGCTTTCATAGATTGCCATTAGGAAAAAGTGACTTTCTGACCATCAAAGGATCTACCATTTGAGGTCAGGAGGAATACTACAGAGAGGCTTGCAGGAGTCAGCTTTGGGCAGTTGTAGAAGAGAAGAAACTACCGCACCCGATCATAGCAGAGTTCTTAGATGTTTTCTCCGATGACTTGCCATGATTACCTCCAGACTAAGATATTGATTTTTCTATTGACTTAGTCCCTAAAGCAGCATCAGTATCCCAATTTTGCTACAGGATCAACCTTAAGGAAGAAAAAGAGATGAATGAGCAGATTGATAAGTTGGAAGGAAAGGACTTCATTCAATTGAGTGCTTTACCCTGGAGAGCACCAGTCCTATTTGTGCCTAAGAAGGACGGAACTGTAAGGATGTGTATCGATTATCAGGCCCTCAACAACATCATCAAGAATAAATATCTATTGCCTCGGATAGATAAGCTTTTTGATCAGTTGAGTGTGTCATGCCCCGCTCTCGTAGGAGCGATCATCCTCGCTAAGGCGTGATGCCGCGTGAGCCTAGATTACGCTCACGCAAGGCGGGTTCCATAACGATCGATTACAGGCTAAGCGACGGGGTCGTCGCACAGAAGTCCCAAACGGAAACATTAATACAGCAGCAAAAATTTGAAGCAAACACGCTTTATTGATATGGAACAAAGATTATAATGTGGCACAAGGCCAAGATTATAATCACTCAAGCTCACTCTTCTCACATTACAAGTCACTCTGTGTAACGCCCCAGTCCCAAAATTTGTAGGACTAGGAATGCGAATACATGCCAGCTACGTATCAAGTGGACTCCAGCCAGCTCGAATACGTATAAGCTGTATTGTAATGACCAACTATCTATATTAATTAAGAATATCTAAGTCTCAATCCACAGTAAGATAGAATACAGGAATGAACAACATATAACATAGTGTGCACCCCATGCTACATTTGTTCGAATAGACCGGAAAGAAATAACTTGAGTCTACAAATACTGTAACGCCCCAGTCCCAAAATACGTAGGACTAGAACGTAATCATGCCAGCTGTATACATACGAAGTATATGGACCCTCGTATATATACATAAGCTGTAAAATGCAGTAACCAAGGTACTAAATCTTATCCACAAAGAATAATATGATATAAAAGCAGCTTTGAATTTGTCATGATATACTATGTTGGGCGGAGACAAATCTACTACCAACAAATAAGGAAAAGTACATGGGAAATAACATGAGTTTGGCGGGCGAAGCGAAGATGATCGAAGTGCAATCATCCTCGAGAAAATAGTGACGATAACAGCCACGGCTAGAACACCTGCGAAAGATAAGAACACACACCTGGCGAGATAACCAGGTCCTCAGAGGGACGTAACAAGATACATCAACATGCCATATAATACTGAATATAAAATATGCCACAATCAAAGAAAGTGACAAGACACTATAAGGTAATCTAACCAAGCTAAGTGAAGATACAATGAGAATAAACCTTTCGTTGCATGAGCCCTTGCTGTAATAGAATCTAGTATAGTCCCTACTTGGGCACCAGTGACCGAGAGCATGACATTCAAAAACGACAGTGGCCAACCTGAGAGGCTCATACCCGTATTTCCAGCGGAGCTTCGGATTATAGAGGAAGTGCAATAGAAGCCCATACGATAAGGAAATGTTCTCCCCACCCAATGTACCTATCATGTCGCATCCACGACCATGTAACACTACTAACCGTCGCATCCATGACCATGTAACACTACTAACCGTCAAGTCTTCTAACACACAACTATTGACAATTAGACCTAACGCACGACCTGCATGCATCAGTGATCAGCCAACACGCAAGTCCGTAGACTATATGCTACTCATAACTCACACATCTCGTGGCACAACAGTGTCAAAGTTTATGCAATGCACTAAGCTAGTGGTAGTCCCCTAACTCTAAGTCCATATGCAATCAAAGGGTAAATAATAAGGTACAACTAATATTACTGAGCAGACAGTAATCAAGAACTAGAAATAAATGAACAGTGATATGTAAATAAAATGCAACTAAAAATAAACAGTATAATGGCAAGGTATCTTGCCTGGTGTTACGCCTGGTGGTGCGATGATCGAGCAAGTCATGTTCTGTCCAATAGCCATGGTCGATGTGTATGGGTCCGAGGACGCAAGAGAATAGGAACATGGGATTAGTCATGATCAACTGTGATAATTGAAGAAAATTTATGGAATTAAATACATATACTATGTTTAGAAAATATTTTATAAAGATTTTACGTAATTCTTGAAAATATTTTACATATAAAATTTAAAAGAATATTTGTTTGTATTAGTCAAAAATATGTTTTTAGGTACATACTGGAAAATAAAAAATAAAAAATAGTTTTAGGCTAAATTCTCTGTTTGTAACAATAGAATAATCATATCTTTACTTGATAAAAATACTTGAATACATTTTATAATTTGAAAGCTACTATATATATATTTTTAGTCAGCCCATTTGTATAAGAAATTAATTACTAAAATGAATAACCATATTTTATACATATTTATAAATATTTATCCATATCCATTAACAATTCCTATTAATAAAGAAAAATGATAACCTTAACTAGTAAAAATAATAATAATAATAATAACAATAGTGATAATAATAATGATAATAATAATAATAATTAATATAATAATAATAATAATAATCATAATAATAATAATAATAATAATAAAATATAAACTAATATACTATTTCTGTTCGTTTTAAGAAAGTAAGAGGGAGAGAGAGAGCACAGAAGAGGGAAAAAATCGAGGGTTTACCGACGGCGAAGCGGCGCTGAGCTCCGGCGCGGTCGTCGCTCCAACAGTGCGGCGAGGTAAGGCGGTCGCACCCAGGCGAAGCGCGGAGGGGGAGATCGGCGCCAGATCTGAGCTGGAGGTCGCGGATGGGGCAGGTTCTCACTGGCAGCGGTGCGGACGGGCGCGCCTGCGCGGAGGCGGCGACCGTGAGGGCAAGACGGCCGGAGAGGCTTAGATCGAAGTACGGAGGAGGTAGGTGCGGTGGATCGGTGACCAGTCTGGCTCGCGCTCGGCAGTGGAGTCGGCGCCGAGGGCGGAGGGTGGCGACGGCTTCCGACTAGGAGCGTCGACGGACGCACGGCGGCGGAAGTCGGAGGTGAGGCGGCGAGGAGCGGAGAGAACGCTGCGACCGTGAGGCGGGGAACTCCGGTGCGGCACGGAAGACATGGGTCTGTGAGAGGAGAATTGCGCAGGGCGGTGCGCCTGGCGGCGATGATCCAAGCCGCGGCGGCGGATCCAAGTCGGAGAGGTATGGGTTAGGGTTTACTGATTCCTTTACTTTGTTGGTGGTGATGATTATACGATAGCGGCGGTGGCCGCTTGTAGATGGTGGTGGTGGAAAGTTGGCGGTGATCTCGTGGTGGTGAGCGGGGTAGGGTCGGTCGTAGTGGCTGGCTGTGGTGGCGGGGAGTGGTGAGACGATGGGAGCAGAGTTGGGGTGACTGGGAGTCAACCCTTGGTGGGCGGTGCGTGACGTCGGATGCCCGTCGTAGGCACTGGGAAATTGTAGAATTTAGGTTTAGGATTTATGGACGTCGGGGTGGTGGCTATGGCAGGAAGTCGACTCTGGTTAGGTTTAGGGTTGTGTCCTACATGGCACAAATGGTGTCGAGGTCCGGTTTGTCGGACGGAGTTGGGAGAATTGTAAAATGTAATGGAAAAAAAATGGTGGAGGGGATGAGGCACAGACACGATGCACCTGTGGTTGTGGTAGAAAATTATGGAGGAGTACATGCCTATTTATAGGATGTGGGAATTCCCAATTAGATAGGATTAGGATTTATTTAAAACCCAATTTAGATAATCCATCCATTTATTTAAAACCATAATCAAATCCAAATTCAAATTAAATCCAATTTAAATCAAATTAAATTTTTGTTTAAAATCGAATAGGATAAATCAAATTTCAAAATACTTACCTTTTTAAATAAATCCAAAATTTTAAATCAAGGTTTAATCGCCACAATAATTTCAAAATATATTTTCTAAAATACTATTAATAATAATTTCAAAAATTATTATTTAAAATAATCTAGTAGATAATTATGAAATGTATACACAAATAATATTCGTATAAATATACCTTTCTAATAAAAATATTATTTATTATTTATAACTGGAGGGTCTTTAAAATGAAGAGAAACAAACTTAGCAATTTTTGTACGATAGCAAAGTATTTATTATATAAATTATTTTGAACTATAAGAATAAATTAAAAATATTTTTCTAAAAATATGTACGCTCGCACATATTCGCACTCGACGAGCAATTACGAAAATCAAAATTTTGTGCACGACGTACAATACGACTATGCGACGTACAATACAAAATTTTTAAATCCGTAAATAAAAAAATAGTAGAAATTTAGGGGTTTCACATCCTACCCAACTTAAAAGAATTTTGTCCTCGAAATTTAGGAAAAAATTTAGGATAGGTAGGGTGAAGGAGATAGAAGCAGTATAATCGATAAGAATTTGATTCATATTGAACAAAAAGGCAATCAATTGTTTGACGAGAATGAAACGAAATTTCAATGGCAATATGTCGTTTGATCGACAAAAATTTCGATGGTTTCAGATTTCGATCATGACAATCAATCAATGACTAAGCTCAATCAACCTTTAACATTAACCCAAAAAAACTCATAAGTAGGTAATAAACTCTTTAATCCCTTGATATCCTCAATATTCATGTACTATCTCTCATCATAAATTGTTCTTTCAAAAAAATTACTTCTGTTCCGCGTCCCCCTTAAAAATTTATCAAAAAAAAAATATGATTATAATTGTACTCTTGCTTCCTCTATCTCACCATAGAATTTCCAATAGTCTTAAATTTAGAATTCCATAATCTCTATTATGCTAGCTCACTTATATATCTTCTCAAATTATAATTTCCTCTAAAATTCGAATTCCAAAATCTTCAACCAATTTGGCCCAAGTAAAAGTTAAAACCTTCTTACTACAAATTTGTATTTATTGGCAACCATAGATTCCAAAATAAAAGTACGTCTGTAATGTTCGATAAATCTTGAAAACTAACCATATACCTTCGTAACTAAATCTTCTATCATAATTGAAAATTTTCTTTATTATTTATTAGTCTCTCTCAAAGCTTGAATTCAACAATCTCCGTTCTTGATGGTAGAAATGAAATTCATCTCAACTTTCTATTCATAATCATTATAGAACTTAATAAAATGTAAAGGTTTTTTTCTTCAACAATTAGTTATCCTTGAAAATATCATCATAACACTATATGTCCTCGAAGGCAATGTCACTTTTTTTCTTTATCAAAAATTTCATCCATAAATTTAATGTATAATTTGGTTCCTAACCACCCAAGTTTTTAGGAATTTTTTTTACTCAATATGTAGTTACCTCAAAACAAATTTGAAATTCGCGAAGTCTATTTATCCTTGAGTGTTTCGTCAACGCATAATATATCATTTCTTACCTCATCTATTCAGAATTATCGCACATTTTTATTCACGTCCCATCTATACCTCATAATTTCGTAATTATCTTAACCACTACATTATTTATCCATGCCGTGGGGTTCTCCAATCTAGCTTCTACTGACTCAAGATTGTCATGATCAATTTTATTTTGCATAAGGGAATCATACAAGGAACAAGGTGGCGTAAACAATGGAGAAATTATAGTGAAGTATGAGAAAGCAATTTAATTGGAAGGAAGAAAAGTAAGTGTTGCTAATATTGCATAAAGAGTAAAAGGTGTTATGGGTCTAAGTAAATCAAGATAACACAAGAAAATAAAATGACAAGGGTTAAGCAGTCAAGATAAAACACAAGGTTAAGCATTTAACGGATTTAGTAGGTCGCCATCAGGCCGAAGATTTGAGCCGTGATTACGTCCAAATATATAGTCAAAATATATCGGCACCATGGTATAGGTTATAGTTAGTCTTTATGGCCCGAAAGTCGTACCATAAAAATAGAGTACAAGGGGACGTTTTTAGTGGGACATGATATACCTACACGAAGGTGAGCTCGTCTAGGTCTTGTATGTGAAATTTGTTGGAAGGAAAAGTCTAGTGTTGTGCTCCAAATATCAAAGTCACGATAAGGAACGCCGAATGTTCAAAATAGAAAGTGGATTTTCATAATGTACTAATTAATGCACCTACAATAAAAGGTTAAAACACGAAATAAAGATAATTAGGAAATCTTGTAGATCAAGTTAAGATAAGTTAGAGGCACAGTTTCTAGTGAGAAATTAGTCTCCTAGATGAGGGTATGGTCAAGGGGATGGTTCTAATCACTTCTAAGTTCCAAACAATTAGATGGTCACGAATAAAGATCTAGATTTTGTGGGAAGGTCGAGTAAGTCAAAGATATGTTCATCGGTTTGGTCGATGACTAACTATACTTGTGTATATGCAATATTATAGTCATAGGTGGCATGGCAATCTAATGTGGAATACTTCTATCTCACTAGGGGACCTTACTTGTTTCTTGGTCCTTCACCAATATATGATTTAATCTAAGATTTCAAGTTCCTCGAAAGTTTCTCAATAAAATTTCCAAGATCCTTCGCCAAAATTTTAATTATCTTAGACTGTCAACTTTAATCACAATTTAAATCTCTAATAAATCTCGAAATAACTCTTGTGTATTGCAACTCGAATATTAACTCCCCCTTTTTTTTCCCAAATCTTAAACTCAACATTTAATAAGTTTATCCGTCGAAATTCATACTACAAAATGAAACATTTAAATAAATCCTGAATTTAATTCTATATCCTTCAAATGCGTATATCTAGCTTCCAATAAGTCACAACTACTCTTCATTTTTTTTCCAAAATTTAAATATCCATAATCAAGACTTTAAACTCGAAATCTAAATAACTTTATATATCATAGATCATATGAGCAAATTTTAAATATTTAAATTTTTCCTTCAAGTCGATTTCATATCTTCCAAAAATATTTCAAACAAAACTTTTACCATTTTCTCTTCAAGCTCAAAATTAATACTTATAATTCGTAAATCGTAGAATCAATTTAAAACCTCAAGCTCTCTAACAAACTGTAAATCATAAACCCTTCATATTCTCTAGTCATCATAACTTATAATTTAAAACACTTTAATAAATTCGAGATAAACTTTAACATATTCAATCCAAACTTGAACTTAATCGTAAATCATGTGTCACAATTTAAAGATGTTTTCCAAATCGGTTTCATATCCCAATAAATCATAAACTATTTTGCAAAATCATAAATCATAAATTTGTTTTCGCGATCTAGCTGTCCTCTTGTGTATACCACCTTGTAATAGCAAAATAAAATTCCAACTATCCATTGAAGGCGGTAATATGCTACTACCCAACTTGAAATTAACTAATCCTTAAAATCATACTTTCTAGAAAAATAAATTTCTTTATAACTCAAATAAAATTCCAATGCATATTAATTGCCAATGCAATTCATCTAGCCATGTGTTTAACCTATTGGCATATACTAGTTTAGTCATCTTACTAAACACGAACTAAGAATTACGGTAGAAGGAGTCAAGCAAGATGCAAATCAAGGAGGTCGAACGAGAGTTCGGAATTTGAAGTCAAAAAAAGATGTCAAGTAATTAGATGAGATTCTAGACTCTAATCCTATATTGCAGGCCTGTTCGGTATATTTATGTAACCGAAACGGCAAACTGGACCTGCATGGACCACCACAAAAATATGTAACGCTCCAGTCCCAAAATACGTAGGACTAGAACGTAATCATGCCAGCTGTATACATACGAAGTATATGGACCCTCGTATATATACATAAGCTGTAAAATACAGTAACCAAGGTACTAAATCTCATCCACAAAGAATAATATGATATAAAAGCAGCTTTGAATTTGTCATGATACACTATGTTGGGCGGAGATAAATCTACTACCAACAAATAAGGAAAATTACATGGGAAATAACATGAGTTTGGCGGGCGAAGCGAAGACGATCGAAGTGCAATCATCCTCGAGAAAATAGTGACGATCACGGCCACGGCTAGAACACCTGCGAAAGACAAGAACACACACACCTGGCGAGATAACCAGGTCCTCAGAGGGACGTAACAAGATACATCAATATGCCATATAATACTGAATATAAAATATGCCACAATCAAAGAAAGTGATAAGACACTATAAGGTAATCTAACCAAGCTAAAGTGAAGATGCAATGAGAACAAACCTTTCATCGCATGAGCCCTGGCTGTAATAGGATCTAGTATAGTCCCCACTTGGGCACCAGTGACCCAGAGCATGACGTTCAAAAATGACAGTGGCCAACCTGAGAGGCTCATACCCGTATCTCCAGCGGAGCTTCCGGGTTATAGGAAAGTGCAATAGAAGCCCATACGATAAGGAAATGTTCTCCCCACCCAATGTACCTATCATGTCGCATCCACGACCATGTAACACTACTAACCGTCAAGTCTTCTAACACACAACTATTGACAGTTAGACCTAACGCACGTCCTGCACACATCAGTGATCAGCCAACACGCAAGTCCGTAGACTATATGCTACTCATAACTCACACATCTCGTGGCACAACAGTGTCAAAGTTTATGCAATGCACTAAGCTAGTGGTAGTCCCCTAACTCTAAGTCCATATGCAATCAAAGGGTAAATAACAAGGTACAACTAATATCACTGATCAGACAGTAATTAAGAACTAGAAATAAATGAACAGTGATATGTAAATAAAATACAACTAAAAATAAACAGTATAATGGCAAGGTATCTTGCCAGGTGTTACGTCTGGTGGTGCGATGATCGAGCAAGTCATGTTCTGTCCAATAGCCATGGTCGATGTGTATGGGTCCGAGGTCGCGAGAGAATAGGAACATGGGATTAGTCATGATCAACTGTGATAATTGAAGAAAATTTATGGAATTAAATACATATACTATGTTTAGAAAATATTTTATAAAGATTTTACGTAATTCTTGAAAATACTTTACATATAAAATTTAAAAAAATATTTGTTTGTATTAGTCAAAAATATGTTTTTAGGTACATACTGGAAAATAAAAAAAAATTAAAAATGGTTTTAGGCTAAATTCTCTGTTTGTAACAATAGAATAATCATATCTTTACTTGATAAAAATACTTGAATACATTTTATAATTTGAAAGCTACTATATATATATATTTAGTCAGCCCATTTGTATAAGAAATTAATTACTAAAATGAATAACCATATTTTATACATATTTATAAATATTTATCCATATCCATTAACAATTCCTATTAATAAAGAAAAATGATAACCTTAACTAGTAATAATAATAATAATAATAATAATAATAACAATAGTGATAATAATAATGATACTAATAATAATAATTAATATAATAATAATAATAATAATAATAAAATATAAACTAATATACTACTTCTGTTCGTTTTAAGAAAGTAAGAGGGAGAGAGATAGCATAGAAGAGGGAAAAAATTGAGGGTTTACCGGCGGCGAAGCGGCGCTGAGCTCCGGCGCGGTCGGCGCTCCAGCAGTGCGGCGAGGTAAGGCGGTCGCACCCAGGCGAAGCGCGGAGGGGGAGATCGGCGCCATATCTGAGCTGGAGGCCGCGGATGGGGCGGGATCTCACTGGCGGCGGCGCGGACGGGCGCGCCTGCGCGGAGGCGGCGACCGTGAGGACACGGCGGCCGGGGAGGCTTAGATCGAAGTGCGGAGGAGGTAGGTGCGGTGGATCGGTGACCAGTCTGGCTCGTATTCGGCGGTGGAGTCGGCTTCGAGGGCGGAGGGTGGCGACGGCCTCCGGCAAGGAGCATCGGCGGACGCGCGGCGGCGGAAGCCGGAGGTGAGGCGACGAGGAGCGGAGAGAACGCTGCGACCGTGAGGTAGAGAATGTAGAACCCTAGAGGGGGGATGAATAGGGAAATTAAAATTTAACTACAACAATTGATGCAATAAAGACAATTGAAAGTAAAGAGTAGAAAGATCAAACACAAACGCAAGGATGTATCCTGGTATCCTCTTTTGAGGCAGTCCAGTCCCGGAACTCTCTCCGGCTTTAATCCACTATTTTACCAAATAGTACACACGAGTTTGGATCCGAAGAACTCGCCAACTTCAACACGAGTTTGGATCCGAAGACTCGCCAACTTCTACACACGAGTTTTCTTACGAAGGCTCGCCAACTTCAAACAAAAGAGAATGAGAACTTGTTGATCTTCTAACACGTGAAGATCGAAATGTACAACTCTTTAATACTCTAGCACTTTGGGAGAGGATGACAATGAAAAGCTTGGAAGAGTATTAATGGTGGAGCTCTTGGTTGTTGGAAAATTTATGGAAGAGTTGGTAAGGAAGCTCAAGAGAGAGAGAGAGCTTCCTTTTATAAGAGAACCAAGAGTTGGTGGCATTTAATGCTCAGAATGCAGACAGACCGGCATGCCGTCGGTATGCAGCGGTATACCGTTGGTATACCGGCCAAATAGTAACGGTCATATTAATGACCGTTTGAGAGCATTAAATGTGGCCATTAATGCTAGTCAGAGCAATTCGAAAACCAAATATTTGAAAATCGGTACACCGCCGGTATGCCGGAGCATGCCGCCGGTATGCCGACATTTTGACACAGCAAGTTTTGAGTTGCTAAAAACGGTATACCGCCGGTATGCCGGAGCATGCCGTCGGTATGCCGACAATTTGTCACAGCAACTTTGGGGTTGCTAAAAGCGGTATACCGTCGGTATGCAGGAGCATGCCGTCGGTATGCCGACAATTTGTCCCAGCAACTTTCTGTACAAGAAAAGCGGTATACCGCCGGTATGCCGAAGCATGCCGCCGGTATGCCGACTATTTGTCACAGTAACTTTCTGTGTGCCAAAAGCGGTATACCGCCGGTATGCCGTAGCATACCGCCGGTATGCCGCTCTGTAGCTATTTGATTTTTGACTTGTTCTTTTTACTGTCATCCGTCCTTAGGTGTTTACAGATATACCTAGACCAGTACAGACTCGAAGACTCTAAGCAGGAAGACGCCGTCTTATGCAGGGAACGCCGGTAACTGCTGCAGTCTTCAAGGAAGAAGGAGAAGGCTCTTGAACGGAAGAACTCCATGTAGTAGATCTTCTGGGAATATTTGAATCTGAAGAACAGAAGACTAAACTACAAAGATGCTGTTAATTACTCAAAATAAAATGTGCCAACAAACTCTCCTATTTTGATAATTGACAAAATAGAGAGATAGCATCTTCAGGGAGTAGCTCCCCCGTAGGTAGACAGCTCCCCCTCAATACGATTTCTCCCCCTTTGTCACTTAGTCAAAGATGGGGACAATCAAAAGAAACAGTGCATAATGAAAATGACACGAGTATATAAAGAGAGGCATGCATTAATATACTGAAATAGGATATGAATACATGCTAGACTCATACATATAATAGTGCTGAAATAAAAGACTCTCCACAACGAGAGTCGGACACTGGAGACAACCATAGATAAAGTCCCTGAAGGACCGCAAACAACAGAAACAACCACACACCGGTCCTCGAAGGACCACAAAAGACAACAAACAGACAAACACAGAAAAACTAGAACCACTCAAGAACCGAAACCACCATCAAAAGGAAGACCATCCCTAATCCTCAGCCGGATCATCATCATCATCACCCTGAGCCTGCTGGAAGGCGCCAAAAGGATCAATGCCGTCAGGGTACATAAACCCATAGGCATTGGGGTCAGAGAAGCGCGGGCCCGTGTACACGGGATCCTGAAGATTAAGATCCAGAAAAGCATTACGGTCTTGAAGAGTGCGCTGAATGAAGTACCCCTGATCGTAGAAATGAGTCTGGATCACGACGCCAAGTCCACGAGTGTGAGCCCGCATCTGCTCCTCCGCCTGGGCCATTCGCATATCAAAATGCTGCTGAGTGAGCGGCATATAACGGCCCGAAGTAGGAGGGGTTGATGTGGGAGCAGCAGGCGTGGATACCGGTTGCTCTTGGGAAGAAGAGGCACGGAAAGTAGAGGCGCCAGCAAGGGTACGGGAGACAGTAAGATACGAGGGGATGCCATCCGAGGAGCAGAGAGACAGGTCAACATGCTTGGCCTCCATAAGCAGAGTGATAAAAGAGCCATAGTAGAGATTCTGCTTCCCCGAAGGCAAGAGACGCCAGAATTGCAGAAGAAGAGTCTTTGGGAAGGAGAATCGCTTCCGGACATAGAGATGGTACATACAGACGAGGGCATCACCCGTGATTGCGTCATAGTTCCCGCCCTTCGAAAAGAGAGTGTGGCACACGATCCGATGGAGCTCGTAATAAAATGGCTCCAGCTGGACAGAGAGGGCCGGGATGGCAGGAGGGTTGGGACCCTTGCAGATGATTTGGCAGAATTCGTCGAAAGGGGACGCCGTCGAGAAGTTGAGAGCATCCAAAGATGGTAATGCTTCCCCTTTGTCCGGGATGCCTAAGATGTTCCCCACTTCCCGAGATGTAAGACAGAAGTGGCGGTCATTGACCATAGATTGAATGGCGGATGGATCGTCGTCATCTCCTCTCATGTTGTAATAGAAAAGGCGAACAGCAGCGGGGTAGACCAGAATTTGGCGCCGAAGAAGAGAGGAGAGACCGGCGTCGTCAAACAAAAGGACGTGACCGGGGAAGAGGTTCCAGTTGATCGCCCGTCCCTTGAACACGTTGTGATGGATGAAGTGCTGGAACCAAAGCTCGGCCGCCAGAGAGGTGGAGAAGACGCGTTGGTCATAGCCGGTAGGTAGCGCCACCGGAACGAAAGGGTTGAACAAGGAGGAGGAGGAGGATCAGGGGCGTTTAGGGTTAGCCATTTAGAGGGATTTGGTGCTTTGGTGTAGAAGAAGAAGTAGAGAGGAGATGGAAGAAAGAGGGTTTTTAAAGTAAGGGAGGAAGATGAAAAGATGAGTTTGAAAGGGGGGGTTTAGGGAGGGAACGGTTATAGAGGAGGAGTAAAGTGGGGAGATGAAAAGGTGATGGGATGAATTAAAGAGAGTGGAGTAAAAAGAGGAGAGAAAGGTGGAAGGTGATTGGAAGAGTAATAAATAGGAAGGAGTTGAGGAGATGGGTAGTTAATAGGGAAGTGATGGATGAGAGGGAATAAAGAAGTGATAGAAAGAATAATGGAAGAGAGAGGAAAAAGTGGGCCCGGATCTCAGAGCAGTAGTCCTGTCCGCCGCTATCCGGCATACCGGCGGTATGCCGACGTGTACCGACGGTATACCGTGTTTCGAAACAGAACATAGTTCTGCCTTGAAAAACGACATGCCGCCGGTATACTGTAGTATACCGTCGGTGTGCCGGTCGACTGGGACTAATGATCAAAGGATAAAATGCCTAGTTCACGGCAGAGGAAAGAGAAGCGATCTTCCGGGAGAGGCTTAGTGAATATATCGGCTAATTGATAGGTAGTATCAATAAAATCAAGATGGATATCTCCTTTTTGCTGATGGTCACGAAGAAAATGGTGTCGAATTTCAATGTGCTTCGTGCGTGAGTGACAAATCGGGTTTTTTGTGAGATTGATAGAGCTAGTGTTATCACATTTAATAGGGGTGCAAGAATGAGAAATGCTATAATCTAAAAGTGTTTGTGACATCCAAAGAATTTGTGCACAACAACAACCAGCCGCAATATACTCTGCCTCAGTGGTTGAAAGAGCAACAGAGTTTTGCTTCTTACTAAACCACGATACCAAGGACTTTCCGAGGAATTGACAAGTGCCACTAGTGCTTTTGCGGTCAATCTTGCATCCGGCAAAATCCGCATCCAAAAAGCCGTGAAGCTCAAAGGATGAAGATTTCGGATACCAAAGACCCATGTTAATGGTGCCTTTGAGATAACGAAAAATGCGCTTAACGGCACTCAAATGTGATTCCTTTGGATTGGCTTGATATCGTGCACACAAGCAAACAGAAAACATGATATCCGGACGGCTAGCAGTTAAATAGAGTAAGCTACCGATCATACCTCTATACTTACGAATGTCGACCGATATGCCATCTTCATCACTGTCAAGCTTTGTCGTTGTGGCCATAGGAGTCCTCATTGATTTGGATGAGTCAAGGTCGAAACGCTTGAGGAGGTCCTTTGTATATTTTGCTTGATTGATGAAGGTTCCTTTAGGTCCTTGTTTGATTTGTAATCCCAAGAAGAAGGAGAGTTCACCCATCATACTCATTTCAAACTCTTCCTGCATAACTTTGGCAAATTCTACACAAAGTGTGTTGTTAGTAGAACCAAAAATAATATCATCAACATAAATTTGAACCAATAAGAGAGTCCCGTCATGGGATTTAATAAAAAGTGTGGTGTCAACTTTGCCCTTTGAAAAATTGTGAGAAACAAGAAAAGAGCTAAGACGCTCATACCAAGCACGTGGAGCTTGTTTGAGGCCATAAAGGGCTTTATGGAGTTTGAAGACGTGATTAGGAAATTGAAAATCTTCAAAACCGGGAGGTTGTTTAACATAAACTTCCTCTTTAATAATACCATTTAGAAAAGCACTTTTAACATCCATTTGAAATAGCTTAAAGTCATTAAAACAAGCAAAGGCACAAAGCATACGAATGGATTCAAGACGTGCAACCGGAGCATAGGTTTCGTCGTAGTCAATGCCTTCCTCTTGGTTATAGCCATGAGCAACCAATCGGGCTTTGTTACGAGTCACTAACCCATCTTCATTAAGCATGTTGCGAAACACCCATTTAGTTCCAATAATGGGGTGATTGCTAGGTTTTGGGATAAGTTCCCAAACCTTGCTTCGCTCAAATTGATTAAGCTCCTCTTGCATAGCTATCATCCAAAATTCATCAAGAAAAGCATCATTAACATTTTTAGGCTCTATTTGAGAGATAAAAGCCATATTGGCACAAAGATCACGAGTGGCGGATCTTGTGCTAACACTTGAGGAAGGATCCCCAATGATAAGCTCCTTAGGATGATTGGTGACAAATCTCCATTCTCTTGGGAGATCCTGTGGAGGAGGCTCGAGAGGAGGAGACTCTTTAGATGGGGTCACGACTTCATTGTTAGATGAAGAAGGACGATCCTCAATAGAGGAGTTCTCCAACCCAAACGAGATGTCATCAATATCCTCGAAAGAGGAGAATGTAGAAGAGTTAAGTTCATTAAAAGAGACATTGATTGACTCTTCGACAACAAGACTTCTTTTGTTAAAAACACGAAAACCTTTACTATGAGTAGAGTATCCAAGGAATATTCCTTCATAGGCTTTTTCTTCAAACTTGCCTAGGTTATCCTTGGTATTCAAAATAAAACAATTGCAACCAAAAACTTTGAAATATTCAATAGAAGGAATTTTGTTGAACCAAAGCTCATAAGGAGTCTTCTTAGTAATAGGTCTAATCAAGACTCTATTAATAACATGACACGCCGTATTAACGGCTTTCGCCCAAAAATATTGGGGGAGCTTATATTGGTTTAACATAACCCGGGCCATATCGCCAAGGTTCTATTCTTTCTCTCCACAACACCATTTTGTTGAGGAGTACGAGGACAAGCAAAATCATGTCCAAAACCATTCTTTTCACAAAATCTTTTGAAATCAACATTATCAAATTCTCCTCCATGATCACTCCTAATTTTGTTGATAGAAAAACCTTTCTCATTTTGAACACGTTTACAAAAAGCAACAAATTCATGAAAAGTATCACTTTTGCAAGCAAGAAAAATAACCCAAGTAAATCTCAAAAAATCATCAACTAAAACAAGAGCATAAAGTTTGCCACCAAGGCTAGCTACTCTACTAGGCCCGAAAAGATCCATATGAATAAGTTGAAGGGGTCTAGTGGTACTCACAGAGTTGATGGATTTGAAGGATGACTTGGTCAACTTACTTTTCTCGCATTCTTCACATACCATATCCTTTTTCAAAGGGATACTAGGAAGTCCTCGTACAAGCTTCTTGGAGGCGAGGCGAGAGATGGTATCCATGTTGGCGTGTCCAAGCCTCATGTGCCAAAGCCAACTCTCATCGTTCTTGGCAACTAGGTACCTGTCATTGTTAGTACCTTCAACAAGATAAAGAACATAAATATTGTTTTCTCTAATGCCTTCATACACAATAGTTCCATTAGAGCTATCAGTAATATAGCATTTGAGTTTAACAAACTTGATATCATAGCCATTATCGGTAAGATGGCTAATACTAAGGAGATTATGCTTGAGATTAGTAACAAGACATACATTATTAATACAAGGATAAGGAGGAGAACCGATATTACCATTTCCAATAATATAACCTTTAAGATTGTTACCGAAGGAGACGTGTCCTTCTTTCTTCATCGATAGCATTGTAAAAAGTGAAGCATCACCGGTCATGTGCCGTGAACAACCGCTATCGAGAATCCACTTGCTTCTAGCATGAGAAGGATTCGTCACCTACAACATAAGTTGAAGATGAACATTTTGGTACCCATGATCTTATGGGTCCATGAGTGTTAGTCTTAGGAACCCACTTAAGAACTCTCATGTCAACTTGTTTTCTTGTATAACAAAAGTTAGAAGTGTGACCGACCAAACCACAATAATTGCACATCAAAGAAGACTTAGAAGAAGAAGTGTGAGAGTTGTGCATGTGTGAGTTTCTAGTGTGAGAAGTTCTACCATGAGTGTTATGATGATAGTAAAATGCATGATGAGAGGTATTCTTCTTAACAGAAGGTCCTTTTCTTGTGTTAGAAAAGGAGTTGTGTGTAGTGTTCATGTAATGGTTATGCCTAGCATTGTGATGAGTGTGAGGGTGTCTTGGAGCATGCATGTGAGTGGTATTCTTATTACCTAAATTCTTACTTCGTGTAAGAAGATCATTATACTTAATAGAAGTGGAATATTCTCTTCTATTAGCATCTTGACATTTGCGTATGGCAAATTCATAAGAGCTTCTCATGGATTGAATCTCATCATCCTTTTTTTTGATGGTGTCAAGAGATTCTTGAAATTTGAGTCGCAAAGACTCTAATTCATCCGTGTCGGAAATATGAGATTTTCCCTTCACATCAATGATGATACTTGAGAGCCTCTCTACTTCAAGTTGAAGAGCCTCAACCTCCTTGAGAGATTTCTTGTATTTATTCCGAACACCTTTGTGTTCTTCATGTGACTCAAGAATGGCTTTCTCCAAATCATCATAGGTAAGAGTGTTTAAGGAAAAGTAATTAAGTACCTCATCGGTTGCCATAAGACAGACATTGGCATTGTGTTTGTACTCCTTGTCGTTGTCGGAGTCGCTCGCGTCGCTTTCACACTAAATGCTAGTGTTGGCGAACTTTCTGGAGGACGAGCTTCCCTTGCTAGGCTTATCGTACTTGCTTGAGTCTTTTCGTATCATCGAACAATCCCTCTTGATGTGTCCGGGTCTTCTACATTGATAGCACGTCGGTCATTGTCCCGTCTAGAGCGGTTGGCCTTGTTGAACTTTAAGAACTTCCGGAAGTGCTTAGCTGTGAGAGCTATTTCTTCATCATCATCCGACTCATTGTCGTCGGAGCTATCCTTGGAGTAGGACATTAATGCTTTGAGAGCAAGAGTCTTCTCCTTTTTTTTGGTTTTCTCCTTCTCTTTCTCTTGAATGGAGGATTCCTCTTGATCCTTCATGTCAAGCTCGTAAGTCATTAGCTTACCCATGAGGGTCTCTAGGTTCATAACGGTTAGATCGTTCCCCTCAATGATTGCGATGGCTTTAGGACTCCAAGCTTTCGTCAATCCTCTAAGAATCTTTCTTATCTTTTCATGAGCGGGATATTCCTTTCCAAGAGAAGAGAGAGGGTTAATGATGTCACCAAAATGAGTAAACATGCTAGCAATAGATTCATCATGCTTCATTTTAAAAGACTCATATTCTTGCGTGAGTCTACTGATCTTGGATTCCTTCACTTGTGAAGTTCCCTCGTGTGTGACTTCAAGTAACTTCCAAATCTCATTGGAAGTCTTGCAAGTAGAGATACGGTTGAATTCACTACTGTCGAGAGCACAGTAAGAGCATTCATTGCCTTGGCATCTCGACAAGCAAGCTTCTTCATATTTTCAGCAAGTGTCTCCCGAAGGGTGTCAGAAGCAATATCCTCAATAGCTCTGGAAGGAGTAGAAAGGCCATTTATCATGCAATCCTATAAATCGAAATCTATGGACTTTAGATAAATGCCCATCCTAATCTTCCAGTAGTTATAGTTGGTACCATCAAATAGGGGAGGCCTATTTGTGGAGTGTCCCTCAATGTGAAACGTGTTGATGCTAGGGTTAGAGGCCATGGATCACTCAAGGGTGTAAATCCAAATCAAGAGAACGAAGCTCTGATACCAATTGTAGAACCCTAGAGGAGGGATGAATAGGAAAATTAAAATTTAACTACAACAATTGAGGCAATAAAGACAATTGAAAGTAAAGAGTAGAAAGATCAAACGCAAACGCAAGGATGTATCCTGGTATTCTCTTTTGAGGCAGTCCAGTCCCGGAACTCTCTCCGGCTTTAATCCACTATTTTACCAAATAGTACACACGAGTTTGGATCCGAAGAACTCGCCAACTTCAACACGAGTTTGGATCCGAAGACTCGCCAACTTCTACACACGAGTTTTCTTACGAAGGCTCGCCAACTTCAAACAAAAGAGAATGAGAACTTGTTGATCTTCTAACACGTGAAGATCGAAATGTACAACTCTTTAATACTCTAGCACTTTGGGAGAGGATGACAATGAAAAGCTTGGAAGAGTATTAATGGTGGAGCTCTTGGTTGTTGGAAAATTTATGGAAGAGTTGGTAAGGAAGCTCAAGAGAGAGAGAGAGCTTCCTTTTATAAGAGAACCAAGAGTTGGTGGCATTTAATGCTCAGAATGCAGACAGACCGGCATGCCGTTGGTATGCAGCGGCATACCGTCGGTATACCGGCCAAATATTAACGGTCATATTAATGACCGTTTGAGAGCATTAAATGCGGCCATTAATGCTAGTCAGAGCAATTCGAAAACCAAATATTTGAAACTCGGTATACCGCCGGTATGCCGGAGCATGCCGTCGGTATGCCGACATTTTGACACAACAAGTTTTGAGTTACTAAAAACGGTATACCGCCGGTATGCCGGAGCATGCCGTCGGTATGCCGACAATTTGTCACAGCAACTTTGGGGTTGCTAAAAGCGGTATACCGTCGGTATGCCGGAGCATGCCGTCGGTATGCCGACAATTTGTCCCAGCAACTTTCTGTACAAGAAAAGCGGTATACCGTCGGAATGCCAAAGCATGCCGCCGGTATGCCGACTATTTGTCACAGTAACTTTCTGTGTGCCAAAAACGGTATACCGCCGGTATGCCGCTCTGTAGCTATTTGATTTTTGACTTGTTCTTTTTACTGTCATCCGTCCTTAGGTGTTTACAGATATACCTAGACCAGTACAGACTCGAAGACTCTAAGCAGGAAGACGCCGTCTTATGCAGGGAACGCCGGTAACTGCTGCAGTCTTCAAAGAAGAAGGAGAAGGCTCTTGAACGGAAGAACTCCATGTAGTAGATCTTCTGGGAATATTTGAATCTGAAGAACAGAAGACTAAACTACGAAGATGCTGTTAATTACTCAAAATAAAATGTGCCAACAGAGAACTCCGGTGCGACGCGGAAGCCAGGGGTCGATGAGAGGAGAATTGCGCACGACGGCGCTTTTGGCGATGATGATCCAGGCCGCGGCGGCGGATCCATGTCGGAGAGGTATGGGTTAGGGTTTACTGATTCCTTTACTTTGTTGGTGGTGATGATTATACGATAGCGGCGGTGGCCGCTTGTAGACGGTGGTGGTGGAAAGTTGGCGGTGATCTCGTGGTGGTGAGCGGGGTAGGGTCGGTCGTAGTGGCTGGCTGTGGTGGCGGGGAGTGGTGAGACGATGGGAGCAGAGTTGGGGTGACTGGGAGTCAACCCTTGGTGGCGTAGGCGGTGCGTGACGTCGGATGCCCGTCGTAGGCGCTGGGAAATTGTAGAATTTAGGTTTAGGATTTGTGGACGTCGGGGTGGTGGCTATGGCAGGAAGTCGACTCTGATTAGGTTTAGGGTTGTGTCCTGCGTGGCACAAATGGTGTCGAGGTCCGGTTTGTCGGACGGAGTTGGGAGAATTGTAAAATGTAATGGGAAAAAAATAGTGGAGGGGATGAGGCGCAGACACGATGCACCTGTGGTTGTGGTAGAGAATTATGGAGGAGTACCTGCCTATTTATAGGATGTGGGAATTCCCAATTAGATAGGATTAGGATTTATTTAAAACCCAATTTAGATAATCCATCCATTTATTTAAATCCATAATCAAATCCAAATTCAAATTAAATCCAATTTAAATCAAATTAAATTTTTGTTTAAAATCGAATAGGATAAATCAAATTTCAAAATACTTACCTTTTTAAATAAATCCAAAATTTTAAATCAAGGTTTAAATCGCCACAATAATTTCAAAATATTTTTCTAAAATACTAATACTAATAATTTTGAAAATTATTATTTAATATAATCTAGTAGATAATTATGAAATGTATACACAAATAATATTCGTGTAAATATACCTTTCTAATAAAAATATTATTTATTATTTATAACTGGAGGGTCTTTAAAATGAAGAGAAACAAACTTAGCAATTTTTGTACGATAACAAAGTATTTATTATATAAATTATTTTGAACTATAAGAATAAATTAAAAATATGTTTCTAAAAATATGTACGCTCGTACATATTCACACTCGACGAGCAATTACGAAAATCGAAATTTCGTGCACGACGTGCAATACGACTACGCGACGTACAATACAAAATTTTTAAATTCGTAAATAAAAAAATAGTAAAAATTTAGGGGTTTTACAAATACTAGGCTGACAAGCAGAATATAAATGAATAGAGATAAATATATAACCACCAGAGATACCTGAAACAGTAAATATCAACCATCATGATCAGCTACCAACTCCGCTTAGTCGAATACCTGGAGAGATCACCCGGTCCTCAGGGGACATAGCAAGGTACATACAATATGCCAATTAACAGTAAATAAAAACATATGAACTAATGGGTACTACCCTAACTAGTCTAAGTGACATGCACGTGAGAACATATTCCGGATATCAGGCTTAGCCACTGAGGCTCACAAGCTCCTCAGCAGGCTATTGCCCTCAGGCACCGTGTCGTGGGACCAAAGGGCATACGAGTATATCAAGTAAATAACCACCCACGCTCTGCTACAGAGACGAAGGTATACTAGTAGAATACCATCCAAGTCCCTATATAGAAACGAGGCTAAACTAGTAGAATAACAGCCAAGTCCCATATATGAAAACGAGGATAAATATATGTATATATATACAGCCTGATATAACGGTAATATTCTTCCCATCCCATGTTCTATTCTATCAAGTCATGTCAGATAACACTAACAAATCAAGTAAATAATCATGTAACCTATCACAGGATCCAAACCATGAATATGTCATATCTTGGACTATCTCATGGTCGTGTCAGTGTCCTAGGTCCATCGTGTCTCAAGTAACACGATAATCAATGCAACGTTATATCTAAGGTTAATACCCAATATCCGCATACATATATTGACACCCGAATCTGTTCGGACGTGAAGTATCAACTATTCCTATATCATGATATATATGAAGATAGAAACAATAGAACCAAAAAAAAGAATATATACTGAAAACTTGGCAAGGTACACTTGCCTGGAGGATTGTCCGAAAATGCTGGTATCTGGTGTCCGAAGTCAGGTCCAAATCCTAAAATAACCAAGAATCTAATATATTAATTAATCATATATGTCTTTGATTGCCAACTATCTATAAAATTTAATACTTACATATTACAACATAGGCTTATGTCTTCTCACTCTATAATAATTATACCATAGAATTAATACTTCTCAATGTGTATTTTAGCCTTATATAAGATCGTATTTCTATATATGTCTAGTTTTAAAAAAATAAAAAAAGAAATAGGATTATTGAAAAATATCATACTTAAAGAAATAAAGAGAGATAAAAAGGGTTTGGTTGATAATTGATTAAAGGGAAGGGGTTTATTTATAAAATGCATATTATTAACTGATGTAGAATTCAGTGCATGTATTGCACACAATAGATAAAACTTTAATATTGAAGGAAGTATAAATTAACTACTTAATGAATGCTATAATTAAAATAAATTGATTTCTAATCATTAAGCTCGAATCCCAATGCTCTTTTATATGATCAACAACATAACTATGCATGTTACTACTTTTCTTCATTTACTTCTTCTTTAAATCTAAAAGAAATTCCTATATGTGAAACGGTTGCTTCTTCCTATTAGTAGACTTCTATTGTTCTCTTTATCTAAATCTTCTTCCATATTGAGATAGATTACTACTATCCATACCTTCCTTCAAACGATTGTTCTTAATAATCTTTGTAAAAAAATATTACTCAACTGCCATTCTCTATTATGAATATTAGAAAAATAATATATGGTGTGATATTATATATTATTTCCATCTTCTTCCAGTGATTGGCAGCACAACTACTTAATCTTCCTATTATAAATTTACATGAACAAAATATACAAGAGAAACAACAAAAGCTCACCTATGTGAAGATGTTATTTAAACTTGGACTCAAGTGAGAGAAAGTCATCGTCGGCGATGTATGGTGCACATGAGTGATACGTAGCGACAGTTCATCGAAGACGAGTTGCGGTTTGTAAGATCGGATCGGACGGTGTGCGACGAGGTTGACACAGAGTTGATCAGAACAGAGTCTCAAAGTCACGCTGAGTTGATCAAGACAAATGTTTAAAAATCATGCTAGAGACAGCTCATCATTTGTCAAAAATGTCATTATGACTGACGGCACGACAGTCAAAGAATGTTTCCTCGTATGCCACGTGTGCACGGAATTCGAGAGATCACAGCCGACTTTGGCGTGACTTTTGAAATCTTCTTCAACAAGACTCAGCCTTCATCAAGTTGGCGTAGCAAAAGAGTTTCTTGTCATTTAATGCGACTGACAAAGTAATCACTGTCAGAGATTTTGTGTCAGTCGAGGCACGTCGAATCAAGACAGCTGGCAGTCCTGCCTCAAGCTTGCGTATATTTTGAGCCTTCTGGCTCAAGTCTGCGTGTATTTTGAACTTCTATGTTCCTTCATCTAGACTGCGTGGATTTTGAAGCTTTTTGCCCCAAGTCTGCGTGGATTCTGAAGCTTTCTGCCCCAAGTTTGCGTGGATTTTGAAGCTTTCTGAACCAAGTCTGCGTGGATTTCGTCTTCAACGAGCCTGCGTGGATTTCATCAAATTGGAGTACGTGGCAGCCATGCCACTGATCTCTCGCTTGCGTGTCCTGTAACTTGTACACGACTCATGCATAATTGCCATATGTCCAACAGTTACAGGCCACGTCCAGTAACTGCTCACAACCTTGCGTATGTTAAATCCTGTGTGATTTTCAACTATGCACAGGCTGTGAAGACAGTTATCCTTGCAGTTATTTTTGACTCTATAAATAGAGTTCTTTTATCATTCATTGTACAGAGACATAGTGATCTAAATTACTGTCAAAATTTTGAGAGCTTTTTTTCTTCGCATCGTCCAAGGGATAAAGCGATCGTCTTCTAGATCGGATTCCTACAGTTGTAATTTTCCCAGATACACAATAAATAAAGTGAATTTATTTATGGAAAACAAATTGGCGACTCTGCTGGGGAACACCATCTCCTTTTCTGAGATGGCAACAACTCAATGCGACACTTCGTCAGTCGGCTCGACGAAGAAGGTGATATCGATCCAATTCGATCAACTCGCCTATGAAGAAATACAGCGGGCTAAGGGTGGCAAGCCCACTTCAGCCTCCATCACTACTTTCAAGTCGAAGGGACGATCTGTCTACGTCCCTAAGAATCAGTTGGCAACCAATGGTGACTTTTCTGCCACAGTGTCTACTACTAACACTGGCAAGGAGTCTACTGCAAACACGCACACTCTTGTGTGTTCGAAGACAACAGCAGCCAAAAGTCATGCTGGCAGCACTGGCTCCTTAGCCAAGCCTGTTCCAGCGTGCAATCTTAATTCCAAAAGTCACGCAGGCAGCACTGGCTTCTTAGCCAAGCCTATTCCAGCATGCAATCTTAATTCCAAAAGTCACGCTGACAGCACTGGCTCCTTAGCCAAATCTGTTCCAGCGTGTATTTCTAACATCAAAAGTCATGCTGGCAGCACTGGCTCCTTAGCCAAATCTGTTCCAGCATGTATTTCACCAAAATCTGGCTCTTTAGCCAAGACTCTATATACTGACAATACAGGCTCTTTAGCCAAATTGTCACCAGCATGCTCTAAGAAGAATAGCTCTTTAACTATTTCTTCTTCTTTGCCAAGTTCTACTAGAACTGGGGGTGGTCTTGCTAAAACTCCTCTACATAAAGTCCCTTCGAAAAGAAACAATTCTTTAGTTGTTTCTTCTGCTCCTGTAGTTTTTACTTCAGGAACAGCTTTGACTGACAATTTTGTTAGTCAAAGAAAAGGAGATGGTCTTTTGACTACTCTTCCTTCTGGACATTCTATGTCTCAAAACTTGAATAAGTCTAAGAAGAAACATTTCTTAATGTCTTTTTCTACGACTTCTTCGAATTGGGCACAAAATTTGTCTATAAAAGAGGGTCTGTTACCAACTCCTAATCAAGGGGATGGTTCAACTCTTCTTTCTCTGCAAATATCCAGATCAATGGAAGGAAAACTCCAAGTTTCAAAAACCAATGTGTTACCTCCAGTTGATCTAAGAGCAAAACTTGATCAAATCCGTTTAGGAAGCACTTCTGGTGTCAAAAAACCATACCAATCGGAAACAAAAGCAAGAGATCCAGATGCAGAGTATGCTAGAAATTATGTGGCTCACATTAATCACTCTCTATATAACCAAGAGCCATCAAGACCCAAGAACCAGAAATATATTCTTAAAAATGCACAAAGAATGTTCTCTGATGTACCTCAATCTTCACAGACAGATCTACGAGAACATCTTCAACAAAAGAGAAGGAATAATTCTGTGTCAATGGACCATGCTGAATGTGACTTCCAGCCAAAAGTCATAATTCAATGCAGATGTAAATCAATGGATCATGACCATGTTGATCACGAATGTGACTTCCAGCCGAGAGTCACAATGCAATGCAGATGTCAAACTAAACGACAATCTGTCTTCAATCGGATTCAGTGTGAACCTATGCCTGATGAAGATGAACCTCTGTATGCTTCTGTCAACATGACCTCTCGGGATACTGGGGGTAGAAATGATAGTCCGGATGGAGTATATAGAGGCACCAGATCAAGAGTCCTGGCTTCTACTCAAAGGACTTTGATTTCTGAAGATGATTCTGAATTTCTCGGGGAATCTAAATTCCTACCTCTTCCTACTGGGGGTAGTTCTCCTATAACTGACTTTGATACACAAAGCAGTGATTCAGAACAAACAACATCCACCAGTTCATCAATAATCCCTCGTACAGTCACAACATATATGGTCGATGGGAATACTGATGAACCTTCTTCTTCTATGACTCCTCAAGAACAAAGAATTGCTTCTTTGGAACAACAAATGAAGTCTATGGCTGATAATATGAAGTCGATGTATGAACTCATGGCAACCCAACTGCAAAATCGACAGACTGCACCAGAAGCCATACCAATTGACACTGGTGTCAGTCCAGTACATGTTCCTCCAGCAGTCCAGTCCAATACTCCTGGGCAAGCTCAACCAGTTCCTAGTCACTCTGGAGCTGGGGGTAGTACTTATAATGCTGTTCCTCCTCCCAACTATTCTCTACAAGCTACAACTCCACAATCCTCCGGAGTTGTTACTGAAGAATTGAGGAATCTTCGAACTCAATTTGAGGCATTCAAACAGAAAGATGGTTTACAAAGGTTAGGCATCAAGCAACCTTATCCGATAGAATGGAAGCAAGTATCATACCCTCCTAAATACAAGCCTCCTACTATCTCATTCTATGACGGAACCACTTCTCCAAGTCAATTTATCAATCACTTTGAAGTGATGACTGACCAGCTGCAACCAAGTGATGCCCTCCTTACTCGGGTGTTTGTTGGATGTCTCAAAGGAATGACTTATGAATGGTATAGAAGTCTCCCGGATGGGTGTATTACCTCATTTGCCGATTTCAAACAAATGTTTCTTGAACGGTTCTATGAAGGGCTCAATGACAAGACTATGTCTGCTCTTATAAGAATCAAGCAGAAAAATAATGAAACTACAGAGGAATTTATTGAACGGTTTCGAAGAGAAGCTCTGAAGATGCCTCTTGGGACTCCTGATGCTGTCACCATCGATACATGCAAATCAAATTTGTTACCAATAATCAGCATGTGGACAGGATCCACTCAATTTCAAGATTGGCCTTCCTTCATAGTCAGTGCCAAAGCCGCAGAAATCAGTGCTGAAACTTTCAAAGGTTTAGGAGTGCAGATGAATCCTAAAGAAACAGGTCAAAATAATACTAAATTTAATAAAAGCAAGGGAAAAGAAACCCCTGAAGTTAATCTTCAGAGTAAAGATGCATCGATTGTTCAAACTCCCCCTGCCTCTACGACTCAACAACCAAGAGCACCTCGCCCCAAAGAAGAATATTCTTTTGATGACGATGATGTCCTTGGTATCTTTGAATGCCTGCTGAAAGGTAATAAAATACAATTACCTGAAATCAAAAAACCTGATAAAGCTGGTAAGACAGATCATCCTAAATACTATCCGTACCACAGAATGTTGGGTCACACAATTCGTACATGCTATGTACTGAAAGGAAAGATCCAAGAAATGATTAAATCTGGAGCTATCTCTCTTACTCCGAAAGAGAAGACCGTCACATCTAATGTCGTCTTTATGCAATTCGGAGATTTCCTCCCTCAACTTCTTGAAAGCGGGATTGTTCCTATTCCCAAGGCAACTCTTGAAATAGTGAATATTTCTCCTCCATAGTCTGAAGGGTTAGTACCAATCACTATGGAAACAGGAGAAATCATGTGGATTCATCCTGATCTAGTGGCAGACTTTGAATCTCCTCCTCTTCAAAAGACTACTTCCCGAAAGTCCAAGAAGGCTGGAAAGATTAAGTCATGTCATATGACTTCTCTCAGATCTACTCCTGACATAGAGCCAAAAGATAAAGAAGAAGCACTTGCTGGTGCTACTCGAACAGGAAAACCTTATCTGAAGGATTATTCCAAGAATCCCGAGGATACTCCTGATATTCCTCCTGCTGACAAAGATGTTCCTAATGTTCCTCTTGAAGAAGAATCATCCACTGCACCTGTTCCTTCCACTGCACCAGTTGAACCTGCTCCTTCCAAGCCCACAGCTCTTGAGAAAGACAAACAACAGGCTCGGTTTGATAAACCAATCAAGAAGTCCCCTCCTCTTGGGCTTCAAAAACCTTATAACTTCGACATTCTAGCTCAACTTGCTAACACTCCAGCTAGAATGTCACTCTTTGAACTTCTCCGTCTTTCTAAAGAGACTCGGGAGACGTTAAGTGAAGCACTTCTTCAGGCAGACTCTTATCTTGCACAATTAAAGAAGCCAGGTGAAGAACCTGCCACTTGCTTACATTGCAACAGTGTATTGGAGATTATCCCAAATATCACCTTTACATAAGACGACATGCTATTGGAAGATAATCGACATGATCGGCCTCTCTACTACACCGGTTATATCGATACAATAAAGATAGATCGTATCCTTATTGATCCAGGGTCTGCTATAAGTATAATGCCAAAGAGCCTGTTGGATGAATTGAAAATCCCTCTTCACATGCTTTCCAAGACGGTTACTACTATCCTGGGATTCAATCAGAGCCGAAGCGAGCCTCTGGGAAAGATTCATCTGAAACTTCAGATTGGCGATTTCAGATCTAAAGTCACTTTCTATGTGATTGAGATCGTGGGATCTTACAATCTTCTTCTGGGGAGGCCCTTTCTTCATGAAAATAATGTAGTACCTTCTACTCTTCATCAGTGTTTTAAATACATTGACAGCAATGGAAGAGTACAAAAAGAAGTTGCTGATATAAATCCCTTCCATGGGGTTGAAGCTTATTTCAATAATTCCCGGATGTATAAAGAAGAGTATACAAGGGTAATACAAGCTATGGAGAAAGAGGATTCACAAAGTGAGACTTTAATAATCCCTGTTAAAGGTCGAACTACTCAGCAACAATCCCCCAAACCCTCTGGAGAAGGTTCTTTCATCATTCCAGTAAGTGGACGGATCTCTCCATTACCTCAGTCGTCTACTCAAGATACACTGATCATTCCTGTCAGTGGGCGTACTACAGTTTCTGTATCTTCACATATGAAACAGGATACTCTGGTAATCCCTGTTGGAGGGCGGATTACTCTTCCATCTCAAGCTTCAAGGGAGCTCACTTCTTTTGAGCCATTTGTTATCGATCTTAATCGAAACAAAACTTCTTCTCGTTCTTCTTCTCCCCCTTTAGTCATTGATTTGGCTAAGATCTCTAAGGCTCAGCCTTCTTCCAATGTAAATACTGCTGCTTTTAAATTTAATGAAAAGTCTCCATCTTTGCAGTATATTGATGTGTGTAATCATGTTCATAGTTATTTATATTTGCTAGATGACTTGAGAACAATAACTATAGGAGTTGTACAGACTTTCCATACAGATGTATCCCTAGAATCAGTACAAACTTCATACTTTCTGGTTCCTAGCAGAAAACCAGGAGACATTCCAATAGTCTTTTACAAAGGACTCCAAAATCCTTCTAACCCTGAAGATGATGACAAAAACGATGATACTGGAAGATTACAACTACGTCGTTATAGTCAGCAATCTAAAGACATCATTAAAAATATGGGTTATGACTTCAGAACTGGCCTTAGTAATGGGAGAGGAAGAAGAATGCCTGTTCGGATTCCTCCTCTGAAATATGGAAGGACAAAATGTGGATTAGGTTGTATTGCTCCTATTTCTTTTATTAATACTATCCATGAAGATCTTGAATTTGACGAAGATAAGAGATCCGATTCTTCTAGTACTACTTCTTGGGATTCTGATACAAGTATCGGTGAATTCCACTGCAACATTCTGTCTTCCAACATGGTCCCATTGACCGTTCTGAAGAAAGTGATGAAGACGAAGATGGGTTTGAAATCTCACCTAAATCAGAACAATGGGCCCAAAGGTTAGATAATCAATGGGAGTTCCGATTCGAACAAAAAGAACCTCCGACTGAAGACAAACTTGTTCAAATAGATGTTGGTGAAGAGGGATCCCCCAAACCAATATTTATCAGTGAAAGTCCTTCAGAAACTGATAAGCAAGACATGATCAAACTTATTCGTGAATACATCGATGTCTTCGCTTGGAGTTATGAAGATATGCCAGGACTTGATCCACAGATAGCAACTCATAAACTCAATATCATGCCGAATGCTAAACCGGTCAAGCAACAACAGCGACGATTTCGTCCAGACATTATGGATGCAATTGAAGCTGAAGTCAATAAACTCATGGCCTCTGGGTTTATTAGAGAGGAACAACATCCTGATTGGGTGGCTAATATAGTTTCTGTTCTTAAAAAGACTGGCAAGATCAGAGTATGCATAGACTTCCGTGATCTCAATACGGCATGTCCTAAAGACGAATTCCCTCTACCAATCACTGATGTTATGATCGATAATACCTGTGGATTTGAACGGATGTCATTCATGGACGGGTATTCTGGGTATAATCAGATCAAAATGTTTCCAGATGACGAGAAGCACACTTCTTTCAGAACGCCAATTGGTACATACTGTTATACAGTGATGCCATTCAGTCTCAAAAATACAGGAGCAACTTATCAACGAGCTATAAGTACTATATTCCGTGAACATTTACGGAAAACAATCGAATGCTATGTTGATGATATTGCAGTCAAAAGTCGACAAAAAGAGGATCACATCCAAGATTTGAAGACTATTTTTGATCTAATGCGTAAGCATCAATTAAAGATGAACCCTACTAAGTCCTTCTTAGGCGTCTCTAGTGGCAAATTTCTCGGCTTCGTTATTACCGCTAAAGGTATACACGTGGATCCCGAGAAGATCAAAGCCATCCAAGAGATGCGTCCTCCACGCACCTTAAAAGAGCTACGAGGATTTCAAGAAAGGATCGCTTATATCAGAAGATTCATCTCTAATCTTTCAGGACGCTGCAGACCATTCAATAAACTTATGAAGAAAGGTGTTTCTTTTGTCTGGAATGATGAATGTCAGAAGGCATTCGATGATATAAACAATATCTGATGAGCCCTCCAGTATTGGTACCTCCTGTCTCAGGAATACCGTTCCTCTTATATACCCGAGCAATGAGTCATTTACTGGGTGCATTGCTCGCTCAAAAGAATAAAAATGGTCATGAACAAGTCATTTACTATCTCAGTCGTACTATGACCAGAGCTGAACCTCGATATTTACCGGTCGAAAAAGAATGTCTAGCCTTGATGTTCGCTGTCCAAAAGACACGACATTATATCATTGGCCAGACTATTCATGTCATTTCCCGGATCAATCCTATATGGGTCATGATGAAGAAACCCAGTGTTTTGAATTCTCGATTGGCTAACTGGGGCATCTTACTTGCTCAGTATGATATGCACTATATCCCTCAGAAATCAGTCAAAGGACAAGCTTTAGCTGATTTTTTGGCTGCTTATTCAATTCCAGAAAGTTTAATACTCTATGATGAAATCCCAGATGAAGTTCTAGAATCAAACCAAATTGCTGAAAAAGATCCTACTTGGCGTCTATTCTTTGATGGAGCTTCAAGAATAGGTCCTAATGGTGATATTGTCGCTGGAGTTGGAATCGTTCTTGTGTCACCAGAAGGTCTTGCTATCCAAAGAGCTTATTCTCTCGATCAACCATGTTCAAATAATGTAGCTGAGTACAATGTACTGCTTATTGGTCTTCAACTCGCTAAACATCTGAATATTCAACATTTGGAAGCGTATGGAGATTCTAAACTCATTGTCAATCAGATAAGGGGTACTTATGAAGTTCGCCATCAAGATCTGGTTCCTTATCATAGATCGGCTATATCTATGGCTTCTTCATTTGAAGGGTTCTTTATTGAGCATGTTAGGCGAGCACGTAACACAGAAGCTGATGCTCTTGCCAATCTTACGGCGGTGTTGGCTATTCCAATTAGACGTCAACAAATGATTATTGTTTGCAATCGAGAATTATTTTATCTCGAAAACAATCTAACTCTAGGACTTCCAGTTGACATTGAAGAATCAACATCTCATGATGTCAATACAACAAGAGGATTTGGATTTAGTCGTAAATCATTTTCATCTTCATCTGATTCTAGCATGGAATTCATCTTCAGTAATTCAGCTGAGACTCAGAATACGGATAAAGATTGGAGATTTCCTTTCTTAGATTTCGTATTATATAATATTCTTCCAGATAATCCGAGTGAAGCGACATCTATCAGACGACGATCACTCAGATTCTATTACAATCATACCACAAGAACCTTATATCGTCGAGCTTATGATGGTTTACTTCTTTGATATGTTGCCGGTGATGAGGTTCAACAAATCATTCGTGAAGCACATGATGGAATTTGTGGAGCACATCAGCCTGGACCAAAACTTCAAGACCGTATTCGACGTATGGGTTATTACTGGCCCACTATGGTATCAGATGCCATCGAATATGCAAGAAAATGTAAAGCTTGTCAAATCCATGCGGATTTTATTCATCAACCCTCAGAATTTCTACATCCAACGGCAGCATCATGGCCCTTCGAAGCTTGGGGCATGGACATTATTGGTCCGATCAATCCGCCGTCATCAAAAGGTCATCGATTTATTCTCGCAATAACCGATTATTTCTCCAAATGGGCTGAAGCTATTCCGTTATCTGAAGTCAAGACGTCCAATGTCATCAATTTTATCAAGCATCATGTCATCTACAGATTTGGTGTTCCTCGACGTATTATTCATGATAATGGTCCACAGTTCGTTAGCCAGAAATTTACTCGATTCTGTGACGATCATCGGATCAACAATGTGGCTTCTACTGTATATAATCCGGCAGCTAACGGATTAGCAGAAGCTTTCAACAAGACCATCATCAAACTCTTAAAGAAGTTTGTCTCTACTAACAAACGTAATTGGAGTAAGAAACTTGGTGAGTGTTTGTGGGCTTACCGAACTACAGTTCGTAATGCTACTAAATGTACACCTTTCTCTCTGGTGTACGGATGCGAAGCTGTTCTTCCATTAGAGATTCAAATTCCTTCTTTAAGGATAGCGATCGTTAATGGGCTTACTGCCGAGAATAATGATCGTCTTCGACTTCAGGAATTAGAAGCTCTGGATGAAAAGCGATTATCTGCTCAACAGAATATCGAATTCTATCAAGCTAGAATTTCAAGAGCTTTTAACAAGAAAGTCAGAGTTCGAGCATATCAAAAAGGAGAACTTGTTCTAACAGTCAGACGTCCTATGACTATGACTCATATGAGCAAAGGCAAATTTGACGCAAAGTGGGAAGGTCCCTATATTGTGAGCAGAGTATTCTAAAATGGAGCTTATCAACTCTCAGAACTTGATGGTCGAAAAGTTATGATGCCTATTAATGGCAAATTCCTTAAAAAGTATTATGTATAAATGTAAATCAGCAGACAAATTCATGTTTATAAATAATATTTTATTTTATTTTAATCATGAATGATAGTACATGATATTAAGGAAGATCACTATCATCCTTCTCTACATTTGGACGCGGACCGCTGCCATCCTTCTCGAAAATGCGATTAGCAAAGGAACTGAGAACTTCTTTGTTGGAGCCCACGAGAAACTTGCAGGCTACCATCCTCATGGCTTCCTCTTCTTCAGTCCTTCCTGGATCAAGCAGAAAGTCCAGGATATCTTGTGGCGGCTTGGGTGCAGACGAACCTTCGCCTGCTTCTACTTTCTTCAGCTGAACTGGATTGGCAGGGTGTTGTTCCATGCCCTTCCGACCCTTCGAGATGATGTTAGCCTTATTGGATGCTTCTTCAGATGACATTTTTTATGTTGAAGAGTAGAAGTGTTCGTTCTTGTTAAGATTTCTACTATATTTATAGACAGAAGTTCCTCGAATAATGAAACGGCTCATCTATTTATTACATTCATCCGACGGTTCGTCCGTTCATTAATGCTTGACGGTTCATCCGTTCATTTATCACATTCATCCGACGGTTTGTCCGTTCATTAATACCTGACGGTTTATCCGTTCATAAAAAATTGAGTTCAAAGATACTGAATTCTATTTTTTCTAATCAGTATTAAACTAAGATCATTTCTGGTTTAATATCATCTGATAGAATTACAAAGTTAGTTTGTATATTCTATTCTATTGAAATGTGTCATGTATTATTTACCTCTGAACATATTTTCTATATCATTACCAATACAGCAAAATCAAAAATCAGATCAAGAATTCTCATTCGTTTTCATTCATAATCAAAACATTGGATACAAGTGAGAATGAAAAAGATTCACTTATTGGGAGTTATTAGCTCCCTGATACGTTCAAGAATAGCATTCAGTTTCTCTTCATGAGTTTTCTGAACCCTTTCAGCTAATCCCAACAGTCCAATCATTAAGGAATAAATATCTCTTTAAAAAGTCATCTCAGCGTGACTAAATTCATTTTATCATCTTAAATTTCAAAGTATTTCGAAATAATTTATCATTTTTTGAAAACTTTGAAGGGGGTTTTGTAGGCCTTCAAAATGAGAGTCACGCTGAGTTGATCAGAACGAAGTCTCAAAGTCACGCAGAGTTGATCAGAACAGAGTCTCAAAGTCACGCTGAGTTGATCAAGACAAATGTTTAAAAATCACGCTAGAGACAGCTCATCATTTGTCAAAAATGTCATTATGACTGACGGCACAACAGTCGAAGAATGTCTCCTCGTATGCCACGTATGCACGGAATTTGAGAGATCACAGCCGACTTTGGCGTGACTTCTGAAATCTTCTTCAACAAGACTCAGCCTTCATCAAGTTGGCGTAGCAAAAGAGTTTCTTGTCATTTAATGCGACTGACAAAGTAATCACTGTCAGAGATTTTGTGTCAGTCGAGGCACGTCGAATCAAGACAGCTGGCAGTCCTGCCTCAAGCTTGCGTATATTTTGAGCCTTCTGGCTCAAGTCTGCGTGTATTTTGAACTTCTATGTTCCTTCATCAAGACCGCGTGGATTTTGAAGCTTTTTGCCCCAAGTCTGCGTGGATTCTGAAGCTTCCTGCCCCAAGTTTGCGTGGATTTTGAAGCTTTCTGAACCAAGTCTGCGTGGATTTCGTCTTCAACGAGCCTGCGTGGATTTCATCAAATTGGAGTATGTGGCAGCCATGCCACTGATCTCTCGCTTGCGTGTCCTGTAACTTGTACACGACTCATGCATAATTGCCATGTGTCCAACAGTTACAGGCCACGTCCAGTAACTGCTCACAACCTTGCGTATGTTAAATCCTGCGTGATTTTCAACTATGCACAGGCTGTGAAGACAGTTATCCTTGCAGTTATTTTTGACTCTATAAATAGAGTTCTTTTATCATTCATTGTACAGAGACATAGTGATCTAAATTACTGTCAAAATTTTGAGAGCTTTTCTTCTTCGCATCGTCCAAGGGATAAAGCGATCGTCTTCTAGATCGGATTCCTACAGTTGTAATTTTCCCAGATACACAATAAATAAAGTGAATTTATTTATGGAAAACAACCTCGAGATACTACTGTGGCTTGGAAGTCGATGGCTTGGATGACTTAAGAAAGTTTGACATATATATATATAAGTATAAATAGGGGTTACAAAGGTGAAAGGACATGGGAGTTACGAATATGAAAGGAGGGATCATGCGGGTTATGAAGATGAAATGAGGAGTCATGGGGGTTTTGAAGATGAAATGAGGAGTCATGGAGGTTATGAAGATGAAATGAGGAGTCATGGGGGTTACGAAGATGAAAATAAATGGAGAAAGTTAATGCATGAAGCACTCACAAAATATGCACAAATTATTTTACCACTACACCCATAATGGCTTATGTGTTTCCACCATTTAGTTCACACAAAGATGATGCTCATGTTAGAAAAGCTACAACCATGGGCTCACATAGCAAGATTCATTCCTTAGGCTCATGATAGCATGGAATAAAATTCTTGGCCCAAGATAGCATGGATATTTATTTGTTGGGCTAAGCAAGTATTGGACTATTTAACTAAACAATTAACTATTAATCGTTTAAAATATAACCTAATATATATAATGCAAGCTCAAATTTCTAACGTGAAATAAAAACAAATAAATATAAAAATTATAAAGATTATTTAAAAAAATGAGGGGGGTGTTACACTCTGCTCTCTCTCTCTCATCTCTCAATATAATTTGAGTAGGCTAGCGGAAGCTTTAGATAGGCGATGTCCACACAATACGTCCCATATAAGTTCTGACTCCATGCGGCCTCGTGCCTCGAAACGCCAAGGAACTCCGTGCCTCGACGCATCCAAGCGAGCTCTGTACCACGAGCTTCTACCTGTGCCTGTACATAAAAACTGTGTGGGTGTCAGTACTCAACTGTACTGGTGGACTGAGATTCTCGCCCACCCATACAAAACTAACATGTTTATTTTACTTTGTACAATATAACCATTTTTTATTGTCTTTCTACTCTTGCCTTAGGTTCAGTTTTAGGACATAGACTCTCAACCTATTTTGAGTCTCTAGACCATCTTTATGCCTTGCACTATCAACTTACTTATACCTTGCCTCTACTCGTGTCAACAACGTAAACTTATCAAGTCGTGTTTGCCTTTCGGCCCATACTCAAAGACACAACTACACGATAGTACCCAATTTCTATGTGACCGTACTACAAGTCCCTTGTGCCGTCAACGTGGTCTTATCATGAGACCCATTCGTGTGTCCATATTGAAGCCGTGCCTCGCAACTCAGTATGACCTAACATATTGCCGTCTCGCGGCCCTTGTTGCTTTAATCACCAACTGACCAAATCAAGACTTGTAAACTTAGTGTCACCTAACCAACTTGGCCTTGTAGTGATTCCTTACTTAAACTCGCAATGACTCAAATCCAACTTGTGCAACTCTATGCCAACAAATTAAGACTCAATGCCATATCTTGTGCCGAAGCATGGTGTCTACGTTACAGCCAAATCTTAGGCCCCAAATATTATCTTTTGATCGTGCACCTATTCAACTCGACTCAATCCAAAGGCACACATGTGGATTACCGCTCGTGCCGATCCATCTATATGAAAGGTCACTAGCATCACAAGCTATCCTGGATGTATAGTTTTGTTAGTCGGGGTCCTTTCAACGCAAGTAGCTAGCTCCGTTGCAAGTCTCCACTTAACCTGTGCTATCATCCTTGCACGACTATACCCTGTTTCCTCCTATGCCGAGTCGGTCCCGTGGCCCCGGGTTGCCGCTCGAGGAACCATCACCCTTGTCGACAAGTTGTCCATGACCATGCAAGACTCGACTCGAACTGACATCTCACACAGTCATTCTTCTTCCAATGTTACCATACTTTCAGGACCAAGTTCAAGACTTCTAATATTTGAGACCGTCTTGATGACCCATGGTCACTGTTTGCCATTAAAATTGTTTGATTGAAAACTTTAATACAAACAGAACAGTGTTACAATGTAGGACTTCGATGTAGTCCTAGGAGTACACTTTTGTTTAAGCTGGGTCCTTAGTGCCAATGGAGCGAGTGGTAATGCGTTGACTCCGTTGACCGGCTGACGACGGTTATCGGTTCTCTGAAGGTGTGGATTGCTCTGGGTGCTGGAGCTTGCTGAGAGGAGGAAGACGTTGAGTGTCTGTATCTACCTCTCTGATGATTCCTTGTATGTTCGTTGTGGATTCTCTGTGTGTGTGAAGGAGAAGATCCTTCTATTTATAGTTTTGCAGGCTGGCTGCTCATGCACGCATGTAGGATGCGCCAGTGTGTGGGGATACCACGTGGAGGTTGCTGATGGAGGCGCGTAGATGATACGCCCTGATTGAGGGGGAGAACTCTTCATACTGCTGTTGTGAGCCGGCACGTAGCAGAGGAGAAGATCTTTCCGTTGCTGAAATCTTGGACGAGTTGAGTCAAAGGACACGTGTCATCGACTCATGGCTCGAAGATCTCGGATTTGGTAGGAGGAAGTAATCTAGTGAGCTGCGCCTTGATTGGACGCAGGAGGAGGCTGCGGCTCATAACCTTTAGGGGTTACAAACTGTTTAGAGCGCATGGCTTTTGAGGCGCATGCAGGCGACTTTCCTTCTGTCTTTTGGGATCAGAGATCAGTCTGGGGCGCATGGCTTTTGAGGCGCATGCAAAGCTTCAACTGGAGACTCTTCTTCTGTCTTTAGGGATCAGTAAAGGGTCTGAGGCGTATGGCTTTTGAGGCGCATGCTGGTTAGGACGCATGGCCGTAGAGGCGCATGCGGATGGCCACGTGGCAGTAGCCGTCGAAATAGAGTCATGATGATGCTGACGTTGCCGACGCTTCGTTCTCTGAAAAAGCTGAACTGTTCAGATTTTGGGAAGCGTGCTGCCAACTCTGGTGTCAGTTCAGCATTTAATGTTTGTGACGTTCGATGGACAGCTGAGTGGGCACATTGGTTGGTGTTCCACTCGGTATGGAGATGTGAGGGGGCGCATCCTCTGTGATACGCCGGGTACTGTGGGGCACGTCTGTGTGATGCGCCTGATGCTGGAGGGCGCGTCCATGTGATGCGCTGTTTGGCTGGCGCATCCGACATATCCATTAATGGCGCGGCTGTCTCGCTCCTCGAGTGCTATAAATAGCCGTTTGGCTGAATTCGAGGCGTCCCGTTCATCCATTTAATGCAAATTCATTGCACAGAATTCGGAGAGTCATCCACTTGGCGCATGGGTTTGATTTGCCCGGCCTATAAATAGTGGCATGGAGAGAAGGTTTGCTCCTCATTCTCTCACGTACTTCCAACATGAACTTGGATATGTGGGTGCATTCTGTTGACGAAGTGCTCCCGAGGGTGAAGATGAGACGTCGTGTTGTCTTCGATGCACTTGAAGGTGACTGTTACATCCAAAAGACGGAGTCGAGGGCTTCTGAGGCAGGCGGAAGGTGCATGTTGCATCCAAAGATAGGGATGTTCGGGCCTCGTCTCCGTTGTTTCGGAAGAGCCGTAGATCGGAATGGCGGTGCTAGGCTCTCTCTTCCTTCAAGGTGGGTGCCGCCCACTTTGATTGTGTTGAAAGCTCCTTGTGCCATGATTTCGATCACGGTCTTCCTTGGTCTTTGGAGGCTCTTTCGAAGCCTCCCCTGGCCACAGCATTTGCTGTGCTCTTCTCTTCCTTGGTTCCAGCCAGAGGGTTAAATGCTTTGCTTGGCGAAGCACTTATCAGGCGATCCTGGCTGGAAGAGCGGCACATAACTGGGCTCTGCTCGGCCAGGTGAGCCTGGTTGGAAGAGTTGCACATCACTGAGCTGCTGAAGGGATGCACATAACTGAGCTGCTGGAGAGATGCACATCACTGAGCTGCTGAAGAGATGGTAGGATACGCCTGGCTGGAGGCGCATGACATCTGCTGCGCCTAACTGACAGTGCTTGGTGACTGCTGTGCTTATCGGAAGGCGCATGGTGGTTGTTGCGCCTATCTGGAAGGCGCATGATGACTGCTGCGCCTATCGGAAGGCGCATGATGGTAGCCGACTGTAGATCTAGGATCTTTTTTTGTAGAAATTCTCCTTTGTACAACCTTTTCTAGCCATGTAATAGACTTTTATATATATAAAAAGTCCTTCTTCGAATGACTTATTTGATTTTGCTGTCTGAGTTCTGGCGCATATAGTGCCTGGCGCATGGGCTTTCTGGCTGTGAAATTCCATGCTTCTACAAGACCCCCTTCAAAGTTTTCAAAACTTTTGAATAAGTTTTGGAATACTTTGAATAAGAAGCATGGAGGTCAGGGCGCATGATTGTTGGGCGCATGCTTGTTCGGGCGCATGCTCCTTCCAGTTGATGATGATGACGCCTTGGTAACCCAAAAGATTAATGATGATCTTTTGGTTGTATCTGTTGTTATCTCCTCACGGAACCCGAAGCGACGGCTGAGATTACACGTCATCGGTTCACGCGTGCGACCAAGCCCTATAAATAGGTAAGGGTTGGAGAGAGAGAGAGAGAGTTCATCTGCTCTGTGTCTTTGCTTTCTTTAGAGTTTTTTCTTCAAAACCTTAACTTTTTCTTTTCTGAGAGAATGGCTCCCAAGACTCCTCGCGGTGGTGCCGGCAAGGGGAAGGAGAAAGCGAAGGAGCCGGCGAAAGTTGTCACGGCTGACGTTCCCCGACGGCCTGTCGAAGTTCGGCCGGAGGTGGTTGGTAAGTCTCGTTTTTTTCGTACACCAACGCACATAGACCTTGGGTCCTTAATGATGTGCCGCGGTCTTTGTTCGCCGACGCGCATGGGTTTAGACCCTGATGATGCGCCGAGGCTGCTGACGCGCATGGGCTTAAACCCTGATGATGCGCCGAGGCTGCTGACGCGCATGGGCTTAAACCCTGATGATGCGCCGAGGCTACTGACGCGCATGGGCTTAGACCCTGATGATGCGCCGAGGCTGCTGACGCGCATGGGCTTAGACCTTGATGATGCGCCAAAGCTCTTCTTTCTCTTGTTGCTTCTAACATTTTTCTGATCTTGCTAGTGTCAGTAGCGATCCCGCCTTTGAATGAAGTGTTCTTGGAGGCTGTCTTCAACCAGATGGGAGTAGAGTATGATGAGGAAGTAATAAACCCCGCTCAAGAGGCTCTTATGCTGGATCAGCCTCCCGAGAGAATGACCCAAATCCGTGAGCAGCAGTATGGGTTCCTCAAACGGATGATGGAACGTGGTGTTTTAAAATCTTCCACATCTGATAAATTGACCTTCTTGAAGCCTGAGTTCCTATTCGGAGACCGCCTCACTTCTACTGATGCGACGGTGTTGAAGGTCAAGGAGGACTGGTTCTTTACAGCGAATGGGGTGCATATGACTGTCAAGCAACTTGAACGTCAATGGCCTTTGACATCCTTCTGTCGCCTTGTTTCCCAGAGGAGGATGTCTTGGGATCTTACCCCTTCTCAGGGGGGAGCGGTGACTGGCGTCATCCAAATTGATTCTACCTTCGACCAAAGGGATACTTTGACCGCCACACGGTCTGGGTCTTCTTTCACTTGGCGGACTCTACGCCCCGGAGCCTCTACAGTGACGTACCTATTGATACGTTTGCTTATAGTGCTTCGACCTTTACACATCGTATGTTTTGATGGAACGCTCATACCCGAAAGGAGATTTTCGGGTAGAGGGTTGGTGCCATTACGTTTCCAAGTGGGATAAACTGACACTCTGGATCTTGTCACAGTTTCGGACCGAGCTTCGAGAGATTGGGTTGACTGCCGCGATCCGTGCTACCCAGGCGGGTGTTGATCTCAACAGGCACATGTTCCTCGCACTACTGGAGATGTCTGATGTCTATACCGGGACCTTTTTTACTCCGATGGGGGAATTAGGGTTCGCACTTCATGAGATGTACGAGGTGTCAAAACTCCCTTGGGGGTCGGAACCCTATGAAGAGTACTTTCCCACCAACGAGGAACTTCAAGTCCTGGGGGACAGGGCTGAGGAGATGACGGTCGTCTTTAAGGAAATGGCGAGTCATCATTACTATATGCAGAGACGGGATAGGAATGGGACGCAGCCTCATGTGACCGCTTGGAGAGATTATGTCTTTAAACAAGACAAGGAGGATCCCTCATAATTTTCCACTCCACCGGTGCTCTCTCGTAGCGAAGTGTTGTCCGAAATGAGCAGGTTAGGGGAAAAAAATCCCCGAGGAAATGAGGACCAGCAGTCAGATACACGCTCCTACAGCTGCTTCTGGCATCTTGCTTATCGGATGTCACCCAAGGCGGTGTTGGCGTCCTACCTGATGATATGGCTCCGGGATTGCGTGTTCGCGGGCGGATCCGGTGCCGTAGAGAGGGTAACCCGAAACTTAATCCTGCCAGCCGTGAAGCTGGTCTTCGGCCGGCGTTTGGCTCTTCTCCCCGCAATGGTATGTAACCTGCAGCGAGGTTTGAGAGAGTTTGCTGGAAATATGATTCATGACAGAGGCCGAAACAATAACTTCCCGCGTGCCGAACTGCCGTTTCACTATTTGATGGGATGGCTGATTTTGCATCATCCCAGTGTGATGAGTCCAGGCTCGGAAGAAGATTATAAGGCTGGAGATGCACTCCTTCGTCGTTTCAATCGAAGGAGCTGGTCACATACTGGTGTCCCTGTTTGTAGAAAAGTTTTATTCCATCTTCAGGGTTGGGAAATTACCAAAGTTGGTCCAATCTACTTGGGCTTTGAGGCCAACGAAGATCTAAGGGATCTGGGCGAAGGTACCACCACTCTGCCTCAATGGGGATTCTGCTGGTTGCAGAGTATCCGGCCGTCGCATCTGGTATACAGGAACAGGAATCAGTGCTACCTGGAACCATATTTGCCAAGCCGCTTTGCGCGGCAATTTGGTTATGCCCAGATGATGTTGGATAACCCCAGTATTTCTCTGGGGTATATTGGAAGTTTGTTGGATGGTGCACGAGCTTGGCATTATTATAATGCCGGATGTACTGGGGCTCGTTTTACGTTGCCCGTCCCAGATCCGCAGCCGCCCATTCTTTACTCAGCCGCCAAATTTTACTGTGCTATGGCTGCTGCGCCCTCCGGATATGACAGGAAGACCAGTCTCATTGCAGGCACCCAGTTAGCGACGACCGGGAATGTGCCGGTGAAGGCCCGATCGCATCGTCCGTCAGGGATAGGTCACCGGAGTGCCCCTTCCGTTTCTCAAGCAGAACCCTCGGGCGATCGATCAAAGCGATGTGCAGACGAAGGGATTGAATCTCCTGTACCGAAGAAGCAGAAGAAGGCGCCGTCGCCGATGGCGTCATCGGATTCAACGTCCGCAGAGGTAAAGGCGTCCCACATAATCTGATTTTGGTTCCTCAATTTACGAGGCTTCATCTTCTCTTGTAGGAACCGTTAAAAAGAAAACCTCGTACTCCAAAGTCGGGTGGGAGCAGGCGAGAAGGGACTGCGGGCTCATCTGGAGTGCGTATCCCGCCGACCATGATGTCTCCCATGGAGGAAGATCCGGAGGATGCTGTTGACGTGGAGATTCCGGTATCCCCAGATTATGTCAGGAGGGAAACCGAGGGTGCAGCAGCTTCCGAGACGACAAAGGCCAGAACGGAAGCTTCAAGTGCCGAAGGTTTAACAAGCACGCCGTTTCCTGGTAGTGAAGAAAAATAGAGTTCATCGTCTTCCGATGACGTTGCTCCAGAGCTGCAAGAGCCTGTTACGGAGGCAACAGAAGTAGTTGAGACAGATGAGAGGGTTGAATCCCCTCTTCATCATGATGAGGGGAGGTCGGCTGCATTATTGCCGAGTCCTACCCCGGCTTCCATCGTGGAAGTTGAGGCGGCTACCACTCAGGAGGTAGCGACAGATTCTGTTCCTGTTGAGGGACTCGATGATGAGACCCGTCTGCCAGTCAAGACCGCTGCGATGGGTCAAGAGACAAGTGATAATCTCCTTATTCCGCCAAGGGAGGTACCAACTGTTGATAGGACGTTGGGGGTAGAAGAGGTGGTTGTTGACGTCGGAGGTTCCTCCGGGCTTGAGAAGGGTAAGGGTGTAGAACCCTCTGTAGCTCCTTCTACTTGGGGGACCATCTCGACGCCTGTGCCGGCTCTTTCTGTTGCTTCGGCTCCTCGGGCTAGAAGTCCAGCCTCTGTTGATGAAGAGCCCATTGATACCGAGGTTCAAGCCTCGCTGGTTGAGGTTGGCGGATCTTCTTCCGGTCCGCAAACTGCAGTAGCTCCTCCAACTCCTGCCATGACATCGCAGGTCCTGGCGGATGCAGATGAGTATGTGAAATTCATCGTCGAGGGGGTGTACAAAATATTACAGAAGGGTGTATCTCCTGTGATGGATGCCAATAGGAGTTTTACGACGGCAAAAGCTCTGGCAATGCCCTGCATCGAGCTGATTCGTATTCATCAAGGCCACGACCATATGGCCGAAATTCTGGAGGCTTCAGTGATTGAACTGGATGAGCGGCTCGCGGAACTTCAACGCATCCAGCGAAACGACCTCTCTGTCCTGATAGATGCGGAGAAGGGGAAGCTGATTGCCGAGATCGAGTCTTCATACCAGGCTACCGTGGGCGTTTGGGAGCGCGAGGTGGCTGAGATCGAGGCTGCGGTAGAGCAGTTGTCTCAGTCCATAAAGACGACGGTGGAGACTCGAGCTGCATTGGAAGCTAATATTGCGGATATCGATACCCAGATGCGCCGCCTTGAAGACCAACGGGCCCGACTCCAGTTAGAGGTCGAGCGTGTCCGGGCTGAACATGCAGCATTCAAGAAGGATGAAGCGACTTTCACCCAGCGAACTCTTGCCTTGGCGCAGCAACGACAACAGCTTGATGAGAAGCATGCAAGTGATACTTCCGCTGGGTCCGTTGAATTGATGCACCAGGAAGCAGAGCGACGAGTCCTGGCGACGGTGGAGGCCCGCGCAGTCGACTTAAAGCTTCGAGTCAGGAATATCTCAGCCCATCCTGGGGAGATTCAGGGACCATAGCTTTTTTTCTTTTTTCTTTTGTGTTCTTTTGCAACCCTAGCTGGGGGATGATGTAGCTTCTTGTACTTCCTTTTTTTTGAAGAATAAAGAAGTCTACAACTTTTTTGTGATGTGTTCATCTTTTGTTGTCATGAACTTGATGATTTGTGTGGACCTATTATCTTTTGCGCACCTTGGTTTTCAGGTACAGATAATAAGTTTGAAGGAACCATTATGTTTGCTCAGAGGTAATGTGGACATGGCAATCATTGGGTTCGAAATTATAGAATCTCCCTACTCAGAGGTATTATGGACGTGGTAGGAATGATCTTGGGGGATACGCTGAACAACTCAGAGGTTATATGGACGTGGAAGTTCTGCGATAAATGTACAATAACGCAGGGGTTGTTTGTACAAGATGTTTACTCAGAGGTAATGTGGACGTGGTAAACATGAAGGGTTGCGTAGGCTTACGAAGTGTAAGATTCCGCTCTGTAGGGTATAGAGAGACAACTCAGAGGTAATATGGACGTGGTTATCTTTCTACTGGAAGATGCCACAGAACAGCTGGGTTCCGGAAGCGTATGAGGGGAAGTACATGTCTGGAGGATGTCAAGAATAGTACTTCTTTAGGAACTTGCCGTTGACGGGCATCATGAACAAGTTCCCATTGGGTTTGGCGAGGCGGTAAGCACCGTTTGAGTATACCGTCTCTATGATGAAAGGTCCTTCCCACTTGGGCTCGAACTTTCCTGGTGTCTTGTGGGTCAACACCATAGGTCTTCTGACTGCTAAAACCAGGTCGCCAACTTGGAAAGTCCTCTGTTTGACCTTCTTGTTGAAAGCCTGTGATATACGGGCTTGGTAGAGCTCGATGCGTTGTTGAGCTAGGAGACGCTTTTCGTCAAGTGCCTCCAGTTCCCGCAGACGACGACGTTGATTGTCCTCTTCTGTGAGTTTGTTTGTGATTGCTACGCGGAGTGAAGGTATCTGTATCTCGAGAGGCAGTACTGCTTCGCTTCCGTAGACCAGGGAGAATGGAGTGTTGCCTGTTGGGGTCCGTACTGTTGTGCGGTAAGCCCAAAGGCATTCGCCAAGCTTTTCGTCCCAGTCGCGTTTGTTGGATGACACGACCTTTTTGAGCAGCCTAACGATAGTTTTGTTGAATGCCTCAGCCAATCCGTTTGCTACCGGATTGTAGGCGGTTGAGGCCACATTCTGAATGTGATTCTTGTCACAGAACCTGCTGAAAATGTGGCTGATAAACTGAGGACCATTGTCATGGATGATCCGTCGGGGTACTCCGAAACGGTAAATGACATGGTGTTTGATAAAGCTGACCACCCTGGAGCTTCTTACTTCTGCTAGTGGAACTGCTTCCGCCCATTTGGAGAAGTAGTCGGTGATGGCCAGGATGAAACGGTGTCCTCTCGATGAAGGAGGGGTGATTGGCCCTACAATGTCCATGCCCCAGGCTTCGAAGGGCCAGGAGGCGGCTGTAGGATGTAGCGGCTCCGATGGTGTATGTATGAAGTCTGCATGAAGTTGGCACGCGTGGCACTTCTTAGCATATTCGACAGCGTCGGCAGCCATGGTTGGCCAGTAGTAGCCCATACGTCGCAGTCGATCTTGCAACTTAGGACCGGGTTGATGAGCTCCACAAGTTCCGTCATGAGCTTCTTGAAGAGCCTCGACCGCTTCTTCGTTGGACAGGCATCGAAGGAGGAGCCCATCGAAGGAGCGTCGGTACAGCGTTTTGGTAGCCGTATCGTAGTAGAATCGAAGAGAGCGTCTCCTGACTGAGACGGCTTCTTTCGGGTCCTCTGGAAGGATTGGCCATCTTGTGTGGTAGTTGGCGGCAAGGTGCCGAACTGAAGGGAAACCAGATTGGCCGACACCGTCTTCTCTTCATAGTCGACGGAGATTACATCCGCATTGATCATGCGCTGGATGTAATTCTTGAGGACGTAGCAGTCCTTGGTCGGGTGTCCGACAAACCGATGGTAGTGACAGTACCTTGGGTTTTCCACTTTCCCAACTTCATCGGGCCGCTTTGGGTCCGGTAGCTTGATCTTGTCACCCTGCTTCAGTATCTCAAAAAGTTGCAGGGTGTCGTCATCATTGAATGAATAAACCTCCTTGGGTCTTTGTGCCAGTGGAGGTTTCTGAGTAGGCGCAGATGCGCCTTTTGAGGCATTAACAGTCAATGCCTGTTTCTCCTTTGCTTCTCGTCCGGAGCTGTTAGCTGCGGACTTTTTCCCCTTATCGTCAAAGGCGGGGAAGCTGACACCCAGAAGACGTGCATTGGCCGCCTTCTTTTCTGCAGCTTCAGCTTCGATGATCAGGGAGCTCCAGTCAGGAGGGGGAGTAGAGTTGAGCCAGAGCTTTACTGCAGGCAGCATGTTCATGCTGCAAGCGGAGAGGAGCGCATGTTCTGGCATGCCTGGAGGTAACCTGAAGCAAGCCTGTCGGAAGCGTTCGATGAACGCCCGAACCGTTTCCTTCTCCTTCTGACGTATCTCTATGAGAGACGCCATCGTCATGTCCTTCCCGCCGTCGTAGAAGCGGTCGAGGAAGAGGCACGTCAGGTCGTCGAAGGACGATATGGAATTGTCGGGGAGGCTGCAGTACCAGTCATATGCTACTCCTTTCAGGGCCCCGACAAAGATACTGGTGAGGAGCGCATCCTCCTTCGGAAGATGCCCCGTCTGTGACTGGAAGTACGTCAGGTACCGTCGCGGAGAGTCCTTTCCGTCGTATGGGGTGAGTGTTTGTGGCTTATACTTTGGGGGATAAACCACCTTATTCCACTCGAAGGGATAAGGCTGGGGAATGCCCATCTTCTGGCGTTCCTCTTGCCTGTTCTTGGACTCGAAGCGCTCCCGCAGGTCTTTGATCATTTCGACCACATCCTCCGTAGAGCTAGGAGTCGGGGAAGGAGGTACCATCTGGATTGGAGCGTTTGAGGGCTCTGAGGTCCGAGGTGCTTCTGTATCCGAGGGCGCCCGTTGGAGGGGCACACTCGACTCCCCATTAGCTCCTGGGTCAGGACCAGTTGAAGGTGTCCTGATCAAGGCCGATTGCATCTCAAACACTGCTTGAGTCAGTGCTTACATTGAGGCAGAGAGGGTTTTGAGTCCTCCCTCCAATGAGTCTATGCGCTGGACTATGTCCTGTAACGGCGCATCAGACTCGACATCATCCCCAGCCATGTATACTGTCCTGACACGGCCAGGAGTGGATGGATTTGTTGAGGCTTCGCTTTCGGCCTCACTCTCATGCGGGGGAGTCACTTCTCCTGGTGTTGGGCTACCCCCAGCCACATTCTGGAGTTCATCTTCAACAGGCGCATCTGCAAGGGTCTGCTTGCCCTCGGCTCCGTCTTGAAGGACCTCTTCGTTTCCAGAACTACCCCCGGCAGTATCCTGGAGGACATCCTCATTTTGAGGGGCTTCAGGGAGAGTAATCTCGCCTTGATGATGGAGATCCGCCGCAGCTGTGCTCTGGACATCTTCGTCTTCGGAAGGAGGCTCAACAAGGGTCTGGCTACCCCCAGCTTCCTTCGAGGACTTCTTCCTCGACCGAGTGCCTTCAAACACTCCAGAGGTCGAGACAGCTGCCTTGGTTTTCCTTAGCTGGCTTTTGGATGAAGACGAGGAATTGGCAGTCGTCTTCCGGATTGATGAGGAGTTGGAGACCACGTTGCATGAAGCGACCTTTGGCTACTCTTCAGCTGACACCTTCACCCCAAGGCGACGTCGGAGAGGTGTCGATGATTGTAGTCGTTGGAAGACCGACTGTCTTGGTGGAACTGCCGTCTTGCAACAGCAGTTGATGGTGACCACCGCACAAGTATGCCCCGTAAGAGGCGTATCGTGCTTGTTGGTCGACTCTCCTGACCGGCGCTTGTTAATGATCACGTTGCGCAGGTCGTTGGAGGAGAGTGGTGCCTTCATACCCCCTTCAGACGTATGGGAAGGCCAAACGCCGGGGTGGTCAGGTGAGTGCTGTGCCCCCTGATCTAATACCAAGCAGGCATCACGATCAGTGCTGGGGGAACCACAACATTTGAAGTGACTTGAACGGACCTCAAACGCACAACCAGAGGAGGCGCGGGAGTTCAAGACCACTGAGTTTGCCTCTCTCGACTTGGTTGTGCACGCAGTAGATGCGCCCAAGCGAGATGAGAGCTTCGAAGATCGACTCGTTGTTGGTGCAGAAGCACTTGAGTCAACCCTGTACAGCTTGCCATCGGCAGCGCGCGTGATGACGAGCGCGTGCCTCTGGCCGGCTGCTGGCATAGCACGTTTGTGGCGTATGGTCCGTGCCGCCTTGGATTTCTTCGTACCAGCCCGTTGGGGCGCATAGTACTCAGCATCCAAATTTTCCTCGCCATTACAGCGAGTGAGTCTGTCAAAGACAGAGGCTTTTTGTGGCGCATCAGAGGTGATGCGCGGGGCATTGGCTGCGCCCCTGCTCCGTCGACGTATCTTCCTCGCCTGAGAGGGAGATGGCTGGGGAACGTGGTCGGCCGCACGCTTCCCCAAGAGATGCGCTGTATCGGCGGGCGCACCTTGGTTGCTGAGAACGTCAGCAGGAAGGGAAGGCTGGATTGCTGTATCCCCTTCAGTGGTGGTGCCCGAGGCGTCGACCTTGCGCACCCAGGCCGTGCGGATCTTCTTCGGCTTTGGTAGCCGCTTCGAAGGACTCGCACTTCCTTCAGAAATGAACTCCTCGTACGCCTGTTGATTGAGGCGCACGACCAGCGTCTTGTGGGAGGAGCCCACCTTCACGTCGTCGGCCTGTGACACGACTTTCTCGGAAGAGGAGAAAGAGGTCCCCAGCAGAGTCGCCAGCTTGTTTGCCATTAAAATTGTTTGATTGAAAACTTTAATACAAACAGAACAGTGTTACAATGTAGAACTTAGATGTAGTCCTAGGAGTACACTTTTGTTTAAGCTGGGTCCTTAGTGCCAATGGAGCGAGTGGTAATGCGTTGACTCCGTTGACCGGCTGACGACGGTTATCGGTTCTCTGAAGGTGTGGATTGCTCTGGGTGCTGGAGCTTACTGAAAGGAGGAAGACGTTGAGTGTCTGTATCTGCCTCTCTGATGATTCCTTGTATGTTTGTTGTGGATTCTCTGTGTGTGTGAAGGAGAAGATCCTTCTATTTATAGTTTTACAGGTTGGCTGCTCATGCACGCATGTAGGATGCGCCAGTGTGTGGGGACGCCACGTGGAGGTTGCTGATGGAGGCGCGTAGATGATGTGCCCTGATTGAGGGGGAGAACTCTTCATACTGCTGTTGTGAGCCGGCACGTAGCAGAGGAGAAGATCTTTCCGTTGCTGAAATCTTGGACGAGTTGAGTCAAAGGACACGTGTCATCGACTCATGGCTCGAAGATCTCGGATTTGGTGGGGGGAAGTAATCTGGTGAGCTGCGCCTTGATTGGGCGCAGGAGGAGGCTGCGGCTCATAACCTTTAGGGGTTACAAACTGTTTAGAGCGCATGGCTTTTGAGGCGCATGCAGGCGACTTTCCTTCTGTCTTTCGGGATCAGAGATCAGTCTGGGGCACATGGCTTTTGAGGCGCATGCAAAGCTTCAACTGGAGACTCTTCTTTTGTCTTTAGGGATCAGTGAAGGGTCTGAGGCGCATGGCTTTTGAGGCGCATGCTGGTTTGGACGCATGGCCGTAGAGGCGCATGCGGATGGCCACGTGGCAGTAGCCGTCGGAATAGAGTCATGATGATGCTGACGTTGCCGACGCTTCGTTCTCTAAAAAAGCTGAACTGTTCAGATTTTGGGAAGCGTGCTGCCAACTCTGGTGTCAGTTCAGCATTTAATGTTTGTGACGTTCGATGGACAGCTGAGTCGGCACATTGGTTGGTGTTCCACTCGGTATGGAGATGTGAGGGGGCGCATCCTCTGTGATGCGCCGGGTACTGTGGGGCGCGTCTGTGTGATGCGCCTGATGCTGGAGGGCACGTCCATGTGATGCACTATTTGGCTGGCGCATCCGACATGTCCATTAATGGCGCGGCTGTCTCGCTCCTCGAGTGCTATAAATAGCCGTTTGGCTGAATTCGAGGCGTCCCGTTCATCCATTTAATGCAAATTCATTGCACAGAATTCGGAGAGTCATCCACTTGGCGCATGGGTTTGATTTGCCCGGCCTATAAATAGTGGCATGGAGAGAAGGTTTGCTCCTCATTCTCTCACGTACTTCCAACATGAACTTGGATATGTGGGTGCATTCTGTTGACGAAGTGCTCCCGAGGGTGAAGATGAGACGTCGTGTTGTCTTCGATGCACTTGAAGGTGACTGTTACATCCAAAAGACGGAGTCGATGGCTTCTGAGGCAGGCGGAAGGTGCCTGTTGCATCCAAAGATAGGGATGTTCGGGCCTCGTCTCCGTTGTTCCGGAAGAGCCGTAGATCGGAATGGCGGTGCTAGGCTCTCTCTTCCTTCAAGGTGGGTGCCGCCCACTTTGATTGTGTTGAAAGCTCCTTGTGCCATGATTTCGATCACGGTCTTCCTTGGTCTTTGGAGGCTCTTTCGAAGCCTCCCCTGGCCACAGCATTTACGGTGCTCTTCTCTTCCTTGGTTCCAGCCAGAGGGTTAAATGCTTTGCTTGGCGAAGCACTTATCAGGCGAGCCTGGCTGGAAGAGCGGCACATAACTGGGCTCTACTCGGCCAGGTGAGCCTGGTTGGAAGAGTTGCACATCACTGAGCTGCTGAAGGGATGCACATAACTGAGCTGCTGGAGAGATGCACATCACTGAGCTGCTGAAGAGATGGTAGGATGCGCCTAGCTGGAGGCGCATGACATCTGCTGCGCCTAACTGACAGCGCTTGGTGACTGCTGTGCTTATCGGAAGGCACATGGTGGTTGCTGCGCCTATCTGGAAGGCGCATGATGACTGCTGCGCCTATCAGAAGGCGCATGATGGTAGCCGGCTGTAGATCTAGGATCTTTCTTTTGTAGAAATTCTCCTTTGTACAACCTTTTCTAGCCATGTAATAGACTTTTATATATATAAAAAGTCCTTCTTCGAATGACTTATTTGATTTTGCTGTCTGAGTTCTGGCGCATATAGTGCCTGGCGCATGGGCTTTCTGGCTGTGAAATTCCATGCTTCTACAGTCACGAGCATTCTTTCTTGTTGCCCTATCATTTTACTCAACTTAGTAATGTCTATTTGATAGCCCTTTTCCAAACTCATCTTGAACCTACTGTGGTTCGTACCTTAAATACTAAGTCCATGACATCGTGCCTTAAGCTAACTTGTGTTCTGTGCGACACTACCACCCAAGTCATACTTTATATGACGGAACTTGCGGTCGTGAAACCAAGTAATTTTGACAACCGCATAAAACATAGGACAGTGCTTAGAATGACTTCGATAGCCTAGCATAACTTAGCAAAACTTAATCGCGCAACAACTTGACAAGCGAAGGCTGCATCAAGCCTCACATCATAGGAACGTGTCGTGCATGCGTTTGACTTTGAACAACCAAGCTATTTGGGTGCCTAGACTTATGCCACAACCCGTGCAATGTAACTTAACCCATGGGACGAGCAAAGGCTATGCCAAGCCTTGGACGATGGGACCGTACATGCTTTATCAAGCGTTATATGGATGACGCCTATGACTTAGGCTAACTCTTAGCTTTGTGTCGAATACCAACTTTTCCTTCTTCCAAGCCACGGAACGAAGGATTGAGTGTCAATTTTGAAAGCCATCGTACAACACTTTTAAGCCGACCGTGGGACCTTTTCCATGTTCTAACTCAATCGACCTGACTTGGGATTATTCACTTAGCTATGTGGATTCATCTCTTTTATTATCAAACCTACTTGTGCATTTGAAAACTTTTATTTTATTAGTGCGAAGGCCAAGCTGAGGTAAGTTCATCGAAACCACCCACCTGAGCGAGGAGTTGCCTCGACCGAGCGGGTCTTCGAGCAAGCCGTTGCATGGCTAAATTCGAACGGCATCGGCATTTCGATTCCTCCAGTTGACTGAGCGGGACGGGGCACTACATCATACACCACTCAGAAAAAGTTTCGTCTTCGAAACTAACTGAGTACTTACTTATTGACTCATAACTTGATTCAACATCCAATGATTCTTGCACACATTCTTCCTATACATTTCCTCAATCCGAGCCATGTTCGTGCTTACCATCAATCGTTCTTTGAAACCCTCAACTTTGAAATCCTCGATAACTTTTCGTTCTTCTAGTCTCCCTTGAATTTAACATATCACTTAGTTGGATCGTACAGATATTTCAGGCGTCCCCAAAATACATATATTTTAACCAAGCCTTGTGATAGTGAATCCAATCCCACCTATCCGATTCATCCACTCAATCCTGAAAATAAATCATATCGATGCTAACTCTCACAACGGGGACGTCTCGCCTAACCGCTTGGCCATCTCTCTAGGCTAAAGTCAACCGTCAGTATTGGAATCATAGTTCCCAAACAATAATATCAATACTGACCCCATCCTAAGGTCAAACCAAAGTTGATAGTATGGGGCTTTCTACCCAAGCTCGCATCACTCCGATTTCTAAACTCGAGCATAGATTTCACCTATTTATACTCGCAACGTTCAGTCCAGGGGTCCAAGTCATTCAACATAGCCACCTTACTTCAAGTTTTGCTTAACCAAATCTCTTGCATATCACTATCATATGTCCAAACAAACAATTTTTGTACCCTATCTCTTTGAACCCATTCGATATAATCTACCTATCCATTCCGTCCAAGTCAAGCACACTATGACACAACTTGTCGCTAAACCATAATTCTTTTTCCATATTTCCTAAGTCGTTCTATCGCATTTCACGTATTCGATCATGAGGTCAACTGATTTAACACTATGTCATGTCCCAATCTTACGCGAGTCCGATTATTCATGGTAGGCATAAAATTACCATGCAACACTCCCGCGAGATAACCATCTTCGTTGGGACATAACTGTTGCTTGAATCTAGACTAATTCATTCTCGATACGCATATTGGATCTATTCAATCCCCAAGTTTACTCAATCATCAATCATAAGTTCGATTAATCCTCGAATTCATTTTCGCATAAAGCCACAAGTCGAAGCATTCCAAATTGCCACGTCCTGGCTTTTTTTTCTGAGCGATCATTCCTGCGACATGAATCACCATGTCAGCGCCCATGCGTAATGATCGTCCCAAATCTGACGTGACACATGCACGAGGCTGGAGTTGTGCTCACACAAGACAAGGTCGTCGACATTATGGTTATAAGCGTAACCACCAAAATATAATCATTTATCCAAACTCATTTCATTCAAAATCCAAAGTATAACATCCACAAAACAATAACACTTTTGCACGATCGCCATTCCTCGAATTAGAGTGCCCCCGAATTATGCATATCGATCTTTGATACGCCTCAATACCATCGATGATATACGTAACTTGACGATCTTCTTTTGCAACGAATTTCGAGTCATGCAACTGATGCTATCATCCGAACCGGATACACCATATTTCTTCGATATTCAAGATCAATTCGATCGTTACCCCTCGAACTAGCTATATGTTCAATTCGTTCAAAATTCAAGATCATGTATGTTTATTCGTCTATCTTAAGTCATCGAGCCAGATATTTTTCAAGTCGTATCGATCTATGCGAACTCAAACATTGGAATCATTTCCATGCTTGTTATCATCCAATCGTGCTAAGGTTTTGTATACGATTCATATATCAATTTCCTTGATCGAGTCATTCGTTTGTTACCTTAACTTTTCCACGATTCAATCTATCTACTCAAACATTTTTGAATTTCGTACTTGCATAATCCCAATCTGGTGTGCGTCATCTCTAGTTTTGTTCGAATCGACTCGTCCAAATCTTCATGATCATAACTTACTGAATGATACTCAATCTAAGACTTTGTATACATGCGACGCTTGCTGACAGGATCATTGGAACCCCGCATCCTCAATCAACCAACATCCCTGAGGCTATCCCATACACCACTCAGGGATGAAATCATTCGATAAATCCTCAAAACTATCATTTAATTCGCAATCGACCACTTCGAATCTTCGTTCGAATCATTCCTCAAATTTCAAACATGCTCTTCTATATCACATCGACGATAACATTATCGTTCGATAGCACTGCTATCGAAACTATCCAACACTCTTTGAATCGATTCTAACTCATTCTTGTCCGATACAATTTTGGTGTATATGCCTAGCCCGACTTAGCCAACCGTGCTTATTGAAGTTAACCTTTTTTCAACCAAATTTTCTTTCGTACAATTTTGTAAAATATATAGACCTATTGTATGGACATCCCGTAGGACATTTGAGAGAGTGCGCACCAACGATATCAATTTGCGGAAGCAACACAGAGTTAAAGAATCCAATCAAAAGTCCAAGGATGTAAAACCATGCTCTGATACCATTTTGTCACTCCCCGCTTCCGTAGGAGCGATCGTCCTCGCTAAGGCATGATGCCGCGTGAGCCTAGATTGCACTCACGCAAGGGGGGTTCTATAATGGCCGATTACAGGTTAAGCGACGGGGTCGTCACACAGAAGTCCCAAACGGAAACATTGATACAGCAGCAGAAATTTGAAGCAAACGCTCTTTATTGATATGGAACAAAGATTACAATGTGGCACAAGGCCAAGATTACAATCACTCAAACTCACTCTTCTTACATTATAAGTCACTCTGCTCTCTCTCATCTCTCAATGCAATTTGAGTAGGCCAGCAGAAGCTTTAGATAGGCGATGTCCACACATTACGTCCCATATAAGTTCTGACTCTATGCGGCCGTGTGTCTCGAAACGCCAAGGAACTCTATGCCTCGACGCATCCAAGCGAGCTTCGTACCACGAGATTCTACCTGTGCCTGTACATGAAAACTGTGTGGGTGTCAGTACTCAACTGCACAGGTAGAGTGAGCTCCTCGCCTACCCATACAAAACTAGCACATTTATTTTACTTTGTGCAATATAACCCTGTTTTATTGTCTTTCTACTCTAGGTTCAGTTTTAGGACATAGACTCTCAGGCCATTTTGTGTCTCTAGACCATCTCTGTGCCTTGCACTAGCAACTTACTTATACCTTGCCTCTAAACCCTACTCGTGTCAACAACGTCAACTTATCAAGTCGTGTTTGCCTTTCGACCCATACTCAGAGACGCAACTACACGATAGTACCCAATTTCCATGTGACCGTGCTACAAGTCCATTATGCCGTCAATGTGGTCGTATCATGAGACCCATTCGTGTGTCCATATTAAGGCCGTGCCTCACAACTCAGTATGACCTAACCATATTGTCGTATCACGACCCTTGCTACTTTAATCACCAACAAGTTGTCCATGACCATGCAGGACTCGACTCGAACTGAAATCTCACACAATCATTCTTCTTCTAATGTTACCATCCTTTCAGGACCAAGTTCAAGACTTCTAACATTTGAGACCGCCTCGGTGACCCATGGTCGCGAGCATTCTTTCTTGTTGCTATATCATTTTACTCAACTCAGTAACGCCTATTTGATAGCCCTTTTCCAAACTCATCTTGAACCTACCGTGGTTCGTGCCTTAAACACTAAGTCCATGACATCGTGCCTTAAGCTAACTTGTGTTCTGTGTGACCCTACCACCCAAGTCATACTTTATATGACAGGCCTTGCGGTCGTGAAACCAAGTAATTTTGACAACCGCAGAAAATATGGGACAATGCTTAGAATGACTTCGATAGCCTAGCATAACTTAGCCTAACTTAATCGCGCAATAACTTGACAAGCGAAGGCTGCATCGAGCCTCGCATCACAGGAACGTGCCGTGCATGTGTTCGACTTTGAACAACCAAGCTATTTGGGTACATAAACTTATGCTACAAGTCGTACAATACAACTTAACCTGTAGGGCGAACAAAGGTTATGCCAAGCCTTGGACGATGGAACTGTGGATGCTTAATCAAGCGTTATGCGGGCGACACCTATGACTTAGGCTAACTCTTAGCTTTGTGGCGAAGTCCAATTTTTCCTTTTCCCAAGCCATGGGACGAAGGACCGAGTGTCAATTTTGAAAGCCATCGTACAACACTTCTAAGCCGACCGTGGGACCTTTTTCCATGTTCTAACTCAATCGACCTGACTTGGAATTATTCTCTTAGCTATGTGGATTCATCTCTTTTATTATCAAACCTACTTGTGCATTTGAAAACTTTTGTTTTATTAGTACGAAGGCTAAGCTGAGGCAAGTTCATCGAAGCCACCCACCTGAACGAGGAGTCACCTCGACCGAACGGGTCTTCGAGCAAGCCGTTGAATGGCTAAGTCCAAACGCTATCGGTGTTTCGATTCCTCCAATTGACTGAACGGGACGGGGTACTACAGAGTGGGGCTAAGTTCTTCTCCAAGATAGATGTACGATCAAGGGTGTTTGCGAGAACAAATTTTTTACAAGAAAACTAGTTTACAAACTAAGAAAAAGAAAGTACAAGAGTAAAATTTGATTCTGGAGAAGTATAGCTGTAGGAACCTGATCTGAAGACGATCACTTTATCCCTTGGACGATGTGATATCGAAGATACGAGCCTCTGGAGAATGCAGCTGCACTTTGTCAGAAGATTATGATCATTCGTCATGCCTTAGAACTGATTTAAAATTCTATTTATAGAGTTCTGAAAAACTATAAAGTATTTATTGTGAGTGGCATACACTACGTTTTGTATGTCATTCATCCATTTGTGGGAACAGTTACTTGAACTGCTAGGAACGTGTGGCATTCTGTGAGAGATAAACACGTGGTCATGGGCAATATAGTGGATACGTTCTTTGAGATTAGTGGCATGCACGCCACGTCATCTAGCTTCTGAATAAAAATTGATTAGGTGGCGCCAGCTTGATAGGTGGCGCTAGGCGTAACTTGATAACTGGTGTCCCTTACTCAGTCTGTCAGTTCTTTCATCATTACCTCACGCTACTTAATGACTGGCACGAGCTAGCTGTCAGCATTTATTAAAAAGCTGACAAAGTCTCCTCGAGCGCTATTTTTTTTTGAGATTCGAAGAGATTTGTTTCAACTGATGAGTTGTTAGTCATCATTACGACTGTCACAGCTTCTCGAGGAAACTTACCACATGGTGCACGCGCCACCTGACTTCAGCGCCACCTGAATTAAGGTGCAACCCAACGACCAGCGCCACTATAAATCCTGGCGCTATCTTATGAATAGCGCCTAATTATTTTTGAGCTCCTATATGACCCCTTCAAAGTTTTCAAATTTAAAAATTTTCAAAATTTGAGATACTTTGAATTAGAAGTGATTTTCTTGAATGGCGCATGATATTGTTGTAATTGATCTGAGTTTTGCGTGTAGGTTGTGCAACGGTCAAAAAGTAGCTTTAGGCTATAAATAGTTGTTTTAAGAGAGAAAATTTACTTTTTACTGAAAAGTTATTTTCTCTCTAACTCTCTATCTTCTTCTTCTCGACCTTAGAAGCTTTCCCGACCACCAATGGCATCGAGGAGATCTGTTGCAGACAAAGACAAGGCGGTCGCCGAACCTTTATCGCGTGCCTCACAACTGAGGGCGCCTTAGTGCGCCACCATCGGCGAGAGTCGAAAGGGTGAACCCACCGCTCGAAGGTGATCGTCGGCGAACAAAACGACCGATTTTGGGTGCCACTTGATGGTACGTAGCACAACGTGCTAGTGTCGACCATCTCCTTTTAGAGCTCTGGTTAACCCTGCGCACTTTACCACCCATGCCTCCTCTTTTTAGAGTTTTGGCCGCATCATAGCACACACTCTTTGTTTTTACAAATTGTGTTGTGTGCAGAAAGCAAGCTCGCACAAAAACACACTTGCGCCAAATAGCTCTTGCGCAATCTATATACTCGCGCCATCTAGATCTCGTGCAATTTGAACTCGTGCAAAACTTGAACTCGCGCACTTTGCATGGATTTATTAAATTTAGAGATTTCTGTGTAGACTTGTAATCTTTTTTCGAAAATGACCGTTGCTTCTTCTTTTATAGTTGATCTCAGAGAAGACCCAAATGCTGATATACTGGATTCGACCTTTCGAGTATCCAAATATCAAGATAATTTGTCCCATGTCTCTTTTTCTCAATATGATCGTCCCGACTCCAGAAGAACAATGCTAGCATTTCAAGAGGATAACACTTTATTGTGTTTGATGAATGGTGAACCCCTTGTGAGTTTACACCAAGTACCCCCACAAGAAACTAGCTTTCTTGTTTGGAGATGCCATCAAGAAAACAGCTCAGCCCAAATTAGGGCGAGAGAACATGATTTATCAGAATGGAGATAGATTGATGTGTCTTACAGAGATGTCGAGACACTTATCTCTATCTCGATATGCCCATTCCATTTATCTTCGACGGATGGCATGGGACTTGACTCCAATCCAACAGGACAGGAATGGAAGAATATGTTAAATTGGGTCCCAAAAATAAGGACATGTTCTATAGTACTTCGGAGAGATATAGTTCCTACCTGAAAGACTTAAAACCAAGTTGCATGCCTCCTGAAGATTCATCCATACTGATTCCCGTCAGAATACCTTTTTTGTGAAAATATTCGCTATGGCTGAGGGAAAATATCCAGATCAGGCCATGCGATTGACAGGCTTGATAAATCCAGAGATGAAACGCTAGAAAATTGTTGCAGTCTGGGCTTTGGATCACTTTAGAGACAAGCTTCTTGAACTGGAACTCTATGATCCAATTTGGACTACTGCTTACGGCATCCGTCCCAATCCCAATTTATTTTTGGCTTTGGTAGAATGGTACAACGACAGAACTGGCACTTTTATGACTCCTCGTGGAGAGATTGGCTTTTCGCTTCATGAAATGTAATATCTTTCTCATTTGCCGATGGGTGACAACCTGTATGAAGAATACGTACCGACAAATGAGGAACTGACTGCTTTAGCCGAAGAGAACCCGCAGATGGTAGCCGTCTTCAAGGAGCTTTTATGCCACTTCATAATTTGTACCCTCTATTATCAGAGTGCCGTAAAAGGGACATGCTACGTGACTAAATGGCTACCGTACTTATTTCTGGGCCACATTCAAGAAAAAAGATCAATGAGAGTCAAGCTTGCGAACCTTGTTTCTTTAAACCACTTGACCGCAGCACTGTCGAAAAGTTGATAGAAAAATACAGACATTTTGACGATATACTAGATGAAGATTGGCATCCATTTACTGTCGATGCTACCATTGAGAGTTACCTCATGCAAGGTAATAGACCAATGTCTCGAGAAGCTACCTTAGCGAGTTTTTTTTCCTTATGGATACGACGGTTCGTGATTCCCGGAGCCAATGTCATCGATATATTCCACCGAGGCATACTATTCACTACTGTGCATCTAGTATTTGGCTATAAGATGGACATTCTTTTGGCTATGACTTTACGACTGAACGCAGGTCTGCATTCTTTTGTGGATAAAATGATGAATGATTCCAGTACTCGAGATGCCTTCCTTCATACTGAGATGCCTTATACTTATCTGTTCGATTGACTATTGTTGCATCATCCCAGTCTGATGGACCCGCCTTTGGGTACTATAGGAGGAGACTTCATTAGGCATTATGCCACCACTCGATGGAACATAAACACCCTTTCAGAGTGTAGGAAGGCTTTGAACATGGGTTCTGGATGGAGATTCCACTGTGTCCCTCCTCCTCTGGGGTATGAAAATCATCCACCTCAACTCATGGACTTGGAACCTATGGCTCTCCGTCTAACTCTACCTATTTTTATGTAGCTAAAGATGATCCGACCCTCCAACCTAGTGCATCGGTTCAAGGGTGAATGCTACCTGGAGCCATATTTACCAAGCCTATTCGTCCAACAGTTCGGCTATGATCAGATGCACGTGGACAATGCCACCACTTGCTTACAAGCCAAGGGTTATTTGATAGATGGCGCCAGAGCTTGGAGGTACTACAATGCAAGGGGTACCAAGGCTATATTCATAATGCCCTCTGCCACCTTCACAGAAGGTCTGCGTATGTTGTATACATACTCAAATTTTTATACTACAACCAATACTTTCTTCGAAGGTTTCAACTTGACTGATAGTTTTGCAAGCACTATGCGAAAATTTAGAGATGCGGAGGATCATGACCCTGTTGATGAGCCTCTAGAGGCTTCTCTTGTTGGTCTACCCGATGAAGTAAATGACCCACTGAATGTGTTGCTTAAGAAGCGGAAGGAGAAGTCTCCTGCTAAGGGGGCTGGTAAAAGACAGAAGACTAGAGAATCACCTATTCCATCACACCCAAATGAACTCCTTTCCCTTCCTAAGGCTCCAGGGAGAAAAAAAATAACAGTAGTTCTTGTGGAACAGACTATGGATAGGACGACAAGGTCCCAAACAAGGCAAATAAATACGAAAATCTCTCTTGGAGGAGGAGAGCTAAATACCTCTTCGATTCCAAAACATAGTAGAGTTGTTGATAAAAAACTAGCAGGGGGACAATTGTGCAAGATGATCCTGTTGAAACTGAAGAATCACCTCCAACACCTCTTCAACGGAAGATTAAAAGAAAGTTATTGGTGACTCGAGTGGACCGACAAGAAACAGACGCACCAATTCCTTCAATGCCAGAGGAGCCTTCAAATCAACCCGATCCATCGCTGCCTTTACAGGATCTGTTGCCTTCGCAAGGTAATATTTATACTCTTTTAATATGATCATGGTTTAGTAGAATACTGACGTTGACCTTTTTTATTGATCAATATTCCAGCTCCAGTCTTCACAACAAATACTTCTCAGATTCCTTCTTCAGAGCCAGTGTCTGTGAAGATCACTATTCCTATGACTATTCTGGCTGCAGCAGGCGTGATGCTATCGTCTCCAACTCCTAAGGTTCCGGAGACCGTAATTCCAGAGGAGGAATTGCCTTCAACCGACTTGATTTCCTATGTTGTAGCTCCTTCTGTAGTCCACTCCTACCCTCTCTCAAGAAGGTCAAGAAAAGATAGAAGCTTTGGATGGCTGTGATCTCGACGATGATTTGCGAAGAAGACCCTATGGATACCGCTTTCGATCTCGATAAAGATGGAGTTAACCAAGATCCCATATAGGTCTTAAAAGATCAAGACTTGTTGGCCAAATAGGGCTACACTATTGATGAGGGTGAAGAACACCCTGCTGATGATGAAGGGCATCAAAGCCCAACAGATGGTAATCGGAGTCTTATTGACCCGCAAGGCGATAAGAACCCAAATATTGATACTGGGGTGATGAAAGCCCAGGTGATGAAAATGATAATTAAGACCCTAATAATAACAAAAAAGATGGTGAAGATCAGGCTAAGAATCTTGGAAACATTAGGATTGATGAGTATCCCAGAATTGACGCTGAGGGGATTCAAATCCTATTGAACATGTCTTTGAGATAGAGGGAGTAGAAGTGGCAGCCCTAATTGGCCAGACAGAATCAGGGGCTGGAAGCAGCCATTTTTTGTCACGAGGCTCAAAGGCTGGAAGCAGTCAGGCGACCGTATCCGAGAATACCATGACAAGACTTCGCAAAGACCGAGATCTGCCTCGTGAGACCCCATATGTGTCGCGGGCTCAGGTAACTCACTGAATTCTGTTCATCATTATTCTTTGATGTTATTTGATACGATATAATGATTATGTTTTTTTAATTACAGAGAGATCGATAGGACTATAACTGCAGCTCATTTAACTTCTGCGGCCTTCAGTCTCACTTTAACAATGGCTCCCCTGGACATAGGGAATATGGAAGGGAGTTCTTCAAGAATGTCCGCACCAAAATCCCCTGGAGTACCAGCTATGATCCCTTCCTCTCATACAGGAAGAGGAATTCATGTTGAAGCGGCAATACCTGGTCTTTCAGCAATAAATAACAGCCTCGTCGAAACATACACACAGGCTTTCTTCACTTCCTTGAGTATTCTGGTGCAGATAGCCATGGAAAAAGGCTAATGTTACGATTCAGTGAGGAGTAGTGCTTCTTTTGTGATCGGAGCTATACGTAACATTGGTGACATAGAGAGGGTTAATTTCTTGGAACACATTCTAGATGAACTCGAAGAACCCATCAAATCCTATCAAAATCTAATCAGAGGCAACATTCAGAGCCAAGTAGATACAGAATGTGAGGCTTTAGCTCGTGAATTCGAGGAGCAACAACTTGTTCTGAGCAATACTATGATTGCCTTCTCGATACGATCCACAAAGATAGAAAGCAGCATCATTAAAGTCACCTCTTCCGTAGAACGTCATAAGGCTAAAGCCGAAAGAAAAGGAAGCAGCCGAGAGCCAAGCTCGTCTTCAGGAGTTAGAAGCTGAAATGGCTAAACTTTGTAAAGTAATCAAGGCGACCAAGAAGCAGGAAGAAGAGGAATTTGCATTATATCAAGTCGCTTCTAGTCAGCTCGATGATCTGATCAAGCAATGTAGTGACTTCCTCAATGTCAGGGGTACAGAGATAGAACTTCAAGTGAAATCCATACATCCTTTGCCGCCAGACGTTAGAAAAGAGTTGGCCAGGAAGAGGGTGCTTGATTCTCGAGTAGAGCGTGCTGAGGCTTTGAAGAAGCTAATCATTAATCTTAGCACTCAATCTTAGGGATGAAGCTATCTTGATGTAATAACCTCTTATTTTTTAACATTTTGATAAAATGTAATGATTTTTGTGTGCTGGTATGAAAGATACTGATGTTTTGTGGCTCTACTACATATTGCACATCTGTCATAGATGTAAGTAATAGATAAGAGTATGAAGTACGTTCAGAGGTACCGGACGTGATATATCTTCTAGAAAACAACAATACTCGTTATATTTGTTCAGAGGTAATGTGGACATAACAGAATATAATTTTGAGATATTATCATTTCAAGGATGACATTATCAGAGGTAACGTAGACGTGACAAGCCGTTGATGTAGATAGTAGAATTCAGAGGTAATATGGACATGAATTTATATATCTATTGATTATCTTTGAGTCAACTGGGACTCAAAAATAGGATATCTTTTAAAAACAACTGGGCTCCAAAAGGCGACGTTTGTGATGATGTGATATAATCTAGATAGACTCTGCTGGAGATTTAATGATTTAAAACATATACAATATTTGTTAAGAAACATAGTACATATTTTCAAACATGGTATTTCTTCAGAAATTTGCCATTAATAGGCATCATAGTAACTCGACCGTCCATCTCGGCCAGTTGATAAGTTCCGTTTGAGAAAACTTTGTTTATAATGTAGGGACCTTCCCACTTCAGTTCGAAATTTCCTTTACTCATGTGTGTCATAGTCATAGGACATCTAACAGTAAGGACCAGTTCACCTTTTTTAAATGCTCGTACTCTGACTTTATGGTTGAAGGCTTTTGAGATACGGACTTGATATAGCTCAATGTGTTGTTGAGCTAGTAGCCATTTCTCGTCAAGTGCTTCAAGCTCCTGAAGTCGAAGACAATTATTATTTTCTGTTATGAGTTCATTGGCAATTATAATCCTTAGTGGTGGGATCTGAATCTCCAACGAAAGAACAGCTTCGTATCCATACACCAAAGAGAAAGGTGTACAGTCGGTCGGAGTGCGTACGGTAGTACGATAAGCCCATAGACACTTTCAAAGCTTTTCACTCCAGTTCCGTTTATTAGTAGAAATGAACTTTTTGAGAAGCTTGATGATGGTTTTGTTGAATGCTTCTGCCAAACCTTGGCTGCAGGATTATAGGCTGTAGAAGCAATATTGTTGATCCTGTTGTCATTACATAATCGAGTAAACTTTTGACTGATAAATTAGAGCCCATTATCATGGATGATTCGCAGAGGATGTCGAATCGATAAATCACATGATGTTTGATGAAGTTAATCACACTACTGGTTTTGACTTTAGCCAAGGGTATGGCTTCTGCCCACTTCAAAAAATAGTCGGTTACAGCTAATATAAATCGATGTCCTCTAGATAAAGGTGGATTAATAGGACCAATAATATCCATGTCCCAAGCTTCGAAGATCCATGATGTCACGGTTGGATGTAGGAATTCTGATGGTTGGTGAATGAAGTTTGCATGAATTTGACACGCTCGATATTTCCTTGTATACTCAATGGCATCTATACCATAGTGGGCCAGTAGCAGCCCATACGTCGAATATAATCATGTAGCTTAGGACCGGGCTGATGTGCACCACAGACGCCATCGTGAGCTTTATGTAATATCTATTTTGCTTCATCTTCGACAAGACAGCGTAGAAGTATACCATCATATGATCGTCGATAGAGTGTTTTGGTGATGTGATTGTAGTATAATTGCAGCGATCGTCACGGATTGTAGTTGCTTCCCTCAGATCTTCAGGTATGATGTATATGTACCACAAAGTTGATGAAAGGAGCTCTCCAGTCTTCATTCATAGTGTAGATCTCGACTAAGTTGATAGATTCTAGATATAAATTATTCCCGATACAGAATAACTCTCTATTGGTGATGACGATCATCTGTTGTCTTTTCACAGGGATTGCCAATACTGCTGCTAGATTGGCAAGCACATCAGCTTCTGTATTGCAAGCTCGACGTACATGTTCAATGAAGAAACCTTTGAACGATGTAGCCAGTTTGATTGTTGCTTCAAGATATGGTACGAGATCTTGATGCCGAACTTCATACGTACCTCTAACCTGATTGAAGATCAGTTTAGAGTCTCCGTATACTTCGAGGTAATCGATATCCAACTGTTTAGATAACTGGAGACCGATGAGTAGAGCATTGTATTCAACAACGTTATTGGAGCATGGCTTATCCAGAGAATAAGCTCTTTGAATGGCTAATCCTTCAGGAGATACAAGAACGATTTCGACTCCAGCGATGTGGTCACGCATCGTAACCATCGAAAGGTGCGTACGGATATTGTGGACGTGTGGGCTTTGATGGAATTCAAATTGGTTGCGTGTGCGCGACGAATTTGATGCGTATCCGTCGAAATTCACCATATCAACCTTTGTGCAAATTTTCTAATTATTTTGTACACACTCGTCAGATCGACACAAAACTTGCGTCAGCAGGACCGTATCATTTTTCTGGTCCTGTATGACAAGTTTCGTCCGATTCTGAGACAGTTGATTGGATCATCATTTTACGGGCCCCACAATCCGACTCAACATGCAATTTTGTGCACAGGCTGTCGGAATCCAACTTAGGACATACGGTTGGGTTTGTATTATCAAAACAAATTCGTAAACATATAGTTTGAAGACTTTAGAGACCATTGACTCTGGCATGCTTTTCGGTGCAAAGCGGGTCCAACGACGGACACCGTTTTGACCTAAAATTACCGTTTTGCCTCTGTGTCTAGAATTGGACTTAAGGACAGGCAATCCTACCTAATTTGACTATTCTAAGAATATTGGTAATTTTTATTTCAGCATCCGGAGACGGTTGTACGGGTTTAGACTATTGTGGCACACTGAGTGGTTTGGATTACCGGTTTCACCAACAAAGGACCACAGGCGAGTACAGTTTATTATTTGTTTTTAGTATTGATCTTTACTATGCATCACTATGCATCATTGTTAGTCGATAGATATGTGATTTCAGTTTTATGTTAATTTTATTCCTTGTTGTGTCGGGAGGGTGAAGTACCAACGATATATGATCTGACTTTAGACCGTGTAGACCGTAATTATTATTTCATTTATATCTTGTAGATCGTGTAGACCGTGATTATTATTACATTTATATTTTGTAGATCATGTAGACCGTGATTATTAATTTTGTAGACAGTATTTCTTTATTGCAGTATTTCATGTAGACCGTGTAACTGTAGACCGTGTAACTTTAGATCGTGTAGACCGTGTCGCATAATTGTCCCGAGATCGATCACATATCAAAGGTACTTCAGTCAGTCGGTGAGTATTGTCTTTATTTACTATTTTCTTTGTTTTGTTTTACTTGTCTTTCTGTGTTTATTTTCCAAATCATATGTCTAAAGGCTAACCTCTGTTATATAGTCATTTTCATATATTGGAACTGCATTCAGTGAATTGTACTCGTTCCATTCCTGACTGGAAACCAATATTTTCAGGTTAATTCACTTAGCATGGGAGATACGGGGGTACTTGCAGACAAAAGCCTAGAGAGTAGCTAGATAGTTGAGTTGAAGTCATTCAATTATTTGTACAAGTTTATATTTTTCTACAAATGTAAAACTTGTGATCATTGTAAGTTAAATTAATTTTGTGAATGAGCATTATTTATGATTTTGATCTTCATGGCTGTGACAGCGTTCTACCGTCGACACTGCGGTGTAGGCTGGCTTGGACACGTCTCGTATCCGTTTAAAAAAAAGGTGCGGGTCGTGACAACTATAGTGCCTTTAGGTTCGATTCTGGATGCACCATCAAAGAACAGTCGCCAAGCAAGGGTCCTTTCTGAAATTATGTTAGATTCCAGAGTTTCATCAGGAATCTCATCATAGAGTTTGGATGTCTCAAGGATTGGATGAGCAGCCAGGAAGTCAGCTAGGACTTGACCCTTGACAGACTTTTGTGGAACATAGACCATATAATACTGTGCTAGTAGTATAGTCCATGTAGCAAGTCTAGAATTGAGAGTACTAGATTTCTTCATCAAGACTTGAAGATGATTAACTCTAGAGATGACATTAATGGTTTGACCCGTGATATAATGTCATATTTTCTGAACAGCAAACATCAGGACTAAACATTCTTTTTCCACCGGGTTGTATCGATGTTCGGCATCGATCATTGTACGACTGAGATAATAGATAGCTAGTTCATGACCCTCTTTGTTCTTCTGGACTAGCAAGGCACCCAAAGAATGATCCATTGCCCGGACATACATCAGAAAGGGTATTCATGTAACTAGAGGGATCAGGACTGGCGGGTTCATCAAGTACCATTTTATGTCTTCAGATGCTTGCTGGCATTATTCAGTCCAAATGAAAGACTCACCTTTCTTCATTAGTTGAGTGAACGGTCTGCAGCGTCCAGATAGATGTAAAATAAATCCCTTGATGTACGTAAGCCGTTTTTTGTAATCCTCGTAGCTCTTTTAGGTTGCATGGAGGACGCATCTCTTGAATGTCTTTGATCTTCTCTGGGCCTACGTGTATACCTTTAGAGGTAATAACAATTTCGAGGAATTTTACACTAGAAACTCCCAGGAATGACTTGGTAGGATTTATCTTGAGTTGATGCTGGCACATTAGATCGAAGATAGTTCTCAAGTCTTGGATGTTATCTTCCTTTAGACGACTTTTGACAACAATATCGTCGACATAGCATTCGATAGTCTTCCGTAAATGTTCGCAGAAGATGGTGCTCATGGCCCACTGATATGTTGCACCAGCGTTTTTAAGACCGAACGGCATAACGGTGTAGCTTTAGACTCCCAAGGAGTACAGAAACATATATTTTTCTCATCTTCAGGGTTCATTCAAATTTGATTATATCCGGAGAATCATCCATGAAAGACATCCATTCGAACCCGTAAGTGTTGTCAATCATGACATCAGTGATCGGAAGAGGAAACTCATCCTAGGGACAAGCTTCATTGAGGTCTCTAAAGTCAATGCAGACTCGGACCTTTCTCGTTTACTTCATAACTGGGACGGTATTAGCCATCCAGTCAGGATGTTATTTCTCTCTGACAAAACCACAGGCGATAAGCTTTTTGACTTCAACTTCTATGGCATCCCTCATGTCATGTCAGAATCGACGCTGATGTTGTTCGACCGGCTTTGCATTAGGTAAAATATTAAGCCTATGAGTAGCAATCTAAGGATCTAATCCTGACATGTCTTCATAGCTCCAGACGAAGACGTCAATGTATTTCCGAATAAGCTGAATTAATTCTTGCTTATCCGCTTCTGGGAGGCTTTTACTGATGAAGATTGGTCTTGGCGAAGCTTCTTCTCCAATAACGACCTGAACTAATTGATCTTCAATAGGTGGTTATCGTTGCTCGAAGCGAAATTCCCATTGAGTGTCCATTCTTTGTGCCAGGATCAGATTCAAAAGTTTCGACGAACTCATCATCGCCTTCAAAGAACTCGACAGTCACCATATTGGAAGATAGAGTCACTCGATGGACGTGCCCTACACTGGTATCAGAATCCCATAAAACAGAGTTAGAAGAATAAGATTGCTCTTTTCTATCAGATTCAGATGCGTCTAGGGTTATAACCGACGAGGTATAGCCCAACCCATGCTTGGTTTTTCTGTAGTATTATAGTGACTTTTCTCTTGGAGCAGGGATACGAATAGGAGTTTGCCTTTCCCTACAACCATTGAGGCCGGTTTTAAAGTTATAACCCATCTTTTGAATGATGTTCTTTGATTGTTGATTATAATGACGTAGCTAAAATCGCCCATTATCATCAATTTCAGCCTCACTATCGGACGTAGCTATTTGATACAACCCTTTGCTAAAGAGGATAAGGTGTTCATCTTTCTTTCGGGAAGGAACCAGAAAGAATGACTTTCGTACAGGTTTAAGTGATACTTCATCTTGAAGAGGTTGAACTGCTCCTAATTTAAGGGGTTCAAAGTTATCTAGGATTTCTAGATAACATCGAGTATAATAAATAATATCAGTATATTGCAAAGGAGATGCTACTTTATTGATTTTTTACATCATCATTTACATTCTTGATCTTAGCTGATGGCTTACTAAGATTGATAACCAGAGAAGGAGAAGGCTTGTTACGACAAAGATCGATAACAAGAGGCTCAGAAGAGGGGAGTTCCCTCTGCTCCATCTTTTCAGTAGGAAGATGCTTGGCATGAGAGGAGAGATGAATGGTGAGCGTCTGAGAAGACGAAGGACGAGAAGTACGTCCTTTGGCCGAAATCACGAGAATATCATTTGGGGTGTCCCTATGTTCTTCCTCGGTATATCCATGGCCAGTAGAACCTTCATGAACTCTTTTTTGTACATTCTAGAGTTACACAGTATGCCTCGACACCCGGAAAGGGATTAAGATCGACCACTTCCTTCCTAACTTCTCCATTATCATCGACATATTTGAAGCATTGATGGAGAGTGAATGGCATAATGTTATGTTCATGCAGCCATGGTCTTCCTAATAAAGCATTATAGGATCTATGATTGTCAATCACATAAAAAGTGACTTTTATGCGAAGATTGCCAATTTAAACTTTCAGGCGAATCTTTTCTAGTGGTTCACTTCTCCCAGAATTGAATCCCAAGATAGTCGTGATTGTTGTAGAGAGATTATGCACTAGAATTTTTAGGGCATCTAGTAAAGTTTTTGGCATAATGTTAAGTACAGATCCAGGATCAATCAGGATGCGATAAACCTTCATTGTATCGACATATCCTGTGTAGTATAAAGGTCGGTCATGTCGATTATCTTCTAGAAGCATGTCATCTTGTGTGAAGGTGATATTGGGAATCAACTCCATTATACTATGAAAGTAAAAACATACCACAGGTTCCTCGTCTGGTTTCTTAAGGAGTGCTAGACAAGTGTCAGCTTGCATCAAAGCTTCGCTTAGTGTTTCCCGAGTTTCCCTCGAGAGACGCAAGAGCTCGAAGATTGACAACCTCACCGGAGTGTTGGCTAGTTGAGCTAATATATCAAAATTTGGTCTCTCAAGTCCAAGAAATGGAGTTTTTTTAATATTTTATCGAAACGAACTAGTTATTTTTCTTTGTCGGTCGCTGTTGGCTTGGGAGGAGTCGGTTCCACTAGAGGCGATGAAGTTGATGGAACATTGACAGCAAAACGAGAAGTTGATGGAGGAGCATCATAACTTAAAGTAGGGACCTCTTGACCTTCTGAATAGTCTCTAAGATAGAGTATCCCAGATCTGGTACCGGTTAGGGCTTCTTCTTCTGAAGCTAGTACGAAGGAAACCATGTTACAATCCTTCATCCGAGCCTTGCTTTTGGAAGATTTATTTTGACAAGATGAAAGATATGTCTAGAAACCTAAGCCAACACAAGATTGATTGTGTTGCAGACGAAGAGAAAGAAAGGTATTATAGACCCTTTTCCTGATTTAAGCCGGGGGCTTTCTGCAGATCATATCCCATCTTTGTCATCAACTCGCGGGATTGCTGACTATATAGATAGAAAGTCGGCCGGTAGTTGACTTCCGACTTTGGTATTGTTGTCTCGGGAGAAGGAGGTGAATCAACTGCCTGGATGAAGGTAGCATTCAGAGGTAGACGATGATCACCGAATGAAGTCGGGTGACATGATTTATATTTAGTTGTCTTTCTAGACTTCGAGGATGAAGCTGGCATCTCAAAGTCGACAACCAAGTCGGGATGGATCCACATGATTTTTCTTTTGTCGGTTGACAAAGGGACAAGACCGTCACTTCGTGCTGGTGGAAGGTTGATGATCTTCAAGGTGGCTTTTAGAATATAGACGACTCCATCATGCACAAGTTGAGCCAAAAAGTCGCCAAATTGCAGAGAGACAATGTTGGCAGTCACTATTTTCTCATCTTGCTGAAGAGTAATCGCACCAGCATTAATCAGCTCCTGAATCTTCCCTTTTAGCACATAGCATGCCCTGGTCGGATGTCCTAGAAACCTGTGGTACACACAGTATTTAAGATGGTCAATTTTACATACTTTATCTTGTCGTTTTGCTTCGGGAAGTTGAAGTTTGTTGCTCTTAATTAAGCAATCAAAGATACTGATGACATCGTCCTCGTTTATGCTCTTTATAGCAGAGCCGTCGTGGTAGGTATTGATTGACCCATATTAACAGCTAAAGCTTCTTTGCCATTCAGGTTGATAGCTAAAGCTTCTTTACCTTTGACATTGATGGCCAAAGCTTCTTTGCCTTTGCGGTTGTTCTGACGGTCACCACTGTTGCAATGTTTCTCCTTTTTAAGATTAGGCATCTGGATGCCTAATTGTTTGAACTTGTCAGCACTGTCTTCAGCCGTCCTGGTACTTACTATGAAGAAAGGCCAGTCTTGGTAATGCGTAGATCCAGTCCACATGCTGACTATAGGTAACAAGTTTGATTTGCATGTATCTATAGTCAGAGCATCTGGAGTTCCTAAAAGTATTTTGAGTGCCTCTCATCGGAAACGCTCAATGAAACGTTCAACAGTTTTATTTGGCTGTTGTTTGATTTTGATGAGGGCCGACATTGTCATGTCATTTATTCCCTCATAAAATGGTCATGTCATTTGTTCCCTCATAAAATCTTTCAAGGAACATTTGTTTGAACCCTGCAAAAAAAGTTATGCAACCATCTGGCAAGCTACGATACCAGTCATAAGCTGTACCTGCTAAGCATCCGACAAATACTCTAGTAAGTAAAACATTGTTTGGCTGAAGTTGATCAGTCATTACCTCAAAGTGATTGAGGTACTAGCTTGGAGATGAACTGCCGTCAAACAGCATAATAGTGGGTGATTTGTACTTAGGTAGGAACGAGACTTCTTTTCACTCTATGGAGTAAGGTTGTTTGATCCCAAGCTTCTGTAAACCATCCTTCTGCATAAAAGCTTCAAACTGGTTGCGTAAAAGCTTCACTACCTCATTGGTGTCCCTCTGATGCTTGGGGAACAGTAGACTGATTCGATGTGTTAGGAGGTGGGACTGTATGATAAGCACCACCCCCAGCACCAGAAAGACTTGGAGTTAGTAAAGTGGTATTGTGAGAAGGCTGTACCCCCAAACCAGTGTTGGTAGGAGCAGATGTCGCTATCTGTTCTTAGGTTGGAATTAGATTCACAATCGGTAGAACAGTGTATTGTTCCACGATTACAGCATGCATGCTCGCCATCATCTCAGCCATATTTTTCAAATCGGCCTCTAAAGAGGCGATCTTTTGCTCCTGACTACCAGAGCTGGATGCGTCTTGTTCTTCATTAGTAACATAAGCGGTCACTTCTCTGGCTAGAGATGACGAACTAGTAGAAAAGATAGTCCGCTTAGAGTTTTCACTATCAGCATCAAAATCATGTATAAAACTACCTCCAGGATAAGGGATGGAAAGATTCCTTTGATCGATTGAATCTTGGTCAGAGTCATGAAGATTTTTTTGACCGATTGATTCTTGGTCAGAATTCGGAATGTCCCTTTGGTGGAAGACCTCTCCGGGATGAGGAGTGGAAAGATTCTTTTGATCGATTGAATCTTGGCCTCTTGATCTTGTATTCTGATAGACTCCTTCACTAGATTCACGGATCCGATCCAAGTATTATTGACTGGGGTTGCGGGATGCATTGCATCTTGGACGTTTTCCACTCCCAGTGCTTCGATACCTCATATTGACTGAAGCAAACAGCAACTCGTCTTTATCGACCAGGGTCACTTTAGGAGGGTGACGTTGTATGTCAGAAGAACGATTGTAATTCATGCGATCGAAGATAGTTTGTCTGGCTGATTTGCAAAAGCATTGTACTTGAGACTCATGGAAAGCAGTCTGGAGTTCCTTGCATGTGGTGGTTGCAGAAGATAAATCTCTGTCCGCTACTATGATCAGTTTAGGAGATTAAGGGTAGTTCAAACGGTCGAAGACAGACCGTTTTGCTACATGGCAACAACACTTAATCACTATCTCATGGTTACAAAGATGCTCCTAGTGGAGTCCCAAATACATGAGATGGACCTGCGATCTTCCTCTTTTGTACAAGTATCTTGCGAAGATCAGTCACATTAATAGGATCAGAGGAAGAAGAAGAAGGTACATACTCATAGATTACATTAGGAACATGGTTCCTGTTCTTGAGATGCCCTGTCCCTTGAGTGTACAAGGAAGTACTGAGTTGATTGGCATATGTGAGAGGGTCTTTGACTTTAGAAGCCTTTCCTTTGTGCAGATCAGTAACTGGCACAGATTACCATTGGCACGCCTTATGGCTTGATGAAGCTGACTCTGATTTGTGCATGTTAAGATAGACGTGCATGTCAAAGTGGTGCACTTCTTGTGTATTTATCTGGGACACCATCAACTTTCCTTGTTTGGATCTTGATATGCGCAGAGTTGGCATATCATGATTTAGATTTGGTTGGTGCTTCGGAGTAGGCAAAATGCCTTGCTGCCCTGCGCACCTAACTCCAGCGCGCTTAGTATAGCACAAATGAGTAGCAGAAAGTCAATTTTGAGCAGTGATTGGCGTATGAGCACAATCAGGGGTGTTTTCCACCAAGTCATAGACTGGAGAAGAATGAGAAAAGACCAAAGGGTGCTTTCCTTTGTTCTGCATAGGAGCAGAAATGGATGGGTTCTTTCCCAAGTTCAGAAATGGAGAAGAAGAGGGAGTAGCCAAAGGATATTTCCCCTTTTTCTGAGCCAGGGCAGCAGTTGGCGCAGTCTGCATAGAAGCATGAGGAAAGGCCAAAGGGCTCTTTCCTTTGTTCTGCATATGAGCAGAAACGGATGGGTTCCCCACCGAGTTTAGAACTGGGAAGGAAGAGGGAAAAGCTAAAGGGCATTTTCCTTTGTTCTGTACCATGGCAGCAATTGGCGCAGTCTGTGCAGAAGCTTTGATTGATGCTATGGAAGACGTAGGAGTCCAGATGACGCGCGCCTTGTTCTTGGCAGCAACAATAGTCTGCTTTGCATCTCCAGTACCTATCATGACTTCGTAGGCTATTTGGTCGACCTGAATGACCAAGGTCTTCTGTGTCTTGTCGATCGACGCAATATCACATTGAGTTGTCACCTTCTCATCGGAGGAGAAATTCGTCCCCAGAAGAGTCGCCATTTTGTTTGTGAGAATAAAAGTTTTAGAAGAAAACTAGTTTACAAACTAAAAAAAGAAAGTACAAGAGTACAATTTGATTCTGGAAAAGTACAACTGTAGGAATCTGAGCTGAAGAAGATCACTTTATCCCTTGGACAATGTGATATCGAAGACACGAGCCTCTAGAGAATACAGTAGCACTTTGTCAGGAGATTATGATCATTCGTGATGCCTTAAAACTGATTTGAAATACTATTTATAGAGTTCTGAAATAACTGTAAAGTAGTTATTCTGAGTGGCGTGCACTGTGTTTTGTGCGCCATTCATCCAGTTGCATGAACAGTTACATGAACTGCTAGGGACGCATGGCATTCTGTGACAGATATACACGTAGTCGTGGGTAGTGTAGTAGACACGTTCTTCGAGATTAGTGGCATGCACACCACATCACCTTGCTTCTTTATGAAAACTGATTAGGTGGAGCCAGCTTGATATGTGGTACCAGTTACAACTTGATAACTGGCGCCCCTTACTCAGTCTGTTAGTTCTGTCATTATTAATTACCTTGCGCTACTTGATGACTGGCACAAGCTAGCTGTCAGCATTTATTAAAAAGCTGACAAAGTCTCATCGAGAGTTGTATTTTTGGGATTTGTCACGCCCCAGAACCAGAATACTGGAGAGCGGGGGAATGACTCAGCCAGCTACGTATTACGAGTAAAGGAATACCGTATAATACGATCAATGCTGTCTAATAAGACGAGGGGGTATATACTACATGAAAGTCATACTTTGGTCACTTCACATCTAGTCTCAATCATTCAAACACGAAACAGAAATAGAGAACATGTAAGATAAAGCAGTAAGGCATCCCAAACGCTCAGTCAAAATGTTCTTGATATCTGGCTTTACAAAACATAGCCAGATGACGAAGCAAGGTATACACAATTGTTATCAGCTGCAGCCTGACTTAGTTACAATTATGTAAAAGTACGTACAAGACGATCCGACTAACATGTCGGTGCTAAACGGCAAAATATAAAGTAAGTAACAAAACGAACGGGGAAGTAAGGAACCCACTCGAGTCCTCCTGCGATCATCCCTCTAGTATTGACTATCTTGGAGGTGGAAGTAAGCTGAGTTCTCGGGAACCGGCTCTAGATCTGGCCATGCAAAACCAGAGAGGTTAGACCTCTAATAGCAAATACCGCAAGGAAGCACGATTTGAGGAATTAAACCAGTAAATAAGAGAATATAATAATAGATCTCTGCTTGCTACTAGGATTCACACAACGTCACGACACTTCGAACCAACGAACCAACCTCCCAACCAAACAAGGACAGAAGTTGGCCCGTCATGTCTTGACACTCTGATCGTCTCAGTTAGTCAACAGAGTAGGTACAATATACAACCAAATCGATTTAAACGGCCATGCAACTACTACGACTTGCTATTATGGGTTCCAAGTTATCCTGGAAATATGCAATAAAGGATTCCTCAGTTCTTACTATGCGCAAACAAGGCTAGTTTACCCAATCAATCAATTACGCCAATCATGTATTAGACGAGTCCCAACGAGACGCCCGTCATCAATATACCATATACAATAAATAATATAAGCAGATATCGCTCCCTGCCCGTGTGGCAGATTTGCAGTATCTGTGGGAACCAGCCGACCTGTCGGGCACTTAATAGTCCCAAAAAGGGCTACCATGTAAGAACTCGGGAATCCATTCTCTCCATGCAATCATTATTTTATTTAACTTAGTAGCCTCTATGTTAAGTGAAATCCCATGCCGTGGATCATGGTCTTTCAGAATGAGTACTTCCGTACAAAGTACGATATGCCCAACTCTACAACGATACCTGTACGGTTAGGTTGTAGGTCTTATATAGCGTAATGCAACAATTAAAACTAACCACGGAAGAAATCATGCCTTGACCATAAAGTACATATGTTGTTTTTCTAGAAAAATAAATAAATTGAAGCCTGCATATGCCTGTATGCCAATATTCGGGATCAGCCAATCGATTGCAATAGTTCATAGTTCATATGAACGTGTCTCATTCATTCAATTCAATAAGACGACTGGCCAGTCTCTTATTTCCAACTAGGAACGCATGATCAATTATTAGTCAAGGTCACAATCAATATCAATCAATGTTAATTCGGGACAAGAATTAGTCAAAAGGCATCATGGGCTAGAGTTCATACGGCCGAGAAATTATAGAAGTTCATGCGGCTGAGAATGCATATGTGGTCAGGATCTCATGCGACTGAGAATGCATATGTGGTCACGAAAAACAGCAGTCAACAACATGCGACCACGAAAAACAGCATGTACCAGGAAATAGCATGTGCCAGGAAACAGCATGCGCCAGAAAACAGCATGCACCAGAAAACAGCATGCGCCAGAAACAGCATGCACCAGGAAACAGCATCTGCCAGAAACAGCATGCGCCAGAAACAGCATGCGCCAGGAAACAGCATGTGCCAAAAATAGCATGCGCCAGTAACAGCATGCGCCAGGAAATAGTATGTGCCAAAAATAGCATGTGCCAGAAAACAGCATGCGCCATGACAGCATGCGCCAGCAAACAGCATGGCAACAACTCTTTGCCAGCAAACAGCATGCGCCACGGAAAACAACATGCACCAGGACAGATTGTAACACCCAGTTTTCCAGAAGAGGGTAATTTTGAAATTTTGTAATTATAATTATTATTTAATGGTATTTATTTCATGTTATGATTTTTAGTGATTTTTAATTATTTTTTAAACTATTTAAATTCATGACTTATGAATTGGTGTCTTGCTAGTGTTCATTTCCAGATTGAGGGGTATTTTAGTCATTTTTGTAATTTTAAGAATTATTTGGGATTATTAATTTTTATTTAGATTTAATAGAATTTATTTGAATTTATGATAATTTTTAGGAATTATTTTGGATTTGTTTGGACTAGGTTGACTTTGACTAGTTTGACCTTTGTAGACCAACCTAGAAGCTAACCCTAGTTAGTATGGACTCGGTTAGGTTATGTGACTCTAGTCTAACCTAAGCTAATCCTTGGTATGGCCATTAGACTCTAGTTAGCAATAAGAATTAGAAAGTCATAAGTCATGGTTTGTGATTTAGAACCCTTATTAAATCATTTAGCTCATAGCCTTGTAGTTGGGCCCAAAGCCCAAGACAAATACCAAAACCCTAAGCCCTAGACTAAGTGGCCAGCCACCATATCCTCCTTGGGAACACCACCCTATAAATACTCTCTTAGTTTAGGGTTGCCTCTTTCTTTGGAAAGCTCTAGTTTAGAAGGAAAGGTTTGTTCCTACATCATTTAATCCCTAGAACTCCATTCCATTTCCTTTTCATTCAAATCTCTTCCATTAGGTTTTAATACACCTATTCTTGCTGTATTTGAAGTTTCATTTCAGTTTGTTGTGGATTTGTTGGATTGGGACATCAAGGAGAAGAGCTCTAGAGAAGGGGTTTTTCTTGAAGGTTCAAGTATAGGTAACTTTCTCATTTCTCCATGGATTTTCGATTTCTCTTCATGGTTAGGAAGCCCTAGGGATCCCCTAAGTGTTTGCATTGGTGTCGTGTCGGGTTTCATGAGTTTCGTGTCCATTTGGACACGTATCAGGGGTAGGACGAAGGTGTTTGTCGAAATGCCACTAAGGGCATTTCCTTTGTTTTTCTGAAAAGTAATTGATTGGAAAAATAGGTTTTATGGTTGCTTATGGATTTTTTGTGTCGTGATGTGATTTTTGTGTCATATCGAGTCTGCACAGACACGTGTACACGTGGTCGCGCGCGCGCGTGCACAGGCACTGTGCGTGCCCTGCTGCTCGGGCGTGATTGCGACACGGACACGTGTCGTGGACACTTAAAACTTGACACACACCAAGGGGCAATGTCTGCCACCCCGTGTGTCAAGTTGCACGAGCTGTCGTGTCGTGTCGAACACGTACGAGCACATGCACTGATTTGTGCACTGTTGCAGTCGGCTGTTACTTGAGCACTGACACGCGCATCTCGTGTCGCGTACACTCGACGAGGACACGAGACAGGGTGTCCTATCCCTAGCCCTAGTCTAGGTCGACACTGGGACACAACCACGTGGGTTGTGTCGTGTCGTGTCGTGCACACGAACTCGAGGAACACGTGCACGATGATTGTTCTGTGTTGCACAGATTTTATACTATTTTGTATTTTTTATTTGTTGGACACGTTTGTGTCCACTTTTGTGGACACAAACTAGACACAAAACATGTATGTAATGTGTGGATGCTATACCTATCACTGTTTGGGCATTTAATTTAGTTTTGATGCTTAAAACACAAATTTTCCCTATTTCCAAAGAATCAAGTATCAGTCCAGTTTTAGTGTTCTGTTTCCAGATTTTAATTTTGACTTTTGGCATCATTTTTAACCCACTAATTGCTATTAATTACATGTTATCATAGCTCTAATGTGTGTGCCTAGATGTTTGCTTGTGGTGTGTCAAATTTGGATTGAAATGGAGAAGTATTGGGGCTAAATTCTGAGTGTTGATTCTTTTCATTGATTTTCCTGTGTGCACTGTTTCAGTTATATATTGCTCTCTACTTCACACACACACACACACATTTGCCTCTCTCACCACTTACACTATCATATACATTGTATTTACACACACACACACACATATGAGGACACTGTCACTTAGTTTAGGGCTTAACAGTTATAGATGTATATTGGTCTATTTTGAGAAACCTGAGAATAGTTTAAGTGTGGACTGTTTGTGTTCTTGTGTGTTAAGGTTGGGGTCCTTCAAGGTTGAATCTGGCCTAGATTTATATAGGGACTGTCATTTGATTTTATATGAAAATCTGAATTTGATTGCATGATAAGTATAGGAGTATAGGCTGTCACCTAGCTTATACTGTCACATTGGTGACACACCATCCCACACACACTCATGTATTTTCCTCTAGCCCATGGACACACTCTCATTACACTCACACACCCTCCACCTATAACTCTATGACACTCACATGTACCTGAAATCTGAGGTTGCAATATAGGACTGTTTTCTTATTTCTGTGATTGAGAGTTTTGAACTGTTGATTCCATAATCCTCCTTAAACACTTGATTTAATGATAAATCCTCACACTTGTATTAACACTGTTGGTGGCTAAATTAGAATTGGGGTTTATTAACTGTCAACTGAATTGGTTTCCTTCCTTGCACTATCACTGAAATATGGACACACAGGAACTGTCATTGACAGTACACACACACCCACACATATGTTAGTCCTTAGCTAAATTGATGTATCAACCATTGCCTTGTTTCTTTTGAATGAGTAAATCCATTACCACTTTTCCCCATTGCTCCTAAAAATCTGTTGACACACACTTCATGCCTCACTGTCTACACACTATACTCTACACACACCAATGCTTCTTGTCACACACTATCTAATCTAGTACAGACACACATATACATTGACACCCTCACATGTTTGCACACCCATACTCTTCCCTTCCCTCTCTACATGTATATGTATATAGGGGTAGGAATATACATTAGATGCCATGTATAGTTAGCTAGTGTTGAACCGTTCTTGCTATACACCTTCATGTATACACACACATAGCTTACATGCTAGTTTCCTTGTCTTATGTATAATATTGAATGTGATGGCTTGTGTTTGGCTTGTATAGCCTTGTGATTGATGTGTGGTTGCTAAGCTAGGCTTGGTTAGGCCTAGTGAGACTTATTAGACTTGTTAGGGTCAGTCTTGACCTAGTTGACCTAGTTTGACTTCTAGGGTTGACCAGAGTTGACCAAGAGTTGACTTTGGCCTAGATTGACCTAGATTCATGTAGAACTCATAGTAGTGCATCTTATTACCATTCTGGACTTGTTGTGACTTGTGTTGCTCTGATTAGGAGACAGACACCTCTCCTCAGGCAGTACATCCTCTTCGGACATTCAGTTATCAGACGAGTACATTCTCTGATCGTTTCATACTTGTCACGATTTATATTCTCGCTCTAGATTACTTTTACTTGATGCTGTCACGTTATCATCACGGATTGGTACTATATGGATCTCTTCTTGGGATGTTATCCCCCTTAGCGGGCGCATCGGAAACTTTATGACATGTGTTTCATGTACATCATGTATTCCTTGCTTCTGCGTTATTCATGTACACTCATGTTCTCTCATGTTCTTACATGTACGTCCATGTACTCTCATGTTCTTTCATGTACGCTCATGATTTGTCCATGTGTCTCTTGTATAACCAAAACATCATGTCCGTAACGTAACTTGAATAGATCCTTGTGTATTGATTGTGGGTAGGGGTGAGTATAAATGGTCATGTGATTTACCTATCATGTACACTCTGTTACTTCCATGTTTTATCATGTACTACCTAAGCCAATTACATGCCATCTCGTACTCTAAATCACTAGTCACTTACAGTTCTTACTTATCATGTATATATTTCCAGTTATCAAATATCTCTCATGTTTTCATGTACATCTTTTTACAGCGTTTCTTGTATCTTATTCTATTGCTTGCTTTATATTTCCTGACATGATATGAACTGCATGAGATGTATTGTGCTCGCTCCTGTCCTGACTGGACCTGTTGAAAATATTACAGAGGACGAGGAGGAGGCTGGTCTGGATACTTACTACGGGGCAGCCTTAGATGACACCTATGAGCTGGACCCTCAGGAGGACCCAGCTCTAGCTGGGGATATCACCCAGTTTGCCTAGATTAGATTAGTAAGGCTTAGTTTCTTTTATGTAGCCTTGAGGCATGTTTAGCTAGACTTTATTCTGAGTTCAGAGATGTATATTCTTTCATTCTGTATCTGAGACCATGTACTTCTGATATTTGCTGGGATTATCTTAGACTACTTTTCATCTATTTGTTTTCCTTGAGTTCTATTTCATATCGTGCTATCTCTTTCTTAGTTGTGATTGAGTTTATTACTGCTATGTCACCCCCATTCGGGGAATATAAACTGTTTAGATAGATTTGTTAGATGTATGTTGACCTAGGACAGCGTTCTACCGCCGACACTGCGGCGTAGGCTGGGCGTTGTTACGTTCTCGTACCCTCACAGTGGGTGCGGGTCGTGACACAGTATGCGCCAGCAAACAACATACGCCAGCAAACAGCATGGCAACAGCTTTTTGCCAGCAAACAGCATGCGCCAGGACAGCATGTACTGCTCATCTTCTCCAATCAGTCTCTAATGGCCATGAAAACTTATGAACCAAAAAGACCATAAATCACTCAAAATAAGTCGAAATCAGGACTTCCAATAGTCAAAATTGGGTAGAATCAAATTCTCTACAACATGGAACCATCAAAACTTAAAAAATAGCAAAGTTACTAGATCAAAACCTAAAAATTCCGAAAATAAATTAAACTTAGATCTACATGAAATGAGCCATGGGAATCGAAAATGCTAAGTACTAAAGTATTTAAGAATCTTGGGAGGAAGACAATGGAACAACAAAAATGGAAATCCATCAAGAAGCAAGTTGGCACTTGCCTAGCCCTCCTAGGTTGGTGGGGGAGTTATGAGGAAGAAGAAGAGTAATGAGAGAAAATAATGAAGAAAGAGAAAGGGGATGAGGCTTTTAAATGAAGGAGTAGTGGTAGGTGGGGAGTTGGGTTCATGTTGAGCCAACATAATTAAACCAATCTAAGCCGAACCCAAAACAAAGATAAAGCATAGTATAAAAGCAGAAAGTAAAATACAGAGATAAAATTACAGAAAATTAATTAACATGAAATTAAAGGGATTTAAATACAGAACAATACATGATAAATATTAAATAAATATATTCCAGCAGTACATGTATTTAGAATATGTATTCCGGGAATGGGAAGTGACATCTCTACCCTCCTTAGAAAAATTTCGTCCTCAGAATTTCAAATTCAAGCATGATAGAAACATCAGAGCTAAACTAATCTAAGTATAAGCAATTGAGTAAGCAATCATTCTACAATGCCAATAGCAAGTAACATATCTATGTTTAACTATCGACGATACCAAGAAATTTTACTCATAAGGTGACAAGCATAAGGAGTTAAGACAATCAAGGTATACAGAAAGAGATATACCTGGTGAGTCAAACATGTGTGGATATCGTGATCGGATATCATCCTCACGTTCCCACGTTGACTCCCCTAAAGAGTGATGACCCCAAGCAACCCGGACAAGGCTAATTGTTCGGTTCTTGAGTATCTTCTCTCTTCGGTCCAAAATGGACACAGGTTGTTCCTCGTAAGACAGGTTGGTACCAACAACCAGCTCAGAATGATCAAGGATATAGCTTGGGTCCGATACATACCTTCGCAACTGAGATATATAAAACACGTTATGCACCTCTCGTAACGAAGGTGGAAGAGATAAACGATAAGCAACATCGCCTATCCTATTAAGGATAACAAACGGGCCCACGTACCGCGGACTCAACTTTCCGCGAACGCCAAATCTAATGACCCCACGGGTAGGTGAGATCCGTAAGAACACGTGGTCCCCAACGAAAAACTCTAGCGGCCTACGATGCTGGTTCGCCCAATGACGATGCCGATCTTGCGCAACTCGAAGTCGCTCTCTAATTCCCTTGACCACTTCAACTGTTTGGACAATCATTTCCGGGCCTAACATCTTCCTCTCCCCGATATCATCCCATGCCAGTGGCGACCTACACTTCTTACCATATAGTGCTTCAAATGACGCCATCTGGATACTGGCTTGATAACTGTTGTTGTATGAGAATTCGACAAAGTGCATGTGGCTCTCCCAAGATCCTCCAAAATCCAGAGTACAAGCTTGCAACATATCCTCTAAAGTCTGAATTGTTCTTTCTGATTGCCCGTCCGTCTGTGGATGGTAAGCCGTGCTAAATCTTAACTTGGTACCCAGGCTATGATGTAAGCTCCTCCAGAAATATGATATAAAACGGGTATCTCTATCTGACACAATACTGACAGGGACTCCATGCTGCCTGACTATCTGTTGCATATACAACTCTGCCAACTTTTCTGTAGATTGTCTTACTCTGAAAGGAAGAAAGTGTGCCACCTTTGTAAGCTGATCTACTATTACCCAAATGGCATTTTTACCACTTGGTGATCTCGGTAAACCGGTCACAAAGTCTATTGTAATATGTTTCCATTTCCATTCTGGAATAGAAAGCGGTTGCAATAACCCATCTGGCCTTTGCTGCTCTGCCTTCACTTGCTGACATATCAAGCAACGGGAAACGAATCTAGCTATCTCCCTCTTCATCCCGTTCCACCAGAAGTGCTGCTTGATATCTTGGTATATCTTGGTCCCTCCAGGGTGTATAGAATACTAAGAACTGTGAGCTTCTATCATAACCTCATGTCTGATATCTCCACTGGGAACACATAGACGTGACCCAAACCTAAGGGTACCATCTTCATGAATTCTCATCTCCTTCCTGAGTCTTGACTCACATTTTGTCCTAAGCTTCTGAATCCTTGGGTCCTGTGTCTGAGCTGCCTTGATCCTGTCTACCAAGTCAGATTGAACTTGTAGACTTATTAGAACTCCTACATCACTAGAAAGTATAACTTTGATGCCCATCTCCTGAAGGTCTTCTAAGATATGCCTCTGTGTTGTCAACATAAATGCGCCGCCTCTCCTACTAAGAGCGTCTGCTACTATATTAGCCTTGCCTGGATGATACTGAAGCTCCACGTCGTAATCCTTGATCAGCTCTAACTATCTTCTCTGCCTCATGTTCAGCTCCTTCTGAGTAAATATGTACTTCAGACTTTTGTGGTCTGTGTACATGTCCACTCGATCAACATATAAGTAATGCCTCTATAGCTTCAAAGCAAATACTACTGCTGCCAACTCCAAGTCATGAGTTGGGTAATTTTTCTCATGGTCTCAAAGTTGCCTAGATGCATACGCTATCACCTTCCCATGTTATATAAGGACACATCCAAGTCCTTTACCTGATGCATCACAATATACAGTGAAACCTCCGGGTCCAACTAGTAATGTAAGAATAGGCACTGATATTAACTTCTGCTTCAGATTCTCAAATGATGCCTGGCATTCTGTCGACCAGACGAATGGTACATCCTTCCGTGTCAAGCGGGTCATGGGTGCTGAAAGTCTTACAAAATCTGATACGAACCTTCTGTAATCACTACTAGGATAAGGGCTTTAGGCGACTAGTAGATTTTTGTCACCTAAATGCAAAATTAGTTGCCTAAAGTTTATCGCCACCAAATTCTATGGTCGCAAGCATCGTCGCCTCAGGCTCTTGGCCCAAAGTCTGGGACAACTAATTAAGCATTTTAGTTGCAAAAGATCTTTGGCTACTACACTATTACAAGAAAATATCTTTGTTGTTCCAAGCTTTTGGCCAAGAAGACTTTGTCGCCTTAGGTTGTTGAATTTTTTGAATGAAGGATGTGCCAATATCTTTGGTGACTAAAATAGTTGTCATATGTAGTCTTTGGTGACTACATTTGGTTGCAATAGGTAGTATGTGGCGATTATCATTGATCCTCCAAGGACGTATGTGATGATTATGATTAGTCGTAATAGTTAGTGTATGGTGACTATCATTTTTCGCTTAAGAGACTTTGTGGTGTCTATGCTTGGTCGCAATAGGTAGTGTATGGAGGGTACTATTGACCACCAAAGGTAATCTGTGGCGACTATCATTGGCCGCTTAAGATACTTTGTGGCGACTATGATTGATCATATGGTCACATTTTGTAATCTTTGGCTACTATTTATTGTGGTAAAAGATTTTACTTTGTGACAAAATGTACATGCCATATCTGAGACAATCAAACAATTAGTCATACAAAATAGTCTATGGAGACTACATTTAATTAGTCATATCAGGTGCCATACGATTTCATTATCGATAAACAAAACAAATTAAACAAAATCAAATATGAATATTATTATATTATATTTATTATAACCCACAACAACAAACATGTAGTCAACAAAAATAAACTAATTGTCAACAAAAGTATTTAGTAAACTACAACCATAAAAAATCTAATCTAAGTAAGATCAGATGGGTTGTGGTCGCTCTCGTCACCGTCTTCATCGTCTTCATGAGATAAAGGAGTGGGTTCAGGAATTGAGAATCCAAAAACAAGTACTTATAGTTGTTGCATCACAAAGCCCCACTGAGCCTTTTGTTCCTCGTGTTCAACAACAACTCTCATCCTAGCTTTCTTCTCCATATGAAGTTGAACCTGCAACTCTACTTCTTTATTTAATGCAAATGAAGATGTATTAGATGAATATGACAAACTAGATTCTCGAATGTCTCTTTCTAGCTCCATGGATCGTCCTACCACACCCACGTCCAATCACATCTTCCATAATCTCAGTGCCTACATTTGGGGCTACAACAAACTCGTCCATCGAGGTTCCCTCAGGATACAACTCAGTAATATTCTCAAGATAATCATTCTTTTTTTCGTCATCTCATCCTGTAAAACTAATACTTGATTAGTTAAAAGCAAAACAATATTACTCTATACAATATAAACAATTTTTTTAACCAAGTAAAATGTATACTTACATGTGCGTCCTTTGCTATATCATTAACCCAATCTTTCTTCTTTTTTGACATATGAGTTGTACCACATGTATCAATATCAGAAAATTGTGAACCATCCTAATAACATTATACACATAACATTCCAAATGCTTATCGATATTCACAAACTATAAAAATGAAAAAAATTATGTGATTACCTCAACATGATCATGGTAATACAACGAGAATGGTCGTGAACCACCACAATGATTCTATGGTTTCTTTGACCGATTAATTGAATTGACTTTATAAGATCTTTTCTGCATAAAACAAAAACTTGTTTGGTTTAATTATATTAAAATTAAAATAATACTTAATTACAAAAACAACTTTAACTACAAGATACAACCATCTAAGTTATGATGACGTATCAACATTTATTGCATCACTATATGAAGATACAACTTTAACCGTCCGGAGATGAGATGTCTGGGGATATCCCATTAAAGTGCAAGCAAGAAGACATGAAACCATGAATATTCAAAGGGCAACTAAGGAAAGAGAGGTACTGGCAATCATTCAGTCAAAAGTGCAAATAAGAAGTGCCAAGGAGTTAAAGCATGGATGTTATACCTAGATATTCACTAGTAAATCCCAGCAGCAAGATTAAATATATATATAGGGAAAAAAGATCTATTATGTACATAACATATAAATATACAACTTATGATCTTCACTCGATGCATACATATTTAAAGGTAGGTTTCATGAGATCTTCCTATCGACCATAGTTTCTTCATGAATGGTACAGTTATGAAGTAGATAAAATGGAATAAACTGAAGGTATTGGGAGAAGATAGACGTTAAATGGGTATGTGAAGCATCAATGTCGAATTATGATAGTCTGGTAATTTGTTTCTGATACAAAGTCATAGTATTCTTGATATCAAAAATGAGGACATTGATAAGGCAAAAATAGTAGAGAAATAGAAGTAAAAAAAAGATTCTCAAAAAGACAATATTGCTAAAAAGGTTGTCTTAGCATTAAATAATCTAAACTAAAATCAAACAGTGGAAGCCGAGGGGTGTTCACTAAAAATGAAAGGACTCATGTTACAAAAACTATATAACAGGTCATGAACCTGAAAGATTGTTTTGGTCGTCATAAAGAACGATCTTATGAACGCCATGAAGCTCATGTTTCTTTCTATAAAAGGTGAGTAAAAAAATAAGAGTGAAATAGAGAAAGACAATAATACTTCTCCTCCAGGTGTTTTCAGGCGGGTAATGAATTAATGATCTAAGAATAATTGTAGCGGACGATTTCTTCTCATATGTTTTCTTCTCTCTCAATAACTAGCCAAGCAAAAGCAGACAATAGACTCATTTTTTTCTTTCATTCATTTTCCTTGGAAGACATAGCTGAAAGACCTTGAAAAGTAGATTGTCTCAGCTACTTCCATCATAAAAGGATTTGGATAAAAGCTCCCAGGTTCCCACAACCTACCAGGAACCGTGACCCAAACCTCGGTGTGTTCCCAATCAGGATTACCAAACGTGGCAATCTGGGTACCTGAATCTTAAAAGAAGAAGCTTGATAAAGATATCAATCAAACTGTAATAGAGAACACAATAAATTAGCTAATTGTAAAATTTGAACATTCAAGAAAAGGACGATATAGGATTCAGCATAAATTCCTCCTACTGTATGCAAATGTATATGCACACACAAACGACACAACTCTCAAGTGAACTGCTTATCCCCCTCATACCATGTACCACGGAAGTAGCATACAACTTACTGAAGTGAACTGCAACTCAGATATCAAATATCTGGATTATCGGTAAGGTACTTAGAGCACTCAGCCATTAACACCTTAGAATATCCTAAGAATAGCCAAATAACTAGGAAAATAAAAGAACATCAAAAGATTAAAGCAAACTACCTAGTCCTAGCAGCAAATGTTGTTGCTGCCTGCCTTCTACACTGCTGCTCAGTTCCTACAGGATTGTATATTGGAAATTCCATTCTAAAACAAAGGTTTTGTCCAAGGAATGGACGTCAGGAAAATTCTGGAAAATAACCACTAGGTAAGAAGTCAACCGATATCCGATACTGACCGATATCCAATACCAACTGATATCCGATACTGACCGATACCTCGAATTATGAGTCCTATTTGTATGACACGTGTATAATAATCAACCTTCTAAAGAACAAGTTGAGAGTTTATGAAGCCATTTAAGACACAATGATAGTATCCAACATTCACACGAACAAGTAAAACCATGGTAATATCCTATATTACATAAATGGCTACTTTGGAAGCACATATGTCACTACCGTGGTAATATCCTACAAGTATTTGTTCACCATCTAATCAATTCAGAACACCTACATTATATATGAAATATATATTTCCTTTATATATCCAAATTAAACATGAATTGGCATTTTAGAATTATTTATGCTAACTGATTCAAACCTACTGTCCAGAATTGGGTTTTGGTCAGCTGGACCGGTCAGCCTATATACTTAGGCGTATCTGTGGAATGACTTGAATTTTTATCTCATGAGATAACCCACTTGGCTTAAACCATCTTCGAACTAACCAAAGGTACAAAACCAGTTTGACCCCAACTGCAAAGTGATTACATGGCTCACATTTTTATCCATGGGTCAAGTTTTAAAATTTTCCCTTAAGCATTTTATTAGAGTTAATGAAACCTAACATCCACGCATTCAAACCTTGCAACCAATCCCTCCAACCACCAGATACATTGAATTTACGTTATTCAACGCACTTGTATTCAAGATATAATTCAATGCTAGACATTTTTTAAGGTAAACAACTTTTCAAATTAATGTTAAGGTAATAATTTGGTATAGACTTGATAGATGACTATAATGGCCACAAGGCCTTACTGCCTTACTGTCTAGAGATGATTATGGTACAGGCAGGTAGGGTTAAGTGCACCCTTGCTAAGCAACTGAGCAATCTGAACATAAAACTTTGGTTTCATAATTCATAGAGACCATACAAGGGCTAACCTTTGAATAGATGAGGAATATGTATCTCAATAGTTCTCATTGTTTGCTAACATTTATAACATTTAAACAAGGTGGTAATGCAAGTCCATAACAAGAAGCGTGAAGTTTGCACATAACTTAGAATGCCAAGCACGTAAAGATTATGAGACGAGACTACGCTGATAACAAAGGAAAAAACTGAAGCTTGCTTGCTTTAAACTGGCTTATTCCACAAACATAGTATATGCACAAGCAAATAGTTATCATGTATATTTTTATTTGTAGCCCCATAATTAATGGATGATGATTACAAATTGACATGCAAGATATGAAATATATGCATGGTTCGCAACCCTTCTAAATGGATTATAAGTTATTAGACTGGAAAAGCATAACAACACCATGAACATTGACTTTCAAACTTACAGGTAGTTAGCACAAATATGGACAGAAATCACACATGTTTTATATGCTAGATTTTGCCTTTATATGTGTTACGGAATGCAAAGCTTGCAGCTTGGCATACTGTCTATTTAGACATTCCATGTATCTTATGCCATAGGCTTGCAGAAACCAGACTTGTCAAAGCTTTCCAACTACTTCAAACAGATTTGATGTTCACAACTAATATTCCCGGACTCGTGTAAAATACACTCTAGATGCATCTGCTATAATATAAATCATCACAAATAGTTATTAGTGGTTATTTGCTGCTTGGTTGTAGTTTGGACAACATTTTTAGTTTATTAATATCTTAGGTTGCTTGCCCACGCAAAAATAGCAAAACTGCCACCACTTGAAGACATGTACAAACCATCTAAATCAAGATTTGATCAAGTATTCTCATGGGAGTGATGGGTTAAACCTATGAGGAGCTAAAAATATATGAAGAAAAATTAACAAGAGCATATGATATGCTCACGTATCAGAAAAAATGAGCTATTGAATACAAATGTTGTAACTCGAGATATTCATGAATAATTATAATATCTTATAAAATTATTAATTACACAAGATGATTGTGCATGGTGTCTACTTTCCACATATCAAATTTTCTGGTTGTCACCTACAGGAAGGTATGCATTATGTACCATGCATAAAAACTAGAATTGCACATAAGCCCTTTAAATGCCAAAACATCAAAATTTTAAAGGCCATGTATCACTGCATGTAGTAATTATTACTTTGTTGCCAAGGATGATTGTTTCTAGGTTCTGACCACTCAGTATTTTCCTAACAAGATTCAAAAATAACAAGGAGATTTCAAGTCCACCAATATCTCTATCCATATACAGTTTTTGTTAAGAATAAGCTCATGTCAGACAAGATCTATTCCGCATATCTCCAAGTATACATAATTAAAAGATAAAGTGAACCATTGATCAAATACCTTCTTTGATGTTGATTTTCCGAATCAGTTTAATGTATGCTAATTAGTAAAAACAAAGTTCATCTTGCCATATCGAGGTGGTTATGCCGTCACAGGTGCTTTGCACCATATGAGGAGAATAAAGATCGCAATCATGTTTCGTGGCACAAAGTAAATTGTCTCATTTTTCCTTTATTACAATGTAAATATCTTCTCTTGTTTTCACCAAAACTTATCACTTTCCTTGGATTGAATATTTATGCACCTGCCCACATATACAAATCATTGAAGGCCCATTACTGCTCCTCTTGCTTATCGAATATGTATTTTGATGGTTCTTTCTTTTCGTTGATCCGAAGCTATATATGTTTTTCGGAATTATGTTTTTCTAAGTTTTGTGTAAAGGTCCTTGTTAATTCATTAGTTGATAAATTACTGATCAGTTTTTCCATAACTTTAATTGTCACCAAAGAAAAAACTGATTGTTACTGCATCTTTGATACTTCTTCAGAAAGGCAGCACAAGCTTACTTATCGTCAGCTAGTTCCACTTGCTTACTTCATGAAATCTCACACGTTCTGACAAAATCAGGAATGGGGGTAAAAGTGCATATTGCTTATTTAGGTTTTCTTATAATATTAACAGAATAAATACTAGGAATGGCCAGTCTATGATTGATAAAACTGATAAGAAATTTGAAACATTTATCTTCTCAAAATCAGATTTAACCATTTATTCTAAGAAATCACCAAATCATGATAAATGAAGTTCAACGAAGCTTTCCTCACCTCTACAAAGAAAGAGAATAATAGAAAACTGATTTAGGGGAGAAGAAGGTAGCGATGGCGCTCCGAAAGCAGCGATGGCATTCCTCGGATCTTCCCTCTCTTGATTGCCCTAAAATTCTTTTGTGATGCTCTCTTCTCTCGAAGGCACACGGTGGAGTCTGTCCTCCTTCTGGTATATATGGTAGAACCCGGCCTAATTTGACCTGATTTAGGAATTGAAACCTATTTTTGGGTGGCTGGATATGCTCTAGGGATTTAAGACACATTTTTGGCGGGATAGAAACCTGGCCGCGTGCGCGGGATAAAAACCTAAATTTTTTTTCGACCGCCAGAACCTAGTTTTGGTTGGCCGCGCGCAGATTAGAAAGAAATATTTTTGGTTGCAGTTGGGATGAAGACTTTATTTTCGGAATAATATTTGTTTTAATATCTTTCGTCACCAAATTAGTTTTTCTGGCTAAAGATTTTTATTTTGCGAGTATTTTTTTGGCATGTAAAAAAAATTATTGCCACTAAAATAATAGTCGTCTAAGAACATTAATCTCGCAAAAAATTTGGTAACAAATTAAGTATTCTTGCTCTACTTTAGGTGAGCAATATTTTACTTAGTCGTCTTAAATTGTTTTTTGCGACCAACTTATTGGTCGGCCCAAATTAATTAATAGTCGCTAAAGAATTCGTAATTATTTTTGTTAATATGGAGAACTTTAGGCGACAACCATATTTTTAGTCGCAAATGATCAGTTTGAACGACTAAATTTTTTTTGTCGTCCCAAATTTTGTGGCCTAAAGTCCTTATCCTAGTAGTGAATATCCTGTCAATCCCAAGAAACTCTGCACATCTGCTACGGTCTTGGGCACTGGCCAACTCTCTACTGCTTCTATCTTCTTGGGATCCACTGCTACTCCAGCTCCTGATACGATGTGCCCCAAAAATGAAATATGGTCCGACCAAAAATCACACTTGCTGAGCTTGGCATACAACTGGTTCTCTTTCAGAACCTGTAACACTTTCCTGAGGTGACCTTCATGTTCCTCCTCACTAGCAGAGTAGACGAGAATGTCGTCAAGAAACACAACGACAAATTAATCTAAGTATGGCGTAAAGATGCGGTTCATCAAATCCATAAATATTTCTGGAGCATTGGTCAAACCAAACGGCATTATCAAAAATTCATAATGCCTATACTTCGACCTAAATGCTGTCTTAGGAATATCCTCCTTCCGAACCCTCACTTGATGATACCCTGAACGAAGATCTATCTTGGAGAAAACTCTAGCTCTGCTCAACTGATCAAACAAGTCGTCGATCCTGGATAGTGGATACTTGTTCTTTACTGTTGCCGCGTTAAGCTTCCTGTAATCGATGCACAATCTGGATGACCCATCCTTCTTCCCCACAAGTACCACTGGTGCTGCCCATGGTGATATACTAGCTTGGATGAACTTCTTCTCCTTCAGTTCCTATATGTGCTGATATACCTTGGCCTGCTCTGAATCTGCCATTCGGTAAACTTGATCTGATATCGGTTTAGTTCCAGGTACCAATTCTATACTGAACTCAATATCCCTAACCGGTGGTAGACCTGGAAGTTCTTTGGAAAATACGTCCAGAAACTCTTCAACTACCTTCGGAACTTGAACTTCTTCCATTGCCGTCACTACTCTCTGCTCTTGTTGAGTTGCCACTGATCTGACTAAGGTGAACCGCTTCATGCCTGGAATATCAAAAGATACACTCCCTCTACGACAATCTATTGTCGCATGAGTGTCTTTCAGCCAGTCCATGCCTAAGATAACGTCAAAATTTCCAACAGAAAATTCTATCAACCGGACGGGTAAGGAATGCCCGCAAACTACAACGCTACATGCTAGAATAACTCTACCAACTCCTACGAGCCCATTACCAGTGAGTATATTTAACCTCCCTGGTAATGCCTCGAATTCTATTCCTAGCCGTGTTGTAAATTGTGCAGATATAAATGAGTGTGATGCTCCCGAATCAAACAATGCTACTGCGGGATATGAGGCGACGAGAATGTTACCTGCCACAACATCTTCCGATACTAATGTCTCCTCCAAGGACAGAGTGAATGCCTGCCCTCGACCTCCTTGCTGGTTCCCATGCTGCGGCCTAGCCTGGTGTGGCTGCTGGCCCCTACCTTGATGATGCTGGGGTAGTCTATACTGGTATTGCTGCATCGGCGGACCCTGCTGCTGAAACATCTGAACTTGTGGCATCAACGAACACTGGGCCAATAGTCTCACTGCCACCGCTGGTCCTCGATACTGGCCTGTCTCTGGTGCTGACAGAACAGGAAATGGTTGTACTGGTCCTCCTGACCTCGAATTCATGGGACAGGTAGTAACCCGATGATCTGGATTTCCATATATCAAACACTGTCTGTTCAATATCCGACACACATCTCTAGTGTGCCCTACCTTTCCACAATAAGTGCAGCCCATCGGGGGTTGTTGGTTCTTCCTCTGTTGATGTTGCTGCTGCCTTGGTGGTGGTGCTGGCCCTTGCATTGCCACATCGTGAATACGAATGCCAAAGGATGATGTTTTTGTTCGGAGCGCTGCTCCCCCTCCTCCTTCAATCTGACTGTGGGATCTCTTCTGACCTCCAGTCCTTGCCGTGATCCTCTGAATGGTGATCTCATGCCTTCGGGTTGCCGTCAATACCTCATCGAAAGTCTGGTAATTATGCCCCTCTATCAATTGCAAGCGCTCAAGATGAAACCCTTGCTGGAACCTCATAGCCCTCTGGCTCTCCGTTGCTACCATCTCTGGGGCAAACCTACTCAATCTGCAGAACTCCGCTGCATAAGCATCTACCGTCTTGCCGGCCTGCTTGAGGTTGATAAACTTCTGTTGTAGCTCAAATTGTGTCACAACTCGATAGTACTTCGTCTTGAACCTTGCAGTAAAATCGTCCCAAGCAACAGGACGTCTGATGCCTACTTCTTCGGATTCCCACCAATCACGTACGAGATCCTGAAGTAACAACTTCACCTGATCCACACGTTCTTCTGCCGGTACCTTAGCTGCCATCAGAATAGCCTCAATATCCTTAAGCCACGCATCTGCTGAGATGGCATCCTCCGTGCCCTCGAAATGACGGGGGTTAAACTTGCATAATCTAGTTGATGCTCCTGAATCTGGCCTTGCCCCTCTTTCTAATGCTGTCTGCAACCCTTGGTTGAGTAGTACGTTCTGCTCTTGCAACTGAGCATACATGCGCTGCTGGGCTAACATCTGGTATTGCTGAGTAGCCATCATCCCTCTCATGATCTCCAGAAGGGCCGGTGTGTCCACTTCCACAGGGGTAGGTGGAACTGTTGGTGGTGGTGGAACCCCCGAATACTGCAATCCAGTTGCTGCTTCCACTATCACTTCTTGAATAGCCTCTTGGGGTAGTACTGGCCCTTATTGCTGATCAACCTGGTCAGGTTGTCCATGTTGCCCTTGTTACTGTTGTCCAGCTCTGACAGATGAGGACGAAGTGCCCCTAAAAAGGGACAAGAGAACAATCAAACGACCGGACAAAAAAGATCAATGAAGTCAAAGGATACTGGAATGTCAAGCTAGAGTTAAGAACAACGAATCATGAGATCAAGGAGGAACATATGTGATTGAGACATCCTATAAATCAAAATACCCCACAAGTCTGAAATCAGACCTGCATGGGCCACCACTAAAACCTTGTCACGCCCCAGAACCAGAATACTGGATAGCAGAGAAATGACTCAGCCAGCTACGTATTACGGGTAGAGGAATACCGTATAATACGATCAATGCTGTCTAATAAGACGAGGGGGTGCATACTACATGAAAGTCATACTATGGTCACTTCACATCTATTGTCTCAATCATTCAAACACGAAACAGAAATAGAGAACATGTAAGATAAAGCAGTAAGGCATCCCAAACGCTCAGTCAAAATGTTCTTAATATCTGGCTTTATAAAACATAGCCAAATGACGAAGCAAGGTATACACAATTGTTATCAGCTGCAGCCTGACTTAATTACAATTATGTAAAAGTAAGTACAAGACGATCCGACTAACATGTCGGTGCCAAACGGTAAAATATAAAGTAAGTAACAAAACGAGCGGAGAAGTAAGGAACCCACTCGAGTCCTTCTGCGATCATCCCTCTAGTATTGACTATCTTGGAGGTGGAAGTAAGCTGAGTCCTCGGAAACCGGCTCTAGATATGGCCATGCAAAACCAGAGAGGTTAGACCTCTAATAGCAAGTACCGCAAGGAAGCACGATTTGAGGAATTAAACCAGTAAATAAGAGAATATAATAATAGATCTCTGCTTGCTACTTGGATTTACACAACGTCACGACACTTCGAACCAACCTCCCAACCAAACAAGGACAGAAGTTGGCCCTTCATGTCTCGACACTCTGATCATCTCAGTTAGTCAACAAAGTAGGTACAATATACAACCAAATTGATTTAAACGGCCATGCAACTACTATGACTTGCTATTGTGGGTTCCAAGTTATCATGAAAATATGCAATAAAGGATTCCTCAGTTCTTACTATGCGCAAACAAGGCTAGTTTACCCAATCAATCAATTACGCCAATCATGTATTAGACGAGTTCCAGCGGGACGCCCGTCATCAATATACCATATACAATAAATAATATAAGCAGATATCGCTCCCTGGCCGTGTGGCAGATTTGCAGTATCTGTGGAAACCAGCCGGCCTGTCGGACACTTAATAGTCCCAAAAAGGGCTGCCATGTGAGAACTCGGAAATCCATTCTCTCCATGCAATTATTATTTTATTTAACTTAGTAGCCTCTATGTTAAGTGAAATCCCATGCCGTGGATCATGGTCATTCAGAATGAGTACTTCCGTACAAAGTACGATATGTCCAACTCTACAACGATACCTGTGCGGTTAGGTTGTAGGTCTTACATAGCGTAATGCAATAATTAAAACTAACCATGAAATAAATCATGCCTTGACCATAAAGTACACATGCTGCTTTTGTAGAAAAATAAATAAATTGAAGCCTGCATATGCCTGTATGCCAATATTCGGGATCGGCCAATCGATTGCAATAGTTCATAGTTCATATGAACGTGTCTCATTCATTCAATTCAATAAGATGACTGGCCAGCCTCTTATTTCCAACTAGGAATGCATGATCAATTATTAGTCAAGGTCACAATCAATATCAATCAATGTTAATTCGGGACAAGAATTAGTCAAAAGGTATCATGGGCTAGAGTTCATGCGGTCGAGAAATTATAGAAGTTCATGCGTGTCACTACCACATTTCTAGTGTGAGGGTATTTTTTTTATTTTTGGGGTATTTTAAATTTATTAGAATTAATTAGAATTTATGGGAATTTTTAGGAATTATTTGAAATTGTTTGACTAGGTTGACTTTTGACTAGTGTTGACTTTGTAGACCTACCTAGAAGCTAACCCTAGTTAGTGGGCCATGGTTAGGTCAAGTGACTAAAGTCTAACCTAGCCTAGCACTTGGTTTAAGTCATTTTAGCAAATAGGATTAGAAGTCATAAGTCATGACTTATAGTTTTAGAACCTTGTTTAAGTTTAATCTACACTAGCCTTTGTAGCTTGGCCCAAGGCCCAACCATTTGACTAGACCCTAACCCCAAGCCCTAGTGGCCGGCCACCCTATAGCCTAGGGATTCCTACCATATAAAATTCCTCCCAAATCTAGGGTTGCCTCTTTCTTTAGGAAGAGCCCTATTTTCAAGGAGGTGAGTTCTTACCTAAATAAATTCATTATAATTCCATTATAGGTCCTAAAATCCCCAAATTAGTTGCAATAGTTTCTAATACTGTTCTTCTTGCTGTTATGAATGATTTGGTTCAGTTTGGAGTTGATTAGGATTGATTGGGATACCAAGCAAGGAGCTAGCAAAGGTCTTTTTCCTATTGAAGTTTCACAAGGAGGTATCTTCTTCAAATCTCAATGAAATTTCATGTAGTCTTCACCAATAGGAAGCCCTAAGGGTCCTCCTAAGGTCTGGATAAGTTTCGTGTCCAGTGTCGGATGATTCGTGTCTATTCTGGACACATATCAGAACACTGGACATGGTGTTCGACAGAATGCCACTGAGAGCCTGTTGATCGAGTTTGTCTATTGTTTTTGAATAGGGAATAGGTTTTAGATCTAGCTTTTGGTTTCCTGTCTTCGTGTCATAGTTTTCGTGTCTTCCTGTGTCGCTTTGATGATGTGGACACGCGTGCACACACGATCGCTCGCTGCTACAGGGATCCTCTGCCTATCGGGCCCTGCAGCGGACACGACACGCGTCGTTTGGACACGAGACTTGACACGTGGCATGGGGCCATGACTGACACCCCGTGTGTCAAGCCCCATGTGTCCCCGTTTCGTGTCTAGGAAGATATCAGTTGTGCTCGTGTTTTGGCTGTGTCTGTGCACACTGGTTTTAGGCCACTGATACGGGCCTCGTGTCCGACACTGGCACGTCGTGGACACAAGCCAGTGGGCCCATGAGGTAGCCCTATAGGTAGGCTACCCATGTGTGTCACCGAGATCCATTCGTGTCCTGTGTCGTACATACGACACAAGTGCACGTGTGCACGAGACAGTGCACTGGCAGTGCACTGTATGTGTGTCACTTTGTGATTCTTGATCTGGACACGCCGTGTCAGGCTATGGGTGACACAAGATGATGTGTGGGGTTGTGCACGAGGGGGTGTTTACATTTTCCAAAGCTTTAGATTCATGATAGTTGATAATTGCTATTCGATTTCCTCATTGAACCAATGTTCTGATACTGTCAACTTTTAACCTGTCATTTTCCAGTTCCTATTTGATGCTGTTCAATGATTTTAAATCCTAGTATTGATGTTAATTACTGAGTTTTGATTCTAAGCATGTTCCTACATATTAGCTTGCCATGGTTAGAGAGTTGGTGTTATTTGAGTGTGGGCAATCTCAATTTTGATTGTTAGTTAAGAACCTGAGATTAAACACTGTTTGGGGTTCTTCAAACCTGAGATTGAAAGGATTGTGTATTGATCTCCTTTCCTTTTTTTCTACTGTGTTTGAGCTCTGGGTTGTATAGCCTGATAATAGGCCATGTCCCTGTCATATATGGTCACTGTTGTGTATGTTTCAACTGGCATTGTTTTGAAGATAAAACTGGGTTTTGGTTTTGGTTATATAAAACCTGAGTTTAGCAAGACATGAATTGGTGTCTATTCCCTCTTCCTATTTTAAGACTGAGTTTCAATTCCAGTTTTTGTCAAACCTGAGATTGGTTTAATTGATTTCCTTGCCTTTTTCATTAAGTGATTGTCTGCATACATGCTCTCCTGAGATTCCTGCACACTGTCACACTTATCATTCCTGCACACTGTCACATTATGATTCCTGCACATTGATATGTATCCCAATACACACACTTGAATTCCTGTAAACACTGGTGACACACACAGTCTTCTCTTCCTTCTTCACTGTTTGTTATTCCCTGCATATCTATATATTTAATTCCTGCTCACACTTTCACCTATCTATCACTGGATAATTCCTGCACATTTTTCCTCTTCCTTCACTGTTGGTTAGTTCCAGTTTCTTCACTGTTTGTATTTTCCTGCACATTCCTAATCTAAGTCCTGTTGCACTGCTCTCACACAAGCCCTCCCCTCTTCACAGATTGCATTCTGGACACCCTTGCAGACCACACACACACACACAGTTACACTTGTTCTTATTATGCCTATCTATGTTAATATATATATATTATGTACACTCTAGTATAGATGTAATTATGTGTATATAATGTATAATGTGGTTTCATGTATAAGTTATGAAAGATGTGTGTTGTTTGTTGGTTTGTATAGCCTAGGATTGGTGTGTGTTATCTAGAATAGAGTTATTAGACCTAGCTAGTTGAGTTTAGCCTAGTTTAGACAAGGTTGACCTAGTTTGACTTATAGGGTTGACCAAGGTTGACCAAGAGTTGACTTTGGCCTAGATTGACTTAGAATCATGTAGAATGCATAGTAGGACTCTATTTTGCTATTCTGGACTTGTTGTGACTTGTGCTGTTCTGATTAGGAGCCAGACACCACTCTTTGGACAGTACGATTCATATCGGACACTTAGATACAGGCGAGTACATTCTCTGATCATTTCATATCCTGCTTAGAATTATTTCCTGCAGTAGATTACTTTACTTGTACTGTCACGATGGTCACACGAATTGGTACTATATGGATCCCTTCTTGAGATGTTATCCTTAGGGAGCATCGGGTACTCTATGTTCTGTGCGTTTCACTTACATGGCGTATCACTATGCTTCATTGGTTCCTTGATCACTTACGACATGTACTCTTATGATCGTAGAGTCTTCCTGGAATCCTTATCCCATTTATGGGACTACTATGTATCACCTTCGGGGTCTATCACCTTCGGGGTCTGTTACATAGCATCATATAACATAACCTGGCTGGATCCTTGTGTATTGATTGGGGTTACGGGGGAGTATAAGTGGACATGTGAATAATACACCAGTAGTTTCTTATTAGAATCATTCCTTAGTGTCTTATCAGAATCATCCCAGGCCATTTACATGTTCATGATTGTACTCTGACTCACTAGTCACTGCTAGTTCTCTATGTATAGTAGATATTTCTATTACAGTTCTCTCTCTGTTTACATACTGTACTTCTTTCAGTACTTGTATCTTACTTTACTGCATGTTTATATTTCTAACTTGCTATGATCTGTTGAGATGTACTGTGCTCGCTTCTGTCCTGACTGGACCTGTTGAAAATATTACAGAGGACGAGGAGGAGGCTTGCCTGGACACTTACTACGGGGCAGCCTTAGATGACACCTGCGAGCTGGACCCTCAGGAGGACCCAGCTCTAGCTGAGGAGATCACCCCGACTGCCTAGACTAGATAGTTAGGCTATTATCTATATGTAGTTGGATCATGTTTAGTTAGACTTTATTTGGAGATCAGTTGTATATATTCTTTTATCTGAGACCTGGTATTGTGGATTGCTGGGATTATCTTAGACTGCTATTATATATTTCATTTCCTTGAGTACTGTTCATATCGTGCTATCTCTTCCTTAGTGGTGATTGAGTTTATTATTGCTATGTCACCCCCATTCGGGGAGTATAAACTGTTTAGATATATATACTGCTAGATGTTGTGACCTAGGACATCGTTCTACCGTCGACACTGCGGCGTAGGCTAGACGTACCCACGTCTCGTGCCCTTACTCTAGGGTGCGGGTCGTGACAATGCGGCTGAGAATGCATATGTGGTCAGGATCTCATGCGGCTGAGAATGCATATGTGGTCACGAAAAACAGCAGTCAACAACATGCGACCACGAAAAACAGCATACGCCAGGAAACAGCATGTGCCAGGAAACAGCATGTGCCAGAAAATAGCATGTGCCAGGAAACAGCATGCGCCAGAAACAGCATACGCCAGAAACAACATGCGCCAGAAACAGCATGCGCCAGGAAACAGCGTGTGCCAGAAACAGTATACACCAGAAACAGCATGTGCCAGAAAACAACATGTGCCAGAAACAGCATGCGCCAGAAACAGCATGCACCAGGAAACAGCATATGCCAGAAACAGCATGCGCCAGAAAATAGCATGCGCCATGACAGCATGCGCCAGCAAATAGCATGCGCCAGCAAACAGCATGGCAACAGCTCTTTGCTAGCAAACAGCATGCGCCACGAAAAACAGCATGCGCCAGGACAGCATGTGCCAGCAAATAGCATGCGCTAGCAAACAGCATGGCAACAGCTTTTTGCTAGCAAACAGCATGCACCAGGACAGCATGTACTGCTCATCTTCTCGAATCAGCCTCTAATGGCCATGAAAACTTATGAACCAAAAAGACCATAAATCACTCAAAATAAGTCGAAATCAGGACTTCTAATAGTCAAAATTGGGTAGAATCAAATTTTCTACAACATGGAACCGTCAAAACTTGAAAAATAGCAAAGTTACTAGATCAAAACCTAAAAATTCCGAAAATGAATTAAACTTAGATCTACATGAAATAAGCCATGGGAATCAAAAATGCTAAGTACTAAAGTATTTAAGAATCTTGAGAGGAAGACAATGGAACAACAAAAATGGAAATCCATCAAGAAGCAAGTTGGTACTTGCCTAGCCCTCCTAGGTTGGTGGGGGAGTTATGAGGAAGAAGAAGAGTAATGAGAGGAAATAATGAAGAGAGTGAAAGGGGATGAGGCTTTTAAATGAAGGAGTGGTGGTAGGTGGGGAGTTGGGTTCATGTTGAACCAACATAATTAAACCAATCCAAGCCGAACCCAAAACAAAGCTAAAGCAGAGTATAAAAGCAAAAAGTAAAATACAGAGATAAAATTACAGAAAATTAATTAACATAAAATTAAAGAAATTTAAATACAGAATAATACATGATAAATAATAAATAAATACATTCCAGCAGTACATGTATTTAGAATACGTATTCCGGGAACGGAAAGTGACATCTCTACCCTCCTTAGAAAAATTCCGTCCTCGAAATTTCAAATCCAAGCATGATAGAAACATCAAAGCTAAACTAATCTAATTATAAGCAATTGAGTAAGCAATCATTCTACAATGCCAATAGCAAGTAACATATCTATGTTTAATATTTGCAATCATTCTACAATGCCAATAGCAAGTAACAATCCATTGTAGGAATCATATTTGCTTTGAAGCTCTGGAAGCATTACCTTTATGGAGAGAGTATGAAGATATGCCACAAAAGTCTAAAATATGTCTTCACTCAGAAAGAGTTGAATATGTGTCACGACCCGCTACCCAAATTGTTGGGCTGGGCCGAGTCATGTCCAGCCTACATTTGGGATAAAACGCAGTAAGCTGTTCTAGAGATAACAAGATAAGACTAAATGTGCTAACAGTTCTATAAGTGAATAAAAGTCATAAATGCTCCAAACACAAAAGTCGTCTCATATAGTAAAATGTCCAAAGTACAAGTCTGAAATGTAAAACTGGATACATGTCCAGTTACAAAACACGTAGTCTAATACATGACTACTTTCAAAAGTCTAAAGCAAAATACAACTAGGCGAGGTTCCCCGCAGGAACATCCTCGTAAAGCAAAGCGGGGTCCTCGGCAGTAACTCCATAATGCGAATCACAGAGCAACTCCTCCTCAGTAAGTATACCTACAACGTTATCCTGTCAGGACGGGAGCAAGTATTGATTCTAACAAACTAGCATATGAAATATGAAAATGAACATAGGAGGAATAACTGGAAACATGGCATCACATAATCTATCATGGCAAGGATACATATGTCATAGAGACAGATGTATATGTAATATTTAAAACTGTAGCAGGTACGTGATCGTCAATAGGTGTATAATGTACAGGGGCACATATAAATGAAATGTATATACGTACAAGTGTACAGCATAGGTGTACATCCGTACAAAAATACGGGATAAAGGCCTACGGCGCAGTAACATATAAAATGTAACTTTGCTAAGTACGATAAAGGGGGCATGATCACGTACTCTACTATCATTTTTTCCATACCCAGATTCTAATCATGTGAGAGATATAAAACTGTTCTAAACATGGTAGTGACCAAAAGTAATACAACATGTGAGGGTTTAACTTGCTACCCCAAGGATCAGCATTTAACATAGTTGGATTTGCAGTTCATTTATGTAACAGTATGTAAAGTTTGTAGAAAGTACTTACCTCTAGCAAAGCAAAGCAAAACAAGCTGCGATAAAAGTGCTATAGATGTCTGGTAACTCGTCACTGTAGAAATAAATATATAAACTTAGTCTTTACACTAAGCTAAAATACTAAGACACTAATTTATGAAACACGACTTGTGACTGGGCACCTAGCCAAAATGATAACTTTAGCATAGGAGACCAATGTGGGATGACACACGACTTTAACTAACTTTCTAGGGTCTTTACACTAGTGAGGGGTGAGGTTCAATACGGCTAAAACTCAAAATAACACAAAAAGTTACAAGTCGTAATTATTCAATAAATAAATCAAGTGAACATTGTGTTCCAACAATTTTTGAGAGAGGCAAAAAGCTTAATTTTACATAAAATAAAGTACCAAAATGATTTTTGTTAATTATAGAAATTTATTATAATTTTTCTGGAATTTATTAACCAGTACAAGTATTTTATAAAAATCAGTTTTCCTAAGTATACAGAAAATGAGTTATGGTTTCATATGCCAAAATGGTGGCAAAACTATAAATTAAATACTATAAAAATTATACTGAATTAGCTAAATTAACGTAGTATCTAAATACTATTTTTCCAGAATTTTAACAGCAATTAAAGTATTTTTAGAAATTCAAAAACAGCATTGTACATAATCTAAAATTAAATAATTAATTATCTGCGTATTTTGTCCATGTACATAGTTTGAACCAAAGTTCAAATACAGGACCAAAGGCCATGAATCAAGCCCAATATAACTTGTACATGTCTTGAATGTGTGAAAACACATTTGAGCCCAAAAATCCATGCTAGGCTTGGACACCAAATGGTTGCAGTAATTTAAATACACAAAAAATACAAAGACGTAAAAATACATAATAAATATTAATATTTTAATAGGGCAAAATTGTACATAGTAGTTATAAAAATATGACAATTATTTTATAAAGATAATTTACACTAGGTAGAGTGAAATACATATATAAAATATATATCTACAATATTTATATTTACATATAAATATATAGACATTTACATAATGGATATATACATACATATGTTAAAAATATATATATATATATATATATATATATATATATATATATATATATATATATATATATATATATATATATATATATATATATATATATATATATAAAAGAAAATACTATATATATATATACAAATATTGTATACATATATATAATAGTATATATATAATAATAATATATATACACATGAACATATATACATATATGCATGTATATACATAAATACATATATATACATATACATACATACATATTATAATAAAGTACTAAATATAACATATATATATATATATAAATACAGCATATATATATATAAATAATACAGTATAATAATACATATATATATACAAAAATATATATATATATATATAAATAACAGAAAAAGAAAAAGAAAAAGGAAAAGAAAAAGAAAAAGAAATAGAAACAACAGCAAAGGGGGGGCTCGAACTCGGCCATATGGGTAGAGTTTTTGAGTCGGGTCGGGCTGGCCAGGGGGTCAGCCCGCAGCTTGTGTTAGGATTAGGTTTTATTTCATTTTATTTAGGTTCTAGAATTAATTATACATATAAAAAATAATAACAATCATGTGTCCTGACAGTCAGGGACACAGGAGTCTAAGTGTCCGGGTCGATTTCGACACGCACGACACGAGTTTGTTGTGTCCAGTCCTACCCTCGTGTTCACCAGGACACGGCGAACCACATACGTGGACACGAGATACGCACGACACGTTTTGACACTTGCCACTTACATGTCCGGTGAGTCGGGGGAGTTTCGATGGTGGTGGTGGCGACCGACGACGATGGTCGGTGAGGCGGTGCTAGAGTACGCCAGAGTTAGGGTTTAGGACCTAGGGTTTTCGCCAGAGTTAGGAGAACTACGGTGGTCGTGGCGGTGGATAGGGTTAGGGTTCGGTCTGGGGTCGAAATGGGGGGTATTTATAGGTAGTTAGGGCGATGGCCGGCCGGGAAAAGCGGAAAATATCCGCCGGGTTGTCGGGGCCAGGTGGCTGGTCGGTCGTTGGGGGGGTGACGGCTGTTTTACATAACAGTCCCTAGATGTTTAGGTTTTGCAACTAGGCCCCTAACAGTAGCTATATGCAAATGAAATTTGCATAAAACAAATAGGAAATTGTAAACCTATATTTTAACAATCTAATTAATTGCATAACGATATAAAAACAATTCTAAAAATTACAGAATGATATTAAAACATTTAAATTAATTGTAAAATAATATTTTAATATTTAAAACTCATTTAAAACTCATTTAAAAATTCTAGAAAAATTACTAAAAATCATAATAAATATTTTAAGGCTTAATATGACATTAATAATTAATTAATACTAATTAAGAAAATTTTGAAAAATAGGGGCTCACAAGTCTTCCCTCCTTGAAAAATTTCGTCCTCGAAATTCACAAGGATTGAAGACCCTACAATAATCTAACATAGCAAGCAATACAATAAATGACTAAGGCTATGATCGAAACTAACCTCTAAGGTATCAAGCGGGAACGGGTGGTTCCCTCGTAGCGGTTGGATCGAACAAGTAAGGGTATCTCTCCCTCATGTCCGACTTCCTCTCCCAAGTAGATGCACCCGGAGAGTGACGGCTCCAAGCTATTCGTACTAAGGGTATAACCTTGTTCCTCAAACTCTTCTCCCTCCTGTCTAATATGTCCACTGGCTGCTCAGAAACTGTAAGGCTTGGTCCGACCTCCAACTCTGAATTATCTAGCACATGACTGGGTCTGGAACATATCTCCTCAGCTGAGATACGTAAAAGACATCGTGAACTCCTGCTAGGTTGGGTGGAAGTGTAACCCTGTAAGCTACCTCTCCGATCCTGCCAAGTATCTCGAACGGCCCGATGTATCTGGGGCTCAGCTTCCCTCCTCGTCCGAACCGGATCATCCCTCTAGTAGGTGATATCTTCACTAGCACCATTTCACCGTCTGTAAACTCCATCGGTCTGCGACTAGCATCAGCCCAGTATTTCTGCCTGTCCTGGGCTACTCTGAGCCTGTCTCTGATCATCCCGACCTTCTCTGCTGCATTCGTGATCATCTCTGGCCCAAGCATAACTCTGTCTCCGACATCATCCCAAAAGAGCGGTGTGCGGCATCGTCGTCCATATAGCGCCTCGAAAGGAGACATACCGATACTGGCTTGGTAGCTGTTATTGTATGAAAACTCTACCAAGTGCAGATGGCTCTCCCAAGATCCTCCAAAGTCCAGTACGCATGTCCTTAGCATATCCTCCAGTGTCTGTATCGTCCTCTCGGACTGCCCATCTGTCTGCGGGTGGTACGCCGTACTGAACTTGAGCCTACTGCCCAACTCCTCCTGCAAGCTCCTCCAGTAGTGGGATGTGAATCTGCTGTCTCTGTCCGACACGATGCTCACCGGTACTTCGTATAGGCGAACTATCTGCTGCATGTATAGCTCCGCCAACTTTTCGGTGGAAAGCCCCACCTTGAAGGGTATGAAGTGCGCACACTTCGTCAGCCTGTCCACGATGACCCAAATGGTATCCTTTCCTCCTTGGGAACGAGGAAGCCCTGAGACGAAGTCCATCGTAATATGTTCCCACTTTCACTCGAGAATGGGTAACGGCTGCAACAAACCTGCTGGCCTCTGGCGCTCCGCCTTGACCTGCTAGCAAACTAGGCATCTCGAGATGAAACGTGATACATCCCTCTTCATCCCGTACCACCAAAGATGTTTTTGCAAGTCACGATACATCTTGTTAGCACCAGGGTGAATAGAAATCTCGATCGGTGCGCCTCTTGCAAGACTGCCTCTACCAGCTCTCCCTTCGGCATGCACAATCGGCTGCCATGCTTCAAGGATCTATCCTCTGCTATAGTGAAGTCATCCAGCAATCCAGCTAAAGCCTGGGCTCGAAGTTTGCAAAGGCTCTCATCTGTAGACTGTACCTTCCGGATCTGCTCTATCAAACCTGACTGAATGTCAAGCGCTATCATCTGTATCACTGATCCTGGCCGAACTAGCTCGATACCGAGCTTCTCCAGATCTTCCCGTAAATGCCGATCTATCATCAGATACCATGCCATCGGATGCCTGCTCAGCGCATCCGCCACCATATTTGCCTTTCCGGGGTGATACTGTAAATCGATGTCGAAGTCTTTCATCAACTCCAACCATCGTCTTTGTCTCATGTTCAGCTCTTTCCGTGTGAACACATACTTCAAGCTTTTGTGGTCAGTAAAGATTTCCACACGCTCTCCGTATAAGTAATGTTTCTATAACTTGAGTGCAAAGATCACCGCAGCTAACTCTAGGTCATGGGTAGGATAATTCTGCTCAAGAGTCCATAATTGCCTAGATGCATAAGCAATCACTTTCCCATGCTGATATAGGACACATCCTAGCCCCTTCCCTGAAGCATCGCTGTATATGGTGAAACCTCCAGAAACTGAAGGTAATGTCAGAACTGGAGTGGTCGTCAGCCTCCTCTTCAGCTCCTCAAACGCTGTCTAGCAGTCCTCTGACCAAATGTACTCTGCGTCCTTCCGTGTCAGCTTCGTCATGGGTTCAGCTGTCCTAGCAAAGTCCTGGACGAACTTTCTATAATAGCCTGCTAAACCCAGAAAGCTCCTGATCTCTGAAACTGACGTCGGAGCCTTCCATGTCTCAACTGCAGCAATCTTCCTGGGATCTACCGAGATTCCATCTCCAGTAACTACATGGCCGAGAAACTCCAATCGGTCTAAAAAGAACTCGCACTTCGGCAACTTGGCAAACAATCTTTCCTGCCTCAGAATCCCCAAAACTATCCACAAGTGCTCTGCATGCTCCTCCGGCGTCTTCGAGTATATCAGGATGTGGTCGATAAACACTATGACGAACTTATCCAGATACTGGTGAAATGTCTTATTCATCAAATTTATAAAGACAGCTGGCGCATTTGTGAGACCAAATGGTATCACCAGAAACTTGTATTGCCTGTACTTCGTGTTGAACGCCGTCTTCTGGATGTCTGCTGCCCTAACCTTCACCTGTGGTACCCGGATCTCAAGTCTATCCTGGAAAATACCTTCGTCCCGCTCAACTGGTTGAACAAATCATCTATCCTGGGCAGAGGATATTTGTTCTTGATGGTGATGGCATTCAAAGCCCGGTAGTCAATACACAACCGGACTGTACCATCCTTCTTAGGCACAAAGAGCACTGACGCTCCCCATGGAGAAACACTGGATCGAATGAAACCCTTTTTCAACAGGTCATCAATCTGCTCTTTCATCTCTACGGCCTCCTTGGGATTCACTCTATAGCAAGCCCGGGATACTGGTGATGAATCCGGTACTAAATCTATAGTGAACTCCACATCTCTGTCAGGCGGAAGTCCTGGAAGATCCTCTGGGAATACATCCATAAACTCTCTAATGATAGGGTATGGCGGTGCTACGTCCCCAACTGTCGTACAACAGTTCGGCTCTAGGCTGATCTCCGGCCCTGTCCTCCTGACACTGAATGGTGCTGTGCCTGGGGGACTGAACAAAATACTACCCTCATGACAATCTATAGATGCATGGACATAGCTAAGCCAGTCCATCCCCAATATGATATCATAACCGGGGAGTGGCATCACAAAGAATCGTCCCCTGAACTCTCTTCCGGCTATAAAAATAGAACATCTATAGATAGCTCTAATAGGCACTGGTCCTCCTCCCGTCATCACTCTACTAATCTCCGCAGTAGGTGTAGCTACCAGATGGTGTTTATGCATAAACTCTAATGATAGGAAGCTATGAGATACACCAGAATCAAACAACCATAGAGCTAGAAAAGTATGCAAATAAACATGACCTGTGATGACGTCAGCTAAGTAATCTGGCTCCGAAACCTGCTCCGGCTCCGGCTCAAGGGCTAGGCTATAAACCTTCCCTTGAGGTCCCTTCTGCTGCTGCAGATGCTGCCCAAACCTCTGCTGCTGAGTCGGGAGCGGTCCTCTAGGTCCCTTGGCTGCTGGGCAGTCCTGGTACTGATGGGTGGCAGATCCACAAACTAAGCACTGCCCCAACCTCTTCCTGCAGACGGCAAAATCATGCCCTGGCCTCCTACAGAATGAACACACACCTCCCTTCTGCTGCTGCTGATGCTGATGTCGGGGTCGGGTGATGTGATGTAGGGGGACGGTAAGTCTGCTGGGGCAGCGTCGGTGCTCTCTGATAGAAAGCCTGACGCTTGGACGGTGCCTCATGATGTACAGAAGCCGGCCTCTTGCTGGACAGAAGACGCTCCTCGATGCTCCGGGCCAACTCTAGGCTCTGGTAGTATTCAGTCGTACCGTTCGCCACTATAAGAATGACGATATCTGGAACTAGACCATGGCAAAACCTACGGGTCATCTCCTCTGGATCTACAACTAGACTAGGAGCGAAATGGCTCAGGCGACTAAACTCTGCCGCATACTCATCAACAGAACGGTTCCCCTACTGGATGTTCTGGAATCGTAGCCCCATGGCTACTCTAGCAGTGGTCGAGAATAATTTCTTCTTGAACTGGGTCTTGAACTGATCCCAAGTAGCTCTCCCTCTCGCAAACAACGGCTCATTCCGGAACCAGGGTCCTGCCAAGTTTATCAGCAGAAATCTCGCTGCCTCGACCTGGAGGTCACCCGGCATCCTAACTCCAAGGAGCTTCCTCTCTACCGAGTCTAGCCAGTCATCTGCTACTACTATACCCTCAGTCCCTGAGAACTCCTTGGAATTCAGACCCATGAAGTCCTTGATCGTCCCCGCTCTCTGCCGTGGCTCTACAGGTGGTAGGACCACGGGACGTTCCTCAGAACGCTCCATGCTCTGGCGGAGTAAGGTAGTCTGCTCCTGATGGGTTGTTAGGAACCCCTGGATCATAGTGAGCAGTTGGTTTCCGTCGAGTGTGACGGAAGCCTGGTAGGTATAATGATAGGGGGTGGTGGAAGTATTGGGTCCTGCTGGGCCTGTGATGTGGAAGGTGGTAGAGGCATCTGGGTTTGTGGATCTGTAGAGTGGAGGAAAGTGGTAGGTGGAGGTGGGGGTGTATCAGTCAACTGGTCAGCTGACTGGATATGGAGTGCGCCATTCTCAGGTGTAACAGACTGGGATGAACGAGTAAGCACCATCTAATTACAATAAAAAGGACTTATAAGGATTTGTTTAAAGCATGCAATCATACGCAAGAAAATCTAATTATAATAGCAAGCATGTGATGTATTTCCTATGTTGCAATCCTAGCATTCCTCTAGGTGTTCTAAGAGTCATTCCTAATGTTGTCTAATTACCTTAAGTTCCTAATTGCAGGCATGCTTGGTACAATAACGTAACCAAACAATTTAGTCTCGACCTGCATGGACTACCACTAAAAACATGTCATGACCCGCTACCCAAATTGTTGGGCCGGGCCGAGTCATGTCCAGCCTGTATTTGGGATAAAACGCAGTAAGCTGTTCTAGAGATAACAAGATAAGACTAAATGTGCTAACAGTTCTATAAGTGAATAAAAGTCATAAATGCTCCAAACACAAAAGTCGTCTCATATAGTAAAATGTCCAAAGTACAAGTCTGAAATGTAAAACTGGATACATGTCCAGTTACAAAACACGTAGTCTAATACATGATTACTCTCAAAAGTCTAAAGCAAAAAGATAACTAGGCGAGGTTCCCCTCAGAAACATCCTCGTAAAGCAAAGCCGGGTCCTCGACAGTAACTCCATAATGCGAATCACAGAGCAACTCCTCATCAGTAAGTATACCTACAACGTTATCCTGTCAGGACGGAAGCAAGTACTGATTCTAACAAACTAGCATATGAAACATGGAAATAAACATAGGAGGAATAACTGGAAACATGGCATCACATAATCTATCATGGCAAGGATACATATATCATAGAGACAGTTGTATATGTAATGTTTAAAACTGTAGCAGGTACGTGATCGTCAATAGGTGTACAATGTGCAGGGGCACATGTAAATGAAATGTATATACGTACAACTGTACAGCATAGGTGTACATCCATACAGAAATACGGGATAAAGGCCTACGGCACAGTAACATATAAAATATAACTTTGCTCGGTACGATAAAAGGGGCATGATCACGTACTCTACTATCAGTTTTCCCATACCCAGATTCTAATCATGTGAGAGATATAAAACTGTTCTAAACATGGTAGTGACCGAAAGTAATATAACATGTGAGGGTTTAACTTGCTATCCCAAGGATCAGCATTTAACATAGTTGGATTTGCAGTTCATTTATGTAACAGTATGTAAAGTTTGTAGAAAGTACTTACCTCTAGCAAAGCAAAGCAAAGCAAGCTGCGATAAAAGTACTATAGATGTCTGGTAACTCGTCACTGTAGAAATAAATATATAAACTTAGTCTCTACACTAAGCTAAAACACTAAGACACTAATTTGTGAAACACGACTTGTGACTGGACACCTAGCCAAAATAATGACTTTAGCATAGGAGACCAATGTGGGGTGACACACTGCTTTAACTAACTTTCTAGGGTCTTTACACTAGTGAGGGGTGAGGTTCAATACGGCTAAAACTCAAAATAACACAAAAAGTTACAAGTCGTAATTATTCAATAAATAAATCAAATGAACATTGTGTTCCAATAATTTTTTAGAGAGACAAAAAGTTTAATTTTACATAAAATAAAGTACCAAAATGATTCTTGTTAATTATAGAAATTTATTATAATTTTTTTGGAATTTATTAACCAGTACAAGTATTTTATAAAAATCAGTTTTCCTAAGTATACAGAAAATGCGTTCTGGTTTCATATGCCAAAATGGTGGCAAAACTATAAATTAAATACTATAAAAATTATAATAAATTAGCTAAATTAACATAGTATCTAAATACTATTTTTCCAAAATTTTAACAACAATTAAAGTATTTTTAGAAATTCAAAAATAGCATTGCACACAATCTGAAATTAAATAATTAATTATCTGCGTATTTTGTCCATGTACATAGTTTGAACCAAAGTTCAAATACAGAATCCAAGGCCATGAATCAAGTCCAATATGATTTGTACAGGTCTTGAATGTGTGAAAACACATTTGAGCCCAAAAACTCATGCTAGGCTTGGACACCAAACGGTTGCAGTAATTTAAATACACAAAAAATGCAAAGACGTAAAAATACATAATAAATATTAATATTTTAATAGGGCAAAATTATACATAGTAGTTATAAAAATATGACAATTATTTTATAAAGATAATTTACACTAGGTAGAGTGAAATACATATATAAAATGTATATCTACAATATTTATATTTACATATAAATATATAGACATTTACATAATGGATATATACATACATATGTTAAAAATATATATATATATATATATATATATATATATATATATATATATATATATATATATATATATATATAAGAAAATACTTAACTATAAAGTATATATATATATATACAAATATTGTATAAATATATATAATAGTATATACATAATAATAATATATATACACATGAACATATATACATATATACATATATACATATATACATGTATGTACATAAATACATATATATACATATACATACATACATATTATAATAAAGTACTAAATATAACATATATATATATATATATATATATATATATATATATATATATATATATATATATATATATATATATATATATATAATACAGTATAATAATACATATATATATATATATACAAATATATGTATATACATATATATATATATATATATATATATATATATATATATATATATATATATATATATATATATATATATATATATATATATATATATATATATATAAATAACAGAAAAAGAAAAAGAAAAAGGAAAAGAAAAAGAAATAGAAACAACAGCAAAGGGGGGGCTCGAACTCGGCCCTATGGGTCGGGTTTTTTGTGTCGGGTCAGGCTGGCCAGGGGGTCAGCCCGCGGCTTGTGTTAGGATTAGATTTTAGTTCATTTTATTTAGGTTCTAGAATTAATTATACATATAAAAAAATAATAACAATCATGTGTCCTGACAGTTAGGGACACATGAGTCTAAGTGTCCGGGTCAATTTTGACACACACGACACGAGTTTGCTGTGTCCAGGCCTACCCTCGTGCTCGCCAGGACACGGCGAACCACATACGTGGACACGAGATACGTATGACACGTTTCGACACTTGCCACTTACGTGTCCGACGAGTCGGGAGAGTTTCGGGAGGCCGTGGACGGCGGAGAAGTGGTCGGGGCGGTGGCGCTTGGATGGCGCTGCGGTCGACTCGACGAGGCGAATCGAATGGTGGTGGTGGCAACCGACGACGATGGTCGGTGAGGCGGTGCTAGGGTACGCCGGAGTTAGGGTTTAGGACCTAGAGTTTTCGCCGGAGTTAGGAGAACTACGGTGGTCGTGGCGGTGGATAGGGTTAGGGTTCGGTCTGGGGTCGAAGAGGGGGGATTTATAGGTAGTTAGGGCGGTGGCCGGCCGAAAAAAGCAGAAAATATCCGCCGGGTCGTCGGGGCCAGGTGGCCGGTCAGTCATGGAGGGGGGGTGACGGCTGTTTTACAAAACAGTCCCTAGATGTTTAGGTTTTGCAACTAGGCCCCTAACAGTAGCTATATGCAAATAAAATTTGCATAAAACAAATAGAAAATTACAAACCTATATTGTAACAATCTAATTAATTGCATAACGATATAAAAACAATTCTAAAAATTACATAATGATATTAAAACATTTAAATTAATTGCAAAGTAATATTTTAATATTTAAAACTCATTTAAAATTTATTTAAAAATTCTAAAAAAATTTCTAAAAATCATAATAAATATTTTAAGGCTAAATATGACATTAATAATTAATTAACACTAATTAAGTAAATTTTGAAAAATAGGGGCTCACAATATGAGACAGAGAAGATTGCTAGATCGTATGAAGGACTTTGACATCAACCTAGAGTATCATCCAGGGAAGGCTAATGTCATAGCAAATGCACTTAGCCGATATCATATAGCTATATTTCTAACTATGGATCGGCATCTTCTAGAAGAATTAGAGAGCTTAGGTATCGAGGTCATTATTCTGGAAATTAAAGGACAGATGATGAACATGCAGGTTCAGTCTGGATTGATAGATAAGATCAAGGAGGCTCAGTTTCTTGATGAGGGTCTTCGTAGCCTTCGGATTTAGGTGCAGACAGGACTATTGGACGACTTTACCATAGCCGAGGATGGTTCACTTAGGCATGGTACTCGGTTGTGTGTGCCTAAGGGTAGCTTGAGGGAGGAAGTCATATAAGAGGCTCATCAGTCAGAGTATTCCATTCATCCAGGGGCAACGAAGATGTACAAGGATCTTCGTGAACATGTATGGTGGTATGGGATAAAGAGGGAAGTAGCCAGATTTGTCTCCAGTTGTTTAGTATGCCAGTAGGTTAAAGCTGAACGTCAAAAACCCGGGGATTACACCAGCCTTTGCCTATCCCAAAATGAAAGTGGGAGCATATCACTATGGATTTTGTCTCAAGCTTACCATGAACGCCCAGTGGGAAAGATGCTATATGAGTCATAGTAGATAGACTGACAAAATCAGCTCACTTCATTCCATTCAAGGTAGGGTTGTCGACTAAGAGGCTAGTAGAGATCTACATAAGGTAGATTGCGCGGATTCATAGGGTTCCAGTTAGCATTGTTTCAAACAGAGATAACAGATTTACTTCACACTTTTGAAAGAGTCTACAACAGAGTTTGGGCACCCAGTTGAAGTTTAGTACTGCTTATCACCCACAGACATGGGTAGTCCGAGAGGACAATTCAGACCTTAGAAGACATGTTGAGGGCCTGTGCCTTAGACTTTGGATGGTCTTAGGAAGACCATTTACACCTGGTTGAGTTTGCTTATAACAACAGTTATCGGACCAATATAGGACAGTGTTGAACACCTTTATCATGGGATTATATGGGAGAGAGAGTTTTGCTTGGGCCAGAGATTGTAGTGGATGCAGCAGACAAAGTCAGATTGATCAGGGACAGACTCAGTATTGTTCAAGACAGGCAGAAGCACTGGTTGGACAGTCACCGAAGGCCTTTGGAGTTCGTTGTTGGAGACTTGGTTTTTTTGAGGATATATCCTACTAGAGACACCATCAGGTTCGGGAAGAAAAGGAAGCTCAGTCCTCGATACATTGAGCCATTTGAGATAGTAGAGATAGTGGGACCAGTGGAATACATGTTGGCACTTCCACCTAGTCTGGAGGGGGTCTACAATGTCTTCCATGTTTCCCAGTTCAGGCAAAAATTGCAGATCCCAGTCATGTTGTAGCATTCTGAGCTTGAGGTAGGACACAACCTCACATATGAGGAGCAATCAGTTGAGATTCTAGATCGCATGGAGAAGCAGCTGCGGAACCAGACCATAGCCTTGGTCAGAGTAACTTGGAGGCATCACTCTCCTGGAGAGTCTCCCCGGGAGAGAAAGGATGAGGTGAGGGAGAAATACCTGCATCTATTTTGAGGGATTTGTTGGATGTACTTGTCTATCAGCACTCCTTAAATATCGAGGACGAAATTTTCTAAGGAGGGTAGACTTGTAACTCCCTTTTTCAATTTTCAATAAATTTTCTCTTTGACCTATTTTTATGTATTACTAATTATTATTTTGTAGTCATGGCTAGTAGGAAGGGCAATTTCGTAATTAGAGATGGCTTAGTTTAGAGTGGGAAGGTTCTAGAATTAGTTAGTCATGACATGGTTAATTATTAATCATAGTTTGATTAATTAATTAATTTCTAAATTAGGCCTAACTAACTTGTAACAACTTTCTAACTACTTTCTAACTAACTCCCCTCTCTTGTAACTAGCTCCTAGCTTCCTAACAAACTTTCTAACAACCCTAACTAATTTGTAACTAACTCTAACAAACTTTTAACTACCTCTTCCTAATTAGGAAAGCTCACTTAGGATTAATTGAGCAGGAATAGCAGTTTTGTAATAAAAATGAATGATCTTGCAAACAAAGAATTTGTTTTGCAATTTTTCATTTCCTTTTCCCCAACTCTTTTTAGGCCTCGTTTGGTTCACGGATTCAAGGAATTCGGAAAGGAAACTTGTTCCTTTCCTTTGTTTGGTAGCCACAAATTTGGGAAACACTTTTCTGACCTAGAGGAAAATAGGAGGGAAAATGATTCCTCTCATGACCCATAGGATTCATTTTCCCTCCTCCTTTTCCAACATTAATTACCAAACATTATGACAAAAGTATCCTTGATTTATTACATATTTTACCAATTAACTCTTCATTATAATTATGTTGACATTGGATATTGTTGGAACAATGATATATTTTTTCTTTCCTTTTCTACACCAACCAAACATAGAAAAAAAAAATTGATAGGAATTCTACTTTTCCATCCCCTTGGAAAATACATGGGAATTGATTTCCTTTCCGTCAACCAAACGAGGCCTTATAGTCGAGGGAAGTTCCTCTGTTATTCATCCCCACAGACTTAGCGAAGCCATGCCAAAATTACTCCTGAACTTCTTCTTCCATTCTTCTTCTTCTCCTTCCTCCACCGACCTAAACTTCGAGTGCGGCCATGGCGTTGATGGCGATGATGGTACCAACAACGTAGCCTTTCTGGTGGCTCAACAGTACCTTTGGCGGCGAGATCTTCAGCTAGGGGCCATTTTCGGCGAGCAGCGACCGACGACTGTCGATCGACGCCGACGTCCCCTTCTTCCTGGTAGATCAACGGCTTCACCTCCGACCATCTCCGTTGGTGAGTTCATCAACCCCTTGATCCTTCCTCTTTCTTTTCCGGTTGATCTTAATCGATAGTTACAGTCGATCAGTTTGATCGTCTTCCCCAACGGTCTTGGTGGCCACCGCCTAACAGCGATGACGACCTTCACCAAGTTCAAGCATGCCAACGGGAGGAGTCAATAAATTCCTCGAGTAGAGCACAGATCGGTACGATGTGCGCACCGACGATCTCCTCTGCAAGCACACCGGACCATTGCATCTATACGCCAGGTCGTATTCATAAAGAGCTTAAGCTTAGAAGTGAGTGATCGGAATGTGCTTGGTTCGGCTCCTCCTAGTTTTCTATTTGATTTTGATTCGATCATTCTACTTCTTATATTTTTTATCGATTGTTCTTGATTTATATTCTTGATCTAGCAGGGTTGGATCAACAACCAGGATTAAGAATGATCAGATCGATCGAGGTCTATTGTGATCGATCGAATTTGTGAAGAAATTTAATTCGAATCAAGAAGTTTCATCGAAGAACACTCAGCAAGTACTCTAACCATCTTTTTCTAAAGATTCTTTGTTTTCTTGATGAAATAAAATTTATAGTTCCATCTAAACTTTCAATTACCATTCCTGCAGCTAAAGTGGTTGAAAAAATTCCAGAACCATGGTTTTGATTCTATCTGGACACGTATCCGACTCAGTGAAACTGTGTCTCTACGGACGAATCCTGATCAACTTAATTCATGTTCGCTACATTATTCCATTTCGATTTTGTTGTGTGCTTTTTGACTTGTGTATGTGATCCGACACTGTGTTCAAAGACTGACACGAGTTTGTATCATATTCGAGCTTGAGCTCGGATAACTATTATGTCAGCACCTAGATATTGTGTCTAGATCGGGACACATCAGCGGGAATTGATCGAAATAAGTGTTAGTCCCGGGGCTTGATCAAAGATGAAAAACAGATGCAATCGAGATCTGAGATGTCACACAAAACTTTGCAGTGATCAAACTCAAGATCTACGATGGTACAATAAATTAAATAGCCAAATTATACTCTGAATGAGGGAAAAAGAGAAGAGAAGATCTCTCGTTCTTCCTTGCAAACGTGTTGCAATTGGGACAGAACGAGTTACAATAAAACTAGAGAGAGATAAGAAGAAGAACAATGCTGGGATGTCAAAACACCGTTGCTCAAAGCAAGATTCGTCCCACACGATCTGCTTCCAGGAACCAGCAAGTTGAAGAACTTGTGGAACGCTTGAAGTCACCTCTGTTCAGACTCCTCGGATAGACTTGCAATGGCGGCAGCAACTCTCTCTCTCCTTTTCTGACTTGTAATTTCGTAGTGGTCACAAAGGAGGCCGGAAGAGAGTATATATAGAGAGAGGATGGAAATCCTAGCCGCCTCTTCAGTTATGGAAAGATTGAATCAAATCCCAAAAGATAGCAACGAGATTTAATTCAAATCCCACGAAATTAATTCAAATCTCACAAAGATAGGATCTGAATTAATTCAAATCCCACAAATATAGGATCTGATTTAATCGTATTGATTCAGCCTTTCCATTACTGATTTGTAATCTGCACAGTCAGCGGATCCCTCCATGCGGCAGCAGCAGCAGCCTGGCCGCATGAGCCTAATGGTCGCATGGACCGCATGGTCCGCATGGACCGCATGGGCCGCATGGACCGCATGGACCGCATGAGCCGTATGGACCGCCTGGACCGCATGTGTCGCATGAGCCGCATGAGCCGCATGAGGCCACATATGAGCCGCATGTCGCATAAGACCGCATGGCCGCATATGAGCCGCATAAAGACCGCATGACTGCTGACGTGCTAAGTGCAAAGTGCGCCAACAAAACGCCACATTACGCCTCATGAGCCCATGAGCCCGAGTCCGAGTCCGAGTCGCTAAGCCCCTTTGGGGCTTAGCTCCAAATGGAATTAATCCAAGAGAATGACAAAAGCATTAATGCTTAATCCTTGGAGCCATATTCTTACCTCCTTGTAAAATCACCCACATGGTTCCCTCCTTAGGGTCACCATCCCACGTGCATCTCTCAACAACACACCCAAGTATATATGTTGAGATAACTCATGGTGCATTTTCGATGTGGGACTAAAATTTATAAGGCATGTTGAGAGCAAGCTCTCTCCATGTAAAGAAAGCACCAACAATCTCCCACATATCACAACATATATATGTGTCCAGGGTTGAGCGTTCCCTACAGTAGCTGTCCATTTTGCATTAGGATAGATGTCGCTGACGACTTGAATCTTCCCGCATGGGTTAAATAACAATATGATACAAGAATGGACTACGCCTTGAATTCTGCACCACAATTGTAATTCTTTTCACTCACAAAGTGTAGTTACGTGTGCTTCTGGCTGCACATTAAAGGCCCTGTGCCAGCCTGATTTCAGTGTATAATTTTGGGCGTCTACAAGTTTACCCTCAAGAGACGGCCTGATATCTCTTTCCATACACTATAGGTGAGTTCTTTATTAAAGAGATATGGCATGAAGCCTTGCGCTTCCTTGCGGTGCTACGCCGCTATGACATGGCCTGAAGCCGAGGCATTACCCCTACCTGAAAACCTCATCGTAGTGTCATACTACTGTAGCATGAGGTCACAAGCCTCTTTGTTGTGCCAAACTACCCAGCACGAAGCCTAAGGCTTTCTTGCGGTATTACGCCGCAACGACATGGCTTGCAATGCCGAGGCTTTACCCCTACCTGGGTACCTCATCGTGGTGTCGTGCCACTGTAACATGGGGCCATCCTCCCCTTTGTAGTGCTGTCTACAACTCTTTAATTACGTCATACAGCATTAGGCTACCTGCCTATTTGCGGTGCTACGCCGCTGTGACTTGGCTTGCAAAGCCGAGGCATTACCCCTACCTGGGAACCTCATGGTGGAGTCACCCCACTGTAGCATGGAGTTTCACTCCTTGTAGTGCTGCTCTACCGTGCTTCCTGTAAAGCACACCAGGCATTCACTCTGCCTGAGAACTCATTAAGGCGTTTAAGCCAACCTTCCACATGATCTGTTTTTTTTCCGCAGAAAAATACATAGTAGACAACAGTGGTTATGGGTCCGTATCCCTTTCATGTTCCAGAGAACAAGTACCCACTGTTACCTGATAGTTTTTCAGTCAGTAATCCTCCTTTGAACCAAAAGTTAGATGCCTAGTAGATTTCTCTTTGAACTAACACTACTAGAATATGCTAAAATAGCGACGTATATTAGCGACGGCGAAAATACCCGTCGCTGACAATTGCCGATAGCGACTTCTTGTGTTACACGTCGCTGTCCATCGCTGTGTAGCGACGTTCAGCGACGTAGTATAAGTTACGTCGCTGATGGGCGACATTTTGCGACGGACGTCCATTTTACGTCGCTGTATTGCGACGTTTAGCGACGTATAATTTATGCGTCGCTGTTGTATTTCATATAGGGTTCCTGGTCCGGTCGAAATCACAAAATTTTCACCCAAATTTTTCTTCCCGCTCTCCCCTCTTTCCCTGGCGAACCCTCCCCTCCGGCGACCCCTCCCTCCGGCGACACCCTCCCCCTTCTCCCCCCGGTGACCCCGCTCGCCCGTTGACCCCTCCCTCCGGCGACCAGCCTCCCTCCTCCGACGAAGGAGCCTTCCTCGCCGCCTTCCTCCTCCGACGAAGCCACCCTTCTCGCCGCCTCCATCCTCCGACGAAGCTACCCTCCTCAGGTAAACCCTAACCCTAGCCCTAGCTATCTAGACACGGACACGAGACCCTAACCCTAGCTGTCGAGGGGGGAGAGAGGGGTGGGGGTGGGTGCAGGGGTTGGGGGGGTCTTACTGTCGAGGGGTGGAGGGAGGGGTGGGGGTACCCGGGGGCAGGGGAGGGTTGGGGTGGGTGCAGGGGTAGGGGGAGGGGGCAGAGGAGGGGGGAGGGGGGCAGGGGAGGGTTGGGGTGGGTGCAGGGGTAGGGGGAGGGGGGCAGGGGAGGGTTGGGGTGGGTGCAGGGGTAGGGGGAGGGGGGGTAGGGGAGGGTGCAGGGGTGGGTGCAGGGGTATGGGGAGGGGGGCAGGGGAGGGGGGGCCAGGGGAGGGTTGGGGTAGGTGCAGGGGTAGGGGGAGGGGGGCAGGGGAGGGGAGCAGGGGAGGGTTGGGGTGGGACAGGGGTAGGGGGAGGGGGGCAGGGGAGGGTTGGGGTGGGTGCAGGGGTAGGGGGAGGGGGGGCAGGGGACGGTGCAGGAATCGGTATCGGACTATATGTATACAATGTATATATATGTATATATACTCACACACTTACATACACACACAAATACATATATACTCACACACTTACATACACACACAAATACATATGTATACATGTATATATATACTCACACGCTTACATACACACATAAATACATATATAAATATATATGTATACAATGTATATACACCAAGGTTCACAATATCGATATCGAAATCGGTATCGGACTATTCCTATAAGTATTGGTATCGACGATATCGGTAGTATCGGCGGTATCGTATCGGAGTATCAGACTTTGGTATCGGAAAACAAATAATTATTAATAAATTATTTATATTTATAAACATATATTTTATACATTTAGGCATAATTTTAAGTATTTCAGCGTTATTTCTTAGTAGTTTTGAAATTATATGAAATAGTAGTCACCCTTACCGATTGGTTTTGCCGAATTGACCGGAACAAAGACCCCCAATGTCGGTATCGATCAATATTTGGTATCGGTCGGTATCGGATCGGAACTTGCCAAACCGTCTCGGTATCGGCCGTATCGGATCGGTATCGGCCGATACTTTAAACCATGATATACACACAAATACACATATATACAATCCAAAATCCATTTAAAATTTATTTTAAGAATCTGAAATGTTGAAGATATATACCCAAGGTTCACAATATCGGTATCGGAATCGGTATCGGACTATTCCTATGAGTATTGGTATCGGCGATATCGGTAGTATCGGCGGTATCGTATCGGAGTATCGGACTTTGGTATCGGAAAACAAATAATTATTAATAAATTATTTACATTTAGAAACATATATTTTATACATTTAGGCATAATTTTAAGTATTTCAACGTTATTTCTTAGTAGTTTTGAAATTATATGAAATAGTAGTCACCCTTACCGATTGGTTTTGCCGAATTGACCGGAACAAAGACCCCCAATGTCAGTATCGGTCAATATTTGGTATCGGTCTGTATCGGATCGGAACATGCCAAACCGTATCGGTATCGACCGTAGGTTGACTAAGGTTGACTATTTTGACTGAAAGTCAAAGTAGAGTCAACATCTGACCTAGATTGGACTAAGAGTTGACAAAGTCAACTATAGGTCAACCCTTGACCTAGTTTGACCTTGTTTGACTTTGTTTGACTTAGCTTGACCTTGTTTGACTTTGTTTGACTTAGTACAACTTAGGTTGACCCATAATAAGACATAATATACGAATTTGTGCCTGTTGGATAATGTGTGTCCATCTTTGCAGAATTATTTCCAAATGGATATGAATTACTACTTGCGGAATCGTTCATGGATGTACAATCGTCGTCCTGATGATATGTGTGGTGTGCGGGATGAATACATAGCGGGAGTAGAGCAGTTCCTGCAGTTTGCTAAGGCGTTCCCTCAGTACATGGACGGCACCAAAATTAAGTGTCCGTGTGTGAAATGTCATAACGTGAAATATTATCCAGAAGTGGAAATGACATATCATTTGTACTCGAGGGGTTTCACGCCTAATTACTATCAGTGGACCGTACACGGAGAACTTGTGTCTTTAGCATCAGAGCCGGAGCCTTACGTTGAGCCGTATATGTATGCGGGACCTAATTTTGTTTCAGATAATCATGCATACGACGACGGGTGCGTGAACATGGTTTTCAACGCTGCGGGGCCTAGTTTCGTTCATGATGCACCTGAGGAGGCACCGAACGCCGATGCTGCACAGTTCATAGAGTTGCTGGAGAATGCAAGGACTCCATTGTATCCTGGTTGTGAGGATCATTCACCGTTGGAGGTGGTTACAAGACTGTTGAGCATTAAGTCAGATTTTAACATGTCGCAAGCATGCTACAACCAAGTGTTGGAGTTGATTATAGAGATCTTGCTGGTGGGTGCTAAGTTGCCTAAAGACTTCTACCGGTCTAAGAGGATGGTGAGATCGCTCTGGATGGGATACGAGAAAATCGATTCATGTCGCAATGGGTGCATGCTGTACTACAAAGACGACAAGGACGCAGATGTGTACAGATTTTGTGGTGCTGATCGCTATAAGACAACTAGTACAGGAAGGTCTATCGGTGCAAGAAGACCGACCGATTCAATGCACTACTTGCCTTTAACGCCGCGGTTGCAAAGATTATTTATGGTGAAAGAGACGGCCGAAAATATGAGTTGGCACATGCGAGAACAGATTGAAGGAGTGTTGGATCACCCATCCGATGGAGAAGCGTGGAAGCACTTTGATCGAGTGTATCCTGATTTTGCTTCAGATCCGCGTAATGTCAGGTTGGGACTATCTTCTGACGGTTTTACTCCTTTTGGTCTTTCGGAATCCCAGTATTCGTGCTGGCCTGTGATTGTCACTCCGTATAACCTACCGCCTTGGATGTGCATGAAGACTCAGTACATGTTTCTAACCGTTATAATTCCTGGTCCGAACAATCCCAAGAGGAACATTGACGTGTACTTACAGCCTTTGATAGATGAGTTGAATCAGTTATGGGAAGTAGGCGCTAACACGTACGATGTATCCAGGAAGCAGAATTTTCAGATGAAGGCAACCCTTATGTGGACCATCAACGACTTTTCGGCCTATGGAATGTTATCTGGATGGAGCACTCATGGCCGTCTCTCATGTCCGTATTGTATGGACCGTAGTAAGGCTTTCCGCTTGAAACACGGAGGAAAACCGTACTTCTTTGATTGTCATCGGCAATTTCTGCCAAAAGATCATCCGTTCAGAAGGAACAGGAATGCATTCCGTGCCGGCGTTGTAGAGAAGGGTGATCCACCGCCAAGGTGGTGCGGAGCCACAATATGGGAGGAGGTTAAAGATTTTCCAAGTGCTATCGAAGATCCTACAACTGGGTACAAGTGCGATGGATTTGGTAGAGATCATAACTGGACAAAGAGGAGCATATTCTGGGATCTGCCATACTGGAGTACCAATCTGATCAGACATAATCTTGATGTCATGCATATTGAGAAGAATGTGTTTGATAAAATAATTAATACTGTGATGGACGTAAAGGAAAAAATGAAAGACAATCCCAAGGCCAGGTTGGACTTAGAAGAAATATGCAAACGCCCTGCGTTGCATTTGATACAGCAGAATGGAAAACAGTTCTTGCCGAAGTCAATTTTCTCGCTGGACAAGGAGGATAAAGTGAGACTTTGTCGGTAGATCCAGGGCCTAAAATTTCTAGACGGATATGTGTCAAATCTGAGAAGATGTGTCGATCCGAAGGAAAATAAATTGACGGGTATGAAGAGCCACGACTGTCACATATTCATGGAGAGGTTAATTCCGATTGCATTTCAGGAATTCTTACCGCAGGCAGTTTGGGATCCATTGACGGAGCTTAGCATATTCTTCAGGGATCTTTGTTCTAAGAAATTGCTCGTTGATCGTCTAGAAAAGCAAGAGAAGGACATTGCGGTAATACTATACAAGCTAGAGAGGGTGTTTCCTCCTGGATTCTTCGACTCTATGGAGCATTTGCCGATTCATCTATCCTATGAGGCACGTGTTGGTGGACCCATCGAATATCGATGGATGTACCCGTTCGAGCGATATTTGAATCACCTAAAAAGAAAGGTGAAAAATAAGGCACGGGTCGAGGGTTCTATTTGTGAAGCCTATGTTCTCGAGGAGATTATAAACTTTTGTTCGATGTATTTCAAGCCTCATGTTGCAACTAATAGAACGAGAGCTTTCAGAAATGACGACGGAGATCATGAAAGTAATGATACAATACTGAAGGTATTCAATGCTCCAGGAAAGCCATCGGGTAAAATGAAGAAGAGATATCTGAACAATGATGAGCTAAGGGCTGCTCAGGTGTATGTATTACTCAACTGCGACGAGGAGGAAGTAGAGAAACTGGAGGGGTAAGTAAATAATACGTCTACATTATTTTAATAGTGTTGAGAATAATACTATTACATTAATTGCACGATGTTGTTTTCAGCATATTTAATGATGATGTGAGGTCAGGTAGGCCACACATAACAGAAGAAGAACTAGAACAAGAAATGAGGCATTATTTTCCATCATGATTGAGTGCATATGTAAGACTTGAGAACTCTGTAATTACCTTTCTGTATATGCACTTGATTTAGAATGAGCTTAATTGCTTCTTTCGTGGTATTTAGGTCGATCGTCCATACGCAAGACTTGAAAATGAGTCTATTAGAACGCTAGCCAAGGGACCAATTTATGCTGCAAAAATATGGCCAAGCTACTGTGTTAATGGGTTTAGGTTCAAGTCAACAACTTGCCCGATCAGAGACAACTTTGTGGATCTCGACTCCACCAAAAATAGCTGTTTGTGTATCAGATCTTCGAACTACAAAGATGTTGATGCGGGCAACGATTTCTATGGCGTGCTACGGGAGATCGTGGAGCTGACATATAGTTATGGAATAGAGCCTGCTAAGATTGTGTTATTCAGGTGTGATTGGTTCGATCCGATTGAAGGTCAGGGTTGGAAAGTAGACAAGCCCGGTCTTGTTGATATAAACTATCGGCGTCGATATCAAGCCTATGAACCATTTGTCCTATCAAGTCAGGCTCAGCTCGTGTACTTCACAAGTTATCCTAAACGGGGAACAACAAGGTCGGACTGGTGGGCAGTATGCAAGACCAAAGCTAGAAATACCTTTGAGGTTGACGATATAGCTTATCAACAGGATGAACTACCTCTTGTAACAAATATTATAGAAGTGGACACGACGGAAGTTCCTCATTACACATCTAATTGTGTAGAAGAAGTAGAATTATATGAAGAGGAAGATGCAGATGAAAGTGAAGATGTAGAGGAGGAAGAAGAAGAAGAAGAAGAAAATGAGCTAAACGAACTAGATGAATTTTCAGAAGAGGATTAAAATCTATGATGTCTATCACATAAATATGTATTTTTGTAATAATAAATCTGTGACACTTTAGTGACACTTTTATCTGTGACCATGATATTTTTTAAAAATCTGTGATGTCTATCATATAAATATGTATTTTTGTTTTATTATCATATGTTATTATCAGGTATGACTAGACCAGGAGGACGACGTGGAGGATTATGTATTTTTGTTTTATTATCATATGCCAGTCCCGTCAGCCTCGGGCTGGAGATGGAGACGGCAGTTCCGTACCCTCATCCTCATCTCCGAGTACGCCATTGTACCATTCTGTTCCCGGTCCATTACCGGGACAGGGCAGTTCCAGCAGGTTGTCGACTCCTCCCTCGTCGTCCAGCCTTCCTGATCCCTCGTCCAGCATCCCCGATCCCCCGTCCAATATTTCTCCTGTCGACGGCTCTATGGAGGGAGCCGACGCCGAGCATATGGAGGCCGGCGATCAGACTGAACCTGCCCAGGCAGGAGGTGAGAGCGACCCTCCATGCGCTCCCCCGGACGAGACGCGTATGGAGATTTGGACGGACGGGCCTATGAAGTAAGTTAATTAATTAATATATATTTCTCAAATAATTATATGTACATATATATTCATGAAATTTTTTTATTGTATAGATATCGGCCTTCTGTAGTACAGAGACAGCTGGGGCAATTTCTGAGGCAGAACTATGGTGGGCCTTGGCTCAACTACTCAGATGCTCCCACAAGATAGGAAGGCCTTTTGGTTCGCCCACTTCAAGGTAAAAAATTTATTTATTTTTAAATTTTAATAATCATTTGTGTATATTATACAACTTTTGTATTTTACTTCTTGTAGAGGACCTATTTCTATCCACCACACCGGGCGGCGAGGATCGAGGGCCAATTTTCTGCCGTCGCAGCCAAGCTCATCCGTGATGCGATCGACGACCAGAAGCGTCGTGATCGCTCCGGACAGCCGATCCAGGGTTGGATTACGCCAGAGCAGTGGACTGCGATGAAGGCTAGATTCAGCGAGCGCAGGTACCAGGAGCGGTCTGAGAAGGCCAAGGTGGCGCGGTCGAGCGCCGGTAAGTGGTGTGGTGGCTCCATTCCGATGACGGAGCATTTTCGTTACGTTTCCTATGACGGACATTAATTTATATATAGTTCGATATAGAATGTTTAATACTAATAATAGATAATATATTTTACCAGGTAAAAAAGGGTGAGGACCCGAACATGGTGACCGTCTTCCTGGTCACACATCGGAGGGCTGGGGAGTTCATTGACGAGAGGGCGACGCAGGCATATGTACGTTCTATTCTTTATATTAATTTACTATAACTTAGAAAACATGAAAATAGATATCAATATAGACTTTAGCAAACACTGACACGTTAGCAAACATGTTCTAGGCCGAGTTTGTTCGGCTACAGCAGGAGGCGGCTGCTGCTGCTAGTGCGCCAGCAGAGGGAGGGGCTGGTAGTTCCTCTCAGCCGCCTACAGCTCCATCGCAGGACGAGCTCTGGATGACCGTCGTTGGCAGTCTTCAGAAGGGTACGTACTACGGTACGGGATCCTACGGCGCGTATTTGGCTACGGAGTCATCCCGGGCCCCCTCTATCAGTGCGCAGTCTCCGGCTTCGCAGGCGTCGTCACGAGTTGGGGATATCCTTCGTCAGATCGAGGAGCTGCGTCGCGAGTTGCAGCAGCAGATTTCTGATACGATCGAGCGACGATCCGACCCTCCGATCGTCATCGGACGATTTGATGCGGTCGAGCGCAGTATACAGGAGCTGATGACTCTGCATCAGGCTACAGCTGCCAGCTTGCAGACGCTCACCGAGTCTACGCAGCGCACAGAGCGTAGACAGGTCGAGCTGGAGGGATCGCAGAGGAGTATGTCTGCCTCACTCACTCAGGTTTCGGCTTCGCTTGAGGCGAGTACTGAGAGGGTGGTGAGGTCCCTTGCTGCGTATGGTGAGCGACTGCGAGAGCTGGAGCAGATACGTCCTCCCGGTACATCGACGACGCCGACTCCAGATACTGCACTGCCTCCGGCGCCGACTCCAGACATTGCACTGCCTTCTACTGTCCCTATGGTACAGCTTACCCAGGAGCAGTATGACTATATTCTATCCCAGTTGCGCGGCAGGGGTCCGCAGTGATTTTTTTGGTTTTTTATGACTTGTATGTATTGGCCCTATGGGCAAATTGTTTATTCATACAACTGTTGTTTATACACTTGGTGGGAGACTTTTTATCATCTTTTATTTTTATTTGACTCTACTGGATGTTTGTGAGGATTTGAGTCTTTGATATTTACTTTGCACTGCCTCCTGTTTTTATTGTGATATTTACTTTGTGATATCTGCGACGGGGATGACAAATATACCTACGCTGGGTTATAAGCGATGATCTGATATACAAAGAAGGTGCTGCCGAAATTTTAAAAAAATATATTATATATTTTTGTTATGATGTGTGTCTGTATTTACAGTGAATGTGAAATGCAGTGTTCGGAACCATCGACAGTTTCGATTACTGTTGTATGTGTTATCTTGGATAGAAATAGCAACAGTTCAGGGTGCACTTCTGAGAGGTTTATTTTCACGTCCTTCACTTTCTCGGGACGTCGTAAAGGTTCCCGAGAAGGTGAAGGACGTAAAGAGGAAGCTCTGAGAAGTGCACCCTGAACTGTTGCTCTTTCTATCCAAGATAAAACATAGAACAGTAAGCGAAACTGTCGATGGTTCGAACACTGCACTTCACACACACTGTAAACACAGACACACAGCATAAAAAAAATACGAATTATATTTTTTTAAATTTTTTTATAATATCTGTGACGTATAGCGACGTTCTGCGACGTCCTGCGACGGAATGTAGAAGTCGCTATACGTCGCTAAATAGTGACGTCACGTCACTAGACGTCGCTAAGTTACGTCGCTAATATGTCGGTAGCCGTCACTAAGTTGCCCACGTGGCTGCCATGCCATGTCATCATATATAAATTATACAGCGTCGCAAGTGGTCGCTTTACGTCGCAACGTTGGCGACGTAGTGATACGTCGCTATCTGTCGCTCAGTTTAGCGACGTCTAGCGACAATGAACGCCGCGTCGCCAATAGCGACGTTCGGCGACTAAATTGCCATTTGCGACTTGCATATAAGCGACGTCCATTTTTTGTCGCTTAATACGTCGCAAATAGGTTTTAGCGACGTATTTTTCATTTTTAGCGACGTCTCCTGACGTCGCTAAAATGGGTTATTTTAGTAGTGTAATAGCATAAAACTTTATGGTAGGATTACAAAGACACACTATCAGAATGCCTTCAAGCCCATTTTACAAGCTGTGTTATCGACCAACTGGCGCTTGAGGCCCTTTGTGAACGGATCTACCAGGTTCTCCTGACTCCGAACATCAACCACTGCAATTACACCTCTTTTGATAAGATCGTGTACTGCCCTGTGCTTCAACCTCACAGTCCTCTTCTTCCCGTTGAAGAGGTCATTTGATGCCACCGCCGCAGTCGCCTGGTTGTCACAGTATATCGGTATCGCCGGTATCTGAGCCCCAACTACTGGAAGATCATACATGAGCTCCCGAAGGCATTCTGCTTCATCTGCTGCAGTTTCAAGTGCATAGAATTCAGATTCCATGGAGGAACGAGAGAGTATAGTCTGCTTCTTCGACTTCCACGATATAGCAGCTCCACCCAAGGAAAAGACATATCCACCTGTGGATCTCTCGCTTTCCACCTCTGAACACCAGCTAGTATCACTGAAGCCTTCCACTACTGTCGGATATCCGTTGTACTGCAGTGCATATGTCTGAGTTTTCTTGAGATACCTCATCACCCGCTTCACAGCTTTCCAGTGCTCAACCCCTGGGTTGCTTGTGAACCAACTCAACATTCCCACGACGAAAGCTATGTCAGGCCTTGTGGCAGTGATTGCATACATCAAACTTCCGATAACGCTAGAATACTCCAGCTGCCTGACGCTTTCCTTTAAATTTGGCTTCAGCTTCTGATCACACCTGTATGGCGTATCGATCCCTGGAAGATCCTTATACCCATAGCGTGTGAGCATCTTCTCAATGTAGTGAGATTGTGACAGCGCTACTACAGTGTCTGTCCGGATGATCTTTATGCCCAAGATGACATCTGCATCCCCCAAGTCCTTCATACTGAACTTGGTTGAGAGGAACTTCTTTGTCTCTGTGACACAGCCTATATCCGTACCTAGGATTAGCATGTCGTCCACGTACAGATAAACGATGACTCCTCTTCCATCAGCGAACTTTGTGTAAACACATTTGTCCGTCTCGCTGACTTTGTAGCCGTTTGACCTAATAACTTTGTCAAACTTCTCATGCCACATCTTGGGAGCTTGCTTCAAACCATACAATGATTTCACCAACTTGCAGACTTTGTCTTCAAGACCTTTGACGACAAATCCATCTGGCTGTTGCATGTAAATCTCTTCGGTCAGCTCCCCATTCAGGAATGCAGTCTTTACATCCATCTGATGTATCACCAACTTATGTATAGCTGCTAGAGCGATTAACATCCTGATGGTGGTCATCCGAGCTACTGGAGCATACGTGTCAAAGTAGTCTATCCCCTGTTTCTGAGAAAAACCCTTGGCTACCAGCCTGGCCTTGAACTTGTCAATAGTTCCATCTGCCTTTATTTTCTTCTTGAAGATCCATTTACATCCGATGGGCTTCTCTCCTTCAGGTAGATCTACCAACACCCATGTGTTATTGGAGGTGATAGAGTCAAACTCGTCATTCACTGCCTCCTTCCAGAAGATAGCATCTCTGGTCTTCATCGCCTCATCATAGGTAAGCGGATCTGCTTCCACATGATAGATGACAAAGTCATCTTCGAAATCTTTCGGTCTCCTCGCTCGCTTAGCTGACGGCTCTGCGAGTTCTGGTACAAGAGTTGTTTCCTCAACAACAGCTTCTTCTTGGACTACTGGCCCATATGAGATTTTAGTCTCATTTGCACCTACATCATTTTCTGGAATGTCCAAAAGAACAATGTTTTTGTCTTTTGTAAACTTGTCTTCAAAGTATTCAGCATCACGAGATTCGATGATATGATTTGACTCAATATCAAGAAATCTTCTAGCATCACTTTTCTCGACATACCCCAAGAAGATCGCCTTCGTAGTCCTTGTCCCTAGCTTCTGAATCTTCAGATCTGGGAGCTTCATATACGCCAGACACCCCCACACTCGAATGACATTCAAGTTTGGTCTGACTTTGAACCAGAGTTCATGAGGAGTTACGTCCGAAGTTGCATATGGCACTCTATTTAGAATAAAAGTGGCCGTCAATGCAGCTTCTTCCCAGTAGCATTTAGGAAGACCCGCGGTTAGCAGCATTGAGTTCATCATTTCTGTCAACGTTCTGTTCTTCCTCTCCGCTACTTCCGTTGGATTGAGGAGAATATGGAGCAGTAGTCTCACATATAATTCCATGTTCTTTGAAGAATGATGTGAATTCATGAGACCTGTACTCCCCACCTCGATCACTCCTTAACCTCTTGAGTTGTTGTCCAGTCTGTCGTTCAGCTTCGGCCCTGAACTCTCTGAACTTCTCGAAAGCTTCGTCTTTAGACTTGATTAAGTAGACGAAAGCGTATTTTGAGAAGTCGTCGATGAAGGTTATGAAATACTTCATCCTGGCCTTCGTGGAAAAATGTTTGAAGTCACAGATATCGGAGTGCACCAACTCCAGAAGATCTGTGCTTCGATTGACCCGATGAAAGGGTTTCCTTGTGATCTTCGTCTGAGCACACACTTCACATTTCTCTACCTTACCCCCACATTTGGAGATAAGTCCTAGACTAGACATTTTGTTAATTCTTTTACAATGAACATGTCCTAGTCTATTATGCCACAACTCAAGAGAATAATCAGAAAAGGCAACTGCATTAATGTCTTCAAACTGGTTGACAAGCTGAATTTTAAACATTCCTTCGGTTTGATAAGCCTTCCCGAAGTATGTTCCTTTCTTGGACATCACCATCTGACCAACATTGATGTCTATCCTCAAGCCTGCGTTGCAGAGCAGGCTCCCAGAGATCAGGTTCTTGGCAATCGCCGGAACATGCTTTACACCTTGAAGCGTCAGAGTGTTCCCAGAAGTGAGTTTCAGTTCCACGGTCCCGATCCCCAGAACTTTAGCTTGGGCCTGGTTTGCCATGACAACCTTCTCAGATATCGGCTGGTACGTGACGAACCATTCCTTGCCAGAACAAACATGACAAGTCGTACCAGTGTCTATCCACCAGTCAGAGTCAACCCCCACATTTGTGACCTGTGCGATCATAGCAACAAAGTTAGAAACCAATGAAACCTTATTAGGCTCACCTTTCTCTGATTGTTTAGGCTTAGATTTGCATTCACTCTTATAGTGGCCTTTCTTGCCACAAATATAACAAGTCACGTGTGACTTAGTCTTCTGTTGCTTGAAAGAAGGACCCTTCACTTTTAGATTAGTGAAGTCCTTCTTCTTGGGATGAGAAGCCGCCTGCTTCCCCTTTGGGATCTCTCGTCTGCACAAGATTGGCTTTAGCCAACTGTTTGGACAGAGTGTCCACCTTCTGTTGGGAACGCATCTCGTCCTCAACATGGATCTCTTGCAGTAGATCTCCCAAGCTAATGTCTAGCTTCTTTCTGTGCATCCTTGCATAGAAGGTACTCCATCCAGCAGGAAGTTTTGAGACGATCCCTCCGACGATAAACTTGTCGGGAAGGGGCATCTCTTCGTCTTCCAGTTTCTGACGCAGCTTCAGAAATTCCTTCACCTGTGGCAGCATGGACTTTTCGTCCTCAAAGAGCAATTTGTGATATTTTTCAACCACAAACATTTTGCTCCTGTTCTTGTCTTCTTCATACAGATTTTCCACAGACTCCCATATGTCTCTGGCAAGTTCCTTCTTCGAGTAGGATTCTGTCAGGGAGTCCTCCATAGCATTCAGGATGAGAAACCTGCAGATGCTATTTTCCCTTCTCCACTTGGCCTGGAGTTTGGTAGCCGCGTTGATTGCGGCAGTAGATCCAGTGTCTGGAACAGAGGGTTCTTCCTCTAACAGAACATGATCAATGTCTTTCAGTTGAAGAGTTAGGTAAACCTTTCTCTTCCAGACTTGATAGTGCTCTCCATCGAACTTTTCCAACTTGCAGAAGTCCGATTGGAGGAGCGAAGCATTAATGTTTTCCATCTACACGGATCTTGCTTTGAGATTGTTAGTCTCGGGGCTTGATCAAAGATGAAAAACAGATGCAATCGAGATCTGAGATGTCACACAAAACTTTGCAGTGATCAAACTCAAGATCTACGATGGTACAATAAATCAAATAGCCAAATTACAATTTGAAGGAGGGAAAAAAAGAAGAGAAGATCTCTCGTTCTTTCTTGCAAACGTGTTGCAATTAGGACAGAACGAGTTACAATAAAACTAGAGAGAGATAAGAAGAAGAACAATGCTGGGGTGTCAAAATACCGTTGCTCAATGCAAGATTCGCCCTACACGATCTGCTTCCAGGAACCAGCAAGTTGAAGAACTTGTGGAACGCTCGAAGTCACCTCTGTTCAGACTCCTCGGATGGACTTGCAATGGCGGCAGCAACTCTCTCTCTTCTTTTCTGACTTGTAATTTCGTAGTGGTCACAAAGGAGGCTGGAAGAGAGTATATATAGAGAGAGGGTGGAAACCCTAGCCGCCTCTTCAGTTATGGAAAGATTGAATCAAATCCCAAAAGATAGCAACGAGATTTAATTCAAATCCCACGAAATTAATTCAAATCCCACAAAGATAGGATCTGAATGTGCAAAGTGCGCCAACAAAACGCCATATTACGCCTCATGAGCCCATGAGCCCGAGTCCGAGTCCGAGTCGCTAAGCCCCTTTGGGGCTTAGCTCCAAATGGAATTAATCCAAGAGAATGACAAAAGCATTAATGCTTAATCCTTGGAGCCTTATTCTTACCTCCTTGTAAAATCACCCACATGGTTCCCTCCTTAGGGTCACCACCCCATGTGCATCTCTCAACAACACACCCAAGTATATATGTTGAGATAACTCTTGGTGTATTTCCGATATGGGACTAAAATTTACAAGGCATGTTGAGAGCAAGCTCTCTCCATGTAAAGAAAGCACCAACAATAAGCGATATAGGATGGGGATGGACTTTGGAAAAGAACAAAAAAAAAGAAATGTTGGGTGGCTTCGGCCATTGAAATGGGCCTACTATTAGACTAATGGGAAAATTTATGAAATGCCCAAAAACTAAAAAAGTTTCATGAAAAACCCACCGCTAAAAAAACTTTCATCGCGTGCCCAAAATTAGAGAAACTTATCCAAAGCGGGTTCCGAATGACCCTTTTGCCCTTTCTTTTAATTTATTGAAAACATCCACGAAACTGCTCTTAAAAAATGTTTCGATACTTCATCTTCTTCCATACACTGCTCACTTTCGAATCTAGGTTTTCTCCTCAAAAATCTTCAAAAACTCGTCAAAAAATTTCGGAAAGACCGAGACAAACGGCAAAAGTGCTAAAACGAAGGTCCAAACATCATTTTTTTGCGATTCTAAAATTTCGGAAGGCCGTCTAACAGAGAAGCTCTTAATCTCAGGCTCCTCGACGATACGCTCATTTTGCGACAAACGAGACCTCGTTTTGACCTCCCAGTCAAAAGTTATGGCCCTCCAAAGTTTCAACTGACCATAAAATACAGGAGAATGGGCATTCTCCGTGTTAGAACACGAAGAATGTTAATTTCGCATGAGAGTGGCCATTCTCCGTGTTGAGAATGACATTCTCCGTCTTAATTTACACGGAGAATGGCCATTCTCTGTGTTAGTAACACGGAGAATGACATTCACCGTCTTAATTTACACGGAGAATGGCCATTCTCCGTGTAATTTAGTACGGAGAATGAACATTCCAGTGTTAAAACGCAGGAGAATGACCATTCTCCGTGTTAGAAACATGGAGAATGCCATTCTGCCATTCTCCGTGTTAAATAAAACGGAGAATACCATTCTCCGTATTAAATAAAACGGAGAATGACATTCTTCGTGTTTCTAACACGGAGAATAGTCATTCCAGTGTTAAAACACAGGAGATGCCATTCTCTGTGTTAAATAAAACGGAGAATGCCATTCTCCGTGTTAAATAAAACGGAGAATGGCCATTCTTCGTGTAATTTGGCACGGAGAATGCTCATTCCAGTGTTAAAACGCAGGAGAATAACCATTCTCTGTGTAAATTAACACGGAGAATGGCATTCTCCGTGTTAAATAAAATGGAGAATGCCATTCTCCGTATTAATTTACACGGAGAATGGCATTCTCCGTGTTAATTTACACGGAGAATGGTTATTCTCAGTATTAATGACCATTCTCCGTATAATTTAGTACGGAGAATGGCATTCTTCGTTCTAAATTACACGGAGAATGGCCATTCTCCGTGCTAAATTACACGGAGAATGGCATTCTCTGTGTTAATTTACACGGAGAATGGTCATTCAAATATTAAGACACAGGAGAATGGCCATTCTCCGTGTTAGAAACACGGAGAATGCCATTCTCCGTGTTAAGTAAAACGGAGAATGGCCATTCTCCGTGTAATTTGGCATGGAGAATGGTCATTCCAGTGTTAAAACGCGGAGAATAACCATTCTCCGTATAAATTAACACGGAGAATGGCATTCTCCGTGTTAAATAAAACGGAGAATGCCATTCTCCGTGTTAATTTACATGGAGAATGGCATTCTCCGTGTTAATTTACACGGAGAATGGTTATTCTCACTATTAATGACCATTCTCCGTATAATTTAGTACGGAGAATGGTATTCTCTGTTCTAAATTACACGGAGAATGGCCATTCTCCGTGCTAAATTACACGGAGAATAGCATTCTCCGTGTTAATTTACACGGAGAATGGTCATTCAAATATTAAAACACAGGAGAATGGCCATTCTGCGTGTTAGAAACACGGAGAATGCCATTCTCCGTGTTAGTAACACGGAAAATGACATTCAACACGGAGAATGGCATTCTCCTTGTTAAATTGCAGGAGAATGACTATTCTTCGTGAGATATCGACGGAGAACAGTTGACAGAAATCTAATTTTTTATTTTTTTATTTTGTGGGAAGAAATTTGACATGAATAAAGATTTAAGAGTTTTCGTTCTTCTTTCAAAACGATGCTAACTCTTATGGAAAAGAAGAAGAAGATCTTCTCTCCATAATTGACCTAATTGTCGGAAAAGAAGAAGAAGAAGATGATGAGTGATGATCGAAGTTCGACTGAAAAAAAAAAGCACGGTGAACTACGAACGATCTTTGCGATCTCTGCTGAAAATGAGAGCAATGGAATTCAGATCTCTCGTGAAGAAGAAGAAGAAGAAGAAGAAGAAGAAGAAGAAGAAGACGACAAGAATCGCAATCCAAATCTGAGTTTTGTGCGGAGGGGTAGTTATGGTATTAATTTTGTAAATACAGAGCATCTAAAAAAAATCTTGGAATATTTAACGTGAAAATACTTAATTCTGGGTATTTCATAAAACTCATCCAGCGGGTGGGTTTTTCATAAAAGCCCACCCCGAAATTGGGTTTCTCAGCAATTTCCAGTAGACTAATTATTACGAGTATTAGTATTTATTTAAGGTAGTGATTTTGGTTAGTTATTATTTGTTAATCAAGAATAACTAATTGATTAGTGATAATTACTAGCTAGTATTTTACGGGGTGTTTTATAGGATTAGTTAATAGAGAAACAGATTTAATAGAATAGAAATTTATAGAATAATTTTAGTAATATTTGTGTCTTTTGACACAGATTTTTCAGGACATTGGACTTGACCATTACAATAATCCAAGCAAGTATACTACGATTGAATTCTATACTTAATTAACTATTTTGCGTGGCATGCATATTGGATACATAGGCAAACACGGAGACATTGATTGTACTATTGTTCTTTTATTGTATTCATTACTCATTGTCGGAGATTTGGGAGAAATACATAGGTTACCTGTGATCAATCCCCATTGTACTAATTGTTGATAGCTTAATCGCACATCGTGCACATACAATTAAGCCATACTGTACTGATTGTACTGTTGTTCTATTGTACTCCGTAGTCGATCACATGTAAGCTATTATTTCAACTCACTATTGTACTTAGACATTTCCATTGATGTAATGTTACTACTGTATTTACATATTAGTTACTAGTAGCATTGTTTCACAGTTTATTCAGTATATTTTATATCGTAGGGTTGTACTTTGCTCCTTTTCTGACTGAATATATTGCAGGTGAGTTTGACGCTGACATGTATACTAGTTACTATGACCTAGCTCAGGAGTAGAGCTAGCTGCTGATCAGGAGATCTAGAACATTGTGTTTTTGTAGTATCTTAGTGTGATTGTATTGTTTGATGTTATATCGTGTAGATTGGATGACTGTAATAATATCTTAGGAGTCACTTTAGCTTTTACCAAAATTGTTTTCGGACATTTAATGTAAAAGTGTACACCTAAAGCATAGTAAAAACTATGTGATGTGATGTGATATGATATGATATAGTACACGATAGTGTTGTAATGAGGATTGATCTTGCCCTTTGGAGATTATTGAGGTCTAGACAGCTGATTAACGCTGTCAACGACGGTGTAGGCTAGACGTGTCCGCCTCGTATCCAGTTATCTAGGAGCTGACGTGACAGAACCAGGTAAATGTTCTAGTAAAATGCAAGGCCCAAAAAAAATATCTTAATTATTAAAGTCACGTATATGGTTTCATGTACTTAGCAATGAAAGAGTCATATGAACAAATGAAAAAGCAAGTATGGAAATCAAAGGCTCAACATGGGATCAATGAGCTACATTAAAGGGTGCGCCTATTTCGGTCAGGCCAAGTTCTGAGAGTTCAGACATAAGTAGACCTGTCAATTAGGCCGGCCCGGCCCAGCGCGGCATGAGCCAGACCGAAAAAATAGCTCATGTGCCGGCCCGACCCAGTATATCGGGATGTGCCGGGTCTCATATCTCAGCCTATAAGATAGGTCCGACCCGAAGTCCAGGCCCGTCCCGACCCGAGGCTCGGTCCGGCACGGCCCGATATAGCAGACATGCACTGCAGAGGCATCTTTTTTAGCAAGAAGATGTAGCAACCAATTACTTATAGTAACTTAGTTGTATATAGCTCTGTTATATAAATCAAAAGATCACATAACTATGAATTAAAGCATCTTCTACTACAAGAAGAGAGCGCTACTACAAGAAGAGAGCGTCAAATTACCTTTTGTATTTAACTTATTTGTAAATAACTCTGCTGCATAAAATATATGGTAACTTCTAATTATCAAAATCATAATAGTTATGTCTCTGGAAATCCAACAAATACAAAAGAACCTTAACAGTCTCGAGTCACCTGTATCAACAGAAAATTTATCGATTTTTTTTTACTAAAAATAAGTACAAATTGTCTCCATATGAATGTAGTTGCATCTAGGATGGGATTAGAACAAACAATCCCATATTCGGATATTTTTAAATAAACGAGGCAGAGCCTTTGATGTTGTTGATGGTGCATATACTTATGAAGCAAAATAACCATAAGGAGTAAAATTTCAATCACTACAGATTAAATTAGCTGATTTCAAAGGCAAATTTGTGTTGATTCATCTGGAAAACCCATGTTTATGGAGCCAACAACATGGGAAAAGCAAAACGTATAAAGCTAGATGTACTGCAGAGGCACATGTAAGATTTGAGGCTAAATTTATCTATATGTATGTATGTATCATGCATATAATCTATGTAGGATTTTAGTCATGTATCCAGTTGAATAGAAGCCAATGCACGACCCGGCCCGGCCCGACCCGACCCGAAGTCCACTATGTTATGGGTCATGTGCCGGACTGGGCTTAGATTTTCACCCTTAGACCCGGCCCGCTAAATTGCATGGGCCTAAGAGGCCCGGCCCAGATCCGGGCCGGCCTACCAAAATTTAGGTCGGACCAACCCGGCTCAGCCCACTTGACAGCTCTAGACATAACTATTGGAATTTCAGTAACGAGGCAGAGATTGCACATAGATTCCATATATCATGGAGCATGAAACTAAAATGGATAACTTAGAAGTGAGTGAGAGACCATGTAAGGGTTCCTAATTCTATACAATAGAATCATAAGAAAACGAGTATGTAACTAACTTAGACATAAGTGAGTGAGAGACCATATAAGGGTTCCTAATTCTATACAATAGAATCATAAGAAAACGAGTATGTAATAACAATCGTGCTTGACACAAATTATAGATACCAGTGTAACCACCACTTTCCTGGAATAGGGATATTTTTAACTTTTTCCTAATTATTGTTATTAGTGTGATTTCATATTATATCTTGAGTGATAATTAATTTTCAAAAACTAAACTTTATATTTTGGTTAATTATCTGATAATTAATAGTGCATATATGTTATTCTTGAATATGACTAATGGTTAGCTTTTGACTAGAATAGTGGTTAGTGATCCTAGATGACCTAAACCAACTTGTCATGACCACCTAACTAGATGATTAGGACTAGCCTAATCGAACTTTAGTTAGTCTCTAGCTAGATTAGAAGAATTAGTTAGAAGGCTTAACTAAACACCTAATAAGAAAGAAGGTTTAATCCCTAAACTTGTCATGATACATAGAGGGACTTTATAGACATTCCATACAAGCCTAAAATACTAATCCAACCGATTTTGGGCATCCAACATATTCTCCTTAGCCTATAAGTTGAGTAACTTCTTCTTCTTCCTCTTTTCTTTAGAAATTCTAATCCTAATTTTGAAGCTTTCCCCCCAAATTGCTCCTACACCCAAATTTTCTCCAAATTGACCCAAATTCATTTTATTCTCTTCCCCTTGGAGGGGAGAAGCCTCTATTGGCTAGCTAAGAAGGATTTTGAGCCTTGAAGCTTGGAGGGATTCTAGATCTAGGAATTTTACATTGGGAATCCATCTCCTTTTTGGTATGAGCTCTCTAAACCCTTCACATTTCATTTCATTAGTGTATCTACATTCATTTAGGACCCCATTTGCATTAGGGTGCTATTAGAGAGGAGTTAAGGCTCTCCTCTTCCTATTTGAGGATCCTTTCCATTGCATTTTGATACAAATTGGGGGAACCCGAGATTAGGAATCTAGGGTTTGTGAGATTGATAAATTAGGTTATACTAGTGTTGTAGACCATGTAGGCATTTCTTTGGGTCAAGTTTGGATCCATTTGGAGTGCATAATTACGAGAGTATCGGATACGCACATCAATGTTCAATAAAATGACTCTTAGGACTTTCCATGCTCTAATTTCAGTTTTGTTTTGGTTTTCCTATTGATAATACTATATCTGTTGGAGAGGGTGGGGTTCCCAACCTATGTGGAGAAGACCCCGGAGTGCGACGAGCGTCGTCCGATGTCGGAGAAGCTCGGGAAGTAGGCGACGAAGTTGCTGCTGTTGCTGCTGGAGCTGCTGGAAGCAGGGGATCCGAGTTCGGCCCGAACTCGGTCCCAGGCCGAGTTCTGGCCGAACTCGGTCTGGCGCTTCCAGAATGTTGGCGTGAGGTTCTGTTTGCTCGACACAGAGTTCTGGCCGAACTCTGTGTCGTCGGGGGCTGAAGCGGATTTTAGGATGAGTTTTCATCATTGGATCTAATCCAACGGTCCAGGTTTGCTGCGAGATTAGGGAGTTATATTGAGTTTTCTCAACCCTAATTCAGAGTGCAACATTACGCATTGGACAACACAAGTTTGAGAGAGAAAGGAGGCAAGAGTGCCATTACAACTTCGGAGAACAAGACGGAGGATTGAAGGTCGCTATTCGAAGGAGATCGTGTTCGGGTAATCTCTACTCGTCGTTCTCGCTCTTCGTAGCCTTGTAATCATTGTTCTTATCTCTGAGTGTTGTGGGGATCCGATTTGGATCGGGAGGAGTTTGTAGAGGGTGTAATTCTTCTATTCCATTAGTGGAGGCTTCTCAGGGTTGGACTCCGATCGTCCCGTGGTTTTTCCCGCAAGGGTTTTCCACGTCAAAAATTCTGTGTGTCTGCGTGGATTGTTTTGTGTGTTTGTTTTTTGGGTTCGTGCATTGTATTGCTCGGTCCTCTCGCAGGTACTCTCCGGTTTGGGGAAAGGTTTTCGCGTTTCTTTTCCAACAGAGTGGTATCAGAGCTTTGGGTTCAAAGGGTGTCAGGAGTTGACAGAGGAACCAAAGAGGAGAGATGGACGCGAAGCCGGTGCGCATGGTGAATCTGAACGGCACAAACTATCATTATTGGCGGAGCAAGATGAAGGATTTGCTGTTTGTCAAGAAGCTACATCTGCCCGTATTTGCATCCGAGAAGCCCAGTGATAAATCCGAGGAGGACTGAAAATTCGAGCATATACAGGTGTGCGAATACATCAGGCAGTTCGTTGACGAGAACGTGTACAACCACGTTGCCAATATTGAGCACGCGAAGACGTTATGGGATAAGCTGGAATCTTTGTACGCGAAGAAGACCGGGGTAAACAAGTTGTTCCTGATCCGGACGATGATGGGTCTGCGGTACAAAGATGGGGCGTCTATTACGGATCACTTGAGTGATTTCCAGGGCTTGGTTGACCAGCTATCTTCTATGGGAGTCAAGTTCGACGACGAAGTTCAGGGACTGTGGCTGCTGTGTACATTGCCAGACTCGTGGGAGACCGTACGAGTATCTATGATCGCTTCTGCTCTAGAGGGCGTGGTCAGTCTGGAGTTTGCCAAGAGCGGGGTGTTGAATGAAGAGATGCGGAGACGTTCTCAGGGCACTCCATCCACATCCCACCACTCAGAGGCACTTGTTTCAGAGAGCCGCGAAAGGGGCAAAAGCAGGGGTCCAGGTGGTGGCAGAGACAAGAGCAGGGGGAAGTCCAAGGGTCGTTACGAGGACTCAGAGTGTTACCATTGCGGTAAGAAGGACCATATCAAGCGGAACTGTTTCGCTTGGAAGAGAGAGAAGAAGGGCGACAAGGGGAAGCAAGAAGAGAATACTACAGCGGCGGCCTCGGTGCATGGAGGCGATGTGATCGTCGTAGGTGATGAGGTCATTACTAACCTCGCCTGCGATGACAATTCTTGGCTGGTGGACTCAGGGGCTTCAGCACATGTATCTCACAATAGGGCACTGTTTGCCACTTACACGACAGACGACTGTGGCGTGTTGAAGATGGGCAACAGAGATGTGTCGAAGGCGGTTGCCGTTGGAGATGTGCATTTGAGAACGAAGACGGGTGCGGTTCTTGTTCTCAAGGATGTTCGTCATGTCCCTGATATCCGTTTCAACCTGGTGTCGGTTGGAAGGTTGGATGACGAGGGATTCTTCAGTCTCTTCGGGAATAGTCAGTGGAAGCTTTCCAGAGGTTCGATGGTGATTGCCAGAGGAAGCAAGAAGTCCGGTCTCTACTATATGGAGGGGAGCGCAGAGGGGGCACAGGAGGTGAACGCAGTCAGTGATGCGTCTACCGAGTTGTGGCACAGGCGGCTCGGCCATATCAGCGAGAAGGGGATAAGCTACTTGGTGAACAGGAAAGTGATTCCGGGGCTCAAGTCTACAAAGTTGGAGAAATGCACGCACTGTTTAGCTGGGAAGCAAAATAGGGTGTCTTTCCAAAGTCACCCAAGTTCGAGGAAGCCGGCGTTGCTCGAGTTGATTCACTCGGATGTCTGCGGTCCTATGAAGGTAAAATCTCTTGGTGGTGCTTCTTACTTTGTGACTTTTATTGATGACTGTTCCAGGAAGGTTTGGGTCTATGCCTTAAAGACCAAGGATCAGGTGTTTGCCATTGATTGTAAAAGAATAGAACAATTATCGGAGGACTGAACTTAGACTCACAATACAAACTCGCTCGTACAAAGAAAGCCTAGGGACGAAAACCTAGGTACAGCAGACTAAGTACGATTGTTTATTTTTGATTCTGGGAGGTGACGATAGAGGCTCGGGAAAGCGACGGCCGCTCTGCCTTACTCCTTGGACGATCAGTATGCAGCCTTGGCTCGGGGAAGATCTGCTCGACGTTGATGAAGAAATGCTCTTCTTGCTCTCCTCGGATTGCTCTCCTGGCTTCTCTCTCTCTCTGTGATTATTAAGAAAAAAAGGGGGAGCTCTCTCTGTGTAGATCTCTCTCTTCTTATTTTTTTATTCTTTTGTTGTCGACCCTTTTTTTTTATTTTACAAGGGAATGATGCTGGCTATTTATAAGAGTGGGGGGTGATCATTAGGGTTTGCTAATGATTATCTGTTTGGAATGTCGGCGCTCCTTCATTCTATCTGAACCCTTGATCCTGATTATAGTGAATCTCGGCCATTAATGCGGATAGCATCGTATCTCATGAGCAATTAATGCTAGCTGCTTTAAATCCTCGTGATTGATTATGCCAATGTCTGATTGCTCGCCACGTGTCCCATTAGCTTGATGATAAATGATATGCCCTGATCTCAGTAATTATGACGATGATGTCAAATATATTTGTTGAGATTCGGTTAAATCTCTTATTGATCCCATGCCACGTGTCTTAATTGTGAGTCCTGTCAGAGCCGCATAGGATTGACGATCCTCGAACCGCAGAGAGATACTCTTTGTAAGCCGCATAGGACGATGCTTCATCGAGCCGCATATGCGTAATCTTTGTGAGCCGCATGAGCTGGCGTTATATTGGGCCGCAGGGAATGTGTTCCCAGGGAGCCGCATGAGCTAGCGTTGTATCGAACCGCATGGAACGGGTTCTCAGGGAGCCGCATATGACTGATTGCCACGTGGCAATTTGGGATTTCTGACGGATTTGGTCAAAGATTTTCTTCTTTTCCCGAGGAGTCAGTCATTATGGCAAGGCCATTATGAAACTTTATGTCAGGGCCGCCACAGTGAATCGTGCTGGAGCAATAAATGAGGCCACTACTCAAACGACCAGCTTTAGGGAAGGATCACACACGGCGTCCATCGAGCCGCATATGCCTTGCTGAACCGCATACGCTCCCGAGCCGCATGCGATTGAGAGTCTTCTTTGAACCGCATAGGGCCGCTCCTGTGTGAGCCGCATAAGCTTCTTACTCAGAGCCGCATGGATCATTATTCTAATATTTTCCATGCTTCTACAGGACCCCCTTCAAAGTTTTCAATTTGTAAAAATTGGAATACTTTGAACAAGAAGCATGGCCCCGTTCATGCCGCATAGGATTTTTCTGTCTGCCTGAGCTACCTAGCCGCATAAGTGCCTTAGCCGCATAAATTCATCTGGCCGCATAAACTTGTTGCCACGTGTCCTGAACACGTGTTCAAATCTTCATTAAGTGCCTTTGATTTGATTTAACGCCGTCTTTTGGAGGAGGATCCCAAGAGTCGGTTTTGCCTTGACCGAAGCGTTTTGCCTTTATTCTTGGGGGGCGGCGCGTAATCCGAGGCGTACTCCGAGACGTCTGTTCGTTTCGTGGGTCTCTTTTGCCTATAAATAGGAGTCTTTTAGCCTCTTGGGGCTTTTCTTTACCTTCTCTCTTTGCTCTGATTCTCTATTTGCCGTCTTTGCTCTTCGTCTTCTTCCTTTAGCAACCGACAATGGCTCCCAAGAAGGCTGCAGCATCGAAGGCCGCCTCATCTTCTGCGGCAGCGAAGGGCAAGAAAGCCGCGTCTTCATCGACTGCGGCGGCGAACATGGCGGCTCCTCCGTTGACTGACGTGCCCGCTTTTCACCCCGACGTCCACCCGCCTATCGCTGGTAAGGGTCCCTTAATATGAACTGCCATGGCTACGCCGCATATTTTATGCGCGAGCCTATATTCCAAAGCACACTGTGTGTCCGACTCATGCTTGGGCCGCATGGGGTATGACCCAGGTTTGAGCCGCATGAAAGTGGTTGCGTAACTACTTCTTTAACAGGGCCGCATAAGCTCATCCTCGCTGGACTGCATAAGCTCATCCCTGCAGGGCCGCATAAGCGTTTTAGAGCCGAATATACTCCTTTCGGACCGCATAAGTTCCTCCGTACTGAGTCGCATGAGTTCCCTTCGAACGGAACCGCATGAGTTTATTCGTACTGGACCGCATGGGCTCTTTCAAACTGAGCCGCATAGGCTCATTTGAACTGACCTGTATAAACCGAGCCGCACCTATGCTGAGCCGCATAAGCATCATGTGTTTTTGCGTTTCAGCTGTCATTTTGACCTTATTTCTTTTGCCTTTCTTCAGTGACTCTGCCCATGAATCCTGCTGGGGAACTTATGGTAGGCTCGCGTCAGTTTGCCTCGGGCGTTCATCGGGATGACTTAGTTCGTCAAGTGTCCGAACAGCTACTTGTTGATGAACCTTTGGAGCGACTAAATGCTATCAGGGTTCAATCCTTTCAGTTCCTTGTTGATATGATAAGCTCTGGGCAGTCTGACGGGAAGTATCTGAAACCGGTCTTCCTCTTTGGGGATGCGTTGGTTGTAGAAAACTCCCGAGTGTTGGATGTTTCGGAGAGTTGGGATTTTGACCTGGACGGGATGCCGATTCACATCCCTATTATGAAGCGCCATTTCCCTTTTGAGTGGTTCAATATGATCGTTCTGGATAGGCAGATGCCGGACACCCTCACTCCAACCAGACCGGGGATGTTTGTTGGTAATATCCGTTATAACAGAGCCACTGGGTCAGTGCGCGCAGTCAAAGATCCGGCCAGTCGGTCCGTGATGGGGTTAGTTCCAGGTACCTTCATCAACACCCCTGGTCCTAACTTTTCATTCTCCCAGGCTGATACCTTCCTGAGTCAGCTTGCTCGCAAAGGGTCCTATCCTATTGGTAGGTTGGTCCTGCCGAGCTGGTTACACCCCATTCCTCCGTGGGCTAATCTGTCCTCATGGATCCTACGAAAGTATGAAGAGTTTTTGCGGGGAGTCAACCTTTATGACGCTATCCGGGGTACCAGCCATGGGTTGCCCGTTAATAAGCCACTGTTCATGGTCCTTTTGGAGATGTACAATCATCGAACGGGGACCTTTTTTACCCCTGTTGGAGAATTAGGGCTCGCTCTTCACGAGATGTATGCCGTCTCCAAGCTCCCCTGGGGGGATGAACCCTTCGAAGTGTATACGCCGACGAATGAGGAGCTCCAAGATTTGGATCAGCGATTCCCCGGTTTCGTCACCGTGTATCAAGAATTATTATGCCATCATAGCACCTGTCACCGGACGACTATCCAGAAAAATGACAGCTCGGAGGGGGACTCTCCCCATACTAAATCTTGGGTTGCATACCTTTTCAAATTTAGCGCGGCTGGCCGGGTTACTTCCCGAGATCGTTTAACTCCTAAAGAAGTGGAGGTCTTGATGTCGACTGCCAGGAGGTCGAAGTCTCAAAGTGACAGGTTCGGGAGCCAGATTGACTCCTTTAGCTACTTTCGTTATGGTACTCGGCGGTTGTCAGAGAAGGCACTCTTGGCCGAATTTCTAATGGTGTGGCTGTGCAACTGCATGGTCTCAGGAGGGGCAGGCTCTATTGAGAGGATCAGTCGCCACTTCATTCTTCCTGCCGTGAAGTTGGCCTTTGGGGTCAGGCTGGCCCTCCTTCCTGCCATGGTGTGCAGTATTCAACATGGTCTTCGCGCCTTCTCGTCCAAGGTCATTGCTCGTGACGTGGCAATGGATTTTGAACGTGTAGAATTGCCTTACCATTACTTGCTGGGATGGCTATTGCTGCATTATCAATCCTTGATGAGACCCGGGACGGAAGATGGCGTTACAGGTGATGACGCGTTTCTTTTCAAATATCACCACCAGCCTTGGGAATGTAGTACCATGCCGGCGTGTCGGAGGATGCTGGCGAGGGTGGATGGGTATAATTTCTTCGTATCCGTTCCTCGTTTCACTGATCAAGAGGTGAGGAGTGTTCATGTTGATGGGGTCGGACCTCCTCATTTCTTGCCTGAAAAGATGCGTTTCTGGCTGCGCAACATTCGCCCGACGCATCTAGTTTACCGGAATCGCAACACTGTGTATTTGGAGCCCTACTTGCCTAGTAGGTTTGCCCGTAAATTTGGGTATAGTCAGCTATTCCTCGGGCGCCCCAGTTCTCACCTGGGATTTGAAGGCAGCATTCTTGATGGTATCAGAGCATGGAGCTACTATGACACCTGTCATACTCGGACTAGCTTCTTGGTTCCTGCCGCAAATGTGATGGATGAAATCCTGCATATGGCAGCCCTGTATCATGTCACGGTGAATCCTCCTTCCCTCGATTTTGACTTGAGGACTAGCTTCATTGTGGGCACTCGCATAGCGGAGAAGGCTATGACGTCGAGAGCAAAGAAGAAAGGGACGAATAGGGTTCCTTCGCCCGATTCCGAATCCTTCGACACAATTGAGGAAGATAATGAGCGGGATGGCGAAGACTCCTTTTCTTCGGGTGATGGGATAATAGCGGGTCAGCCTCCCGTTATGGCGGCTGAGATGGCGACGGAACAACCGTCGGCCGTATTTGACGAAGCAGTGGGCCCGTTACCGTCTGCGTCGGAGGAGGTACGGGTAGATCTATCGCCCGCCATGCCTGGTCCTTCGCGTAAGCGGGGCAGGCATGAGCCTACCGGCGGAGGGATAACTTTTTCTGTAAAGAGAGCGGCTGTCGGTCCCCGTAGGCTGCTTATTACGGAGAAGGGTGAGGGTGTAGACGATGTTCCGGAGGTAAGTCCAAGTCGGAGTTCTATCTTTGTTGTAGCTTTCTTTCCTCTCGGGGATATGACTTGATCATTTTTTTTTGTAGGCGTCTGACGAACCAGGCTCTCCTGAACCATCTGCTGCCTCAGTAGTTGATCCGACCCTTGCCGCTTTGATTAGCGACATGTGTGCCGCGGTCCTCTCTACGGGGGCTCTCTCAGCGGCGGCTAAGGACTCCCAAGCTGCTGATGCCCCAGCCCGGGGTGACGAAAGTTTCCTTGGGCCCGTCTCCGAGATTTCTGAACTTCAGCGAGATGACGCCATCCTCGGTGCATCCCCTCCCGAGGATGCAAGGGCGGATGAGTCTTTTATTCCTGACTCGGAGGCTGTTGGTGAAGAGGTTGTGATGGCTGTAGGCGAACCTCAGCCTCCACATTCCTCCACTGGTAAGCTGAGCCACATATTGACCACCGAGGGGGCTTATTTGCTCTATCAGCATATCCTTCGGGTCAAGTCGATTCATGGTTGCCTTGGCCGTGCAGGTCCTGACCCTTTATCTCCTGCCGCTGATGTTCTTGGGGAAGGCCTGGTCTACCGTAATCAGGGGGAAAGGAGCGTTTCCTCCCCTTCGTCATCGCATGTTGAGGGACATCCTGCCAGCTCTGGGCAGATGGGGATGGAGTTGGTGCTGGCCCCGGCCTCGTCTTCGGCTGCTTATACGGCTCCGGAGATTGACTTCTCGACCCTGCCGAGCATCCAAATTCTGCGGGCCGCTGAAGAGGAATTGACCGATGTTCAAGCGTCCTTCCGTGCGGAGTTGGTTTCTCTTGTGGCAGGAGCGGCAGATTCCGTCGCGTCTTCTTCCGTGCTACCAGCCACACTCCCGTTGACACCGGTTTCCTCGGAGGCTCTGAACGAGGTGACGCAGGATGTGGTTGACAGCTTCTATCGCCACTTAGGGAGGGGTGTAAATGCTGCCGTGGAACGGGAGGTCCCTTTTTCTCTGTCTCTACGGGGAGCTCGGGGCCAAATTGACACTCTGAAGGGTCTTCCTGGCGGGCTGGGGTTAGCAGCGCTCCTGGAGCCTAAGTTGACAGAGGCTGACCAGCTTGTGACCCAACTGCTGGCAGTGCGGCAGGCTGGCTTGCCCGCCGCGACTGAACGGGAGCGGAGTTTCCTGGTCGCTGCTAGGGATAGGATTAAGCTCGCTCGAGAAACTGCCGGACCGGCTGTGCAGGGGGACCTTGACAAGTTCTCCGTCCCTTATGACCGACTGGGTCGTCGGAGTCAGGCTTGTAGAGCCCGGGAAGAATCTGCCTCTCGTGGAGTAGCTGATACGAAGGAGCGGATTCTCGCACTCCAGAAGGAGTTGGTCTTCTTAGAGTCAGAGCGGGAGGCTGCTCGTGCAGAACAAGAGTTGATTGCTCGAGAGGCCGAGAGGATTTCCCGATCCTCTGTCAACCTGGAGCGGGCCTTCAAGAAGTTTGAGGACAACTGGCGAGCCCATGCTCATCTGGAGGATGCGGCGGTGTTGAATCAGGAAGCGGAGCGCCAAGCCAGACAGAAGCTTGAGCGGTCGGTTGCCTTGATAAAGGACCGTCTTACGGCGTTATGTGTTCCAGAGCAGTGATCGACTTTCTGTCTTCTTCTTCTTCTCTCTTTCTCTCTCTTTTTTTTCTTTCTTTTTAATTTTTGCAAGGGGGTGTGATCCCTGCTGATGTAGCCCTTTGATTTTTGAATAAATGAGCATGTTTCAACTCATCTTTTCTTTCTTGCACTTGCGGTGTTTATGGAATTTGGACTTGCTGGAGGATTTATTTGTGGACCTGTTATCCTAGGCGTACCTTGGTTTTAGGTACGGATAACAGTTTAGATAGGATGTCCGGGACAGCCACGGCAAAGTGGTCATGGATGTTCTCGGTACTGGGGGAAGGAATGCCGTAGAGCAGCTGGGCTCCCGGGGCATGGTAAGATGGTGGATTTATGCTAAGAAGCTTAGCGAATGAATATTTGTGGACCTATTACCCTTGGCGTACCCTAGTTCAGGATGCGGATAATGGGGTGAAAGGGAACCGATCACATTTGCTCAGAGGTTATGATGACATGGCAAACATGAAGGTTTTATCGTGAAATTTTCCTGCTCAGCGGTAATGAGAACATGGCAGGAGAGACTTTACGGAAGCTATTTGTGGTCAACAGAGGACATTTGTGGTCAACAGAGGACATTTGTGGTCAACAGAGGACATTTGTGGTCAACAGGGGACATTTATGGACCTATTATCCTTGTCGTACTCCGGTTGTGGGTACAGATAATAGGTTAAAAAAGGACCGACATACTTGCTCAGAGGTAATGTGGACATGGCAAATATGACGATTTCTTCGACGGAGCCTTTCCACTCAGAGGTAATGAGGACATGGTAGGAGTGGGCTCAATGAAGATTGGGTACATAGAACGACTCAGAGTTAGGAGAACGTGGAAGTTCTATGCGAGGGGCGGTTTGTTTTTGGTGGAAGTGAAGACGACTCAGAGGTAATGAGGACATGGTCGTTTCGGAAATTGGTTGTGAAACCCATATTTTTTTGTGCTAAATTATTATTAATGTTTTAGTATTATTATTATTAGTATTTCTAAAATTATTATTATTATTATTATATTATTTAGAATGATAAAGTTATTTCAAACTTAACAACATGGCTTTTTGAGTTGAACCCAGACCCAGGCCTGAGCCAAACCCAAATCTCATTTTCCTTTCTTTCTAATTTCTGACTTGGTTTCTTAAAAAAAAAATAAAAAAAAATAATATAATAGATAAATTTTATAGCTGGTCCCGTAGGACCAGCACCCCTCTCAACCCATGTACAACTTTTCCACTTCCCCTCCCACACGTTGTTCTTCTTTTCCTTACGTTACTCCCCTATCTTTACTCCAGCACACCACCTATTTCTCCCCTTCCCACGTTCTCCTCAACAACTCTATTATCTCTCTCCCTCAAGAAACTCTCTCACCTTTCCATTCACTCTCTGTGGAAGAGAAAACTCACAAAAAAAAAAACCCATCCCAACTCTCAATCTCTCTCTCTCTTCTTCCAGGAGGGAAAAACCCATTTTTCCCGAACTTCTCCCCGATCCCCTTCTCCGCGCGTGCGACCGAGGCCGAGCCCCTCTCCGGCCAAGCTCGCGGCCACCCGCCGCCGCCATCCTCGCCGGGATCCGTCCGCCGCTGTGCCCCGAGGCCAGCAAACCCCCGCGCGTCCGGCAACCGCCACTCCGCCGACTCCGGCGCTGCCCCGGCCGACCGCCTCTCCGGCGCGTGCGGCCCGAGCCGCCCACGTCAGCCCTAGCCCGGCGGAGCTCCTCCCCGGTGGCGCCACCCTCCGGCCGTCCCCGAGACCCGTGCCTCCGCCCACCTCCGTCGAGTCCAGCCCGCGTGCCCCGAGCACGTACCCCCGGCGCCTCTGACTCGAGGCCAGCGCCTCCGCCGTGCGCTGTTCCCGAGGTCAGCACCTCCTGCCGGCCGTTTTCCCCGGCGACCCTCTGCGTGTTGTTCCGCGCCGCCCCATGCGCTGAATCCCAGCACTCCGGCGAGCTCCCAGCGGACCCGCGCACTGTCCCGGCGGTCTCCCGCCGACCCCGACTCCGGTGGCCGTGCCCTAGCCCCGATCCAGCCCGCCCCGACGTTTCCCGCGGCCAGATCCGTCTTCAGTAGCCGCTGACGCCCCCGGCAGCCCTGATCTGTGCGCGCGTGCCGTCCCGAGTGGACAGCACCTGCGTGTGCTTTTCGGCGTGGTTCGTTTTCGTTTTCCAAGTTCGAACTGTGGATTTGCGCGTCCCGAGTCCGAGGCAACCCTTCGGATTCCATCGTTTTGGGTAATCTCTGATAATCACAGTAGTTCGTCCCCCGTAGAGTCAATGATGATAGATCGGTCCCCCGGTTCCCTCCTGGGAATCCGGATAGCTGCATTTTATATTTCGATTAGCTGCGTTAGTTTGATTGCCTGTGTTTTATTTGCTGGGTTGGCGTGAATTGGTTGGTATTGGATTCCCGGATATTTCGGGAATTATTTCTGTGGTGTTGGAATTATTTTGGTGGATATTTCGGTGGACTATTTTGGTTGGAAATGGGTTTTCCCTGGTTTGGGACATTTTGCAGGTTTTGTTGGCGCGCTTCCCAATTTTGGGTTTATCCCGGAATAGAGGAAGTGCTGCCCAAATTTTTACAAAATTATATTTTTATTAATTTCAAAACTGGCTTTCGAAATGATTTACTAAAACCGATTTTCGGGCGACGACCGTACCGGTCTGTGGGCCCCGGCGAAATGCAAACGCACCGGTCCGACCGGACGTTGAGGCATAAACCAAATTTTGAGGAAAAGGACCGAGTCTGAGACTCCTAGCTTTCTTTAAATTATTATTTTATCTTTTAGGCTAAATATTATAGTCATTTAAATTCTGCATTTTATTTAATAATTCAGTCATTTTCTTATTTAATGTAAAAGAAAGATGTATCGGGCATAAGCCCCACCCTAGGACCAGTAGCTGTGCCCATGTATTTGTGTAGCGTAGTTATTTTCTTTTCTTTTTCTGGTGGATGTGATTTGGGTGGATTTTGGATTGATTTCATATTCGTAGATAGGACGTAATTTACGGCTTAATTACGAGTTTAGCTAAAATAAATAAAATATTATTAATTCACTGTTTGTCACTAAAAGAAAACTGTATTTTATATACATATTATGAAAACACAAAGTTTTCCAAATTGTAATTGATTCTTGCGATTTTCCAAATTGTAATCGATTCTCGTGATTTTCCAAATAATTCAATTAACCGGCTTAATCAACTCACGTAGTTGCGACGTAATCGTTAGCTGTAAATAAATACAACTTAAAACCTGACTAGGACAGGTCTACTAGAGATTGCAACTAGCACACTTAGTCTGGTTATTCAAGGATCTAAGTCGAGTTCTCAACTGTAGGAACTCGAAGTTACAACTGACGTTCCTCTTCGGTACCGACTCGTCTATCCAGTCATTCTAAAACAAAGGCAAGTGCAGTTATGTCTATTTGGTAATTTATCTAGTAATTGTTTTATTGCAATTTTAAACCACATTGCTACACGGAACTCTCTCCTAGAGTTCGAATATTGACTCATTGATTGAATCTGATTGACTCGGGATATTGGGGGAGTAGTGTAGCGTCTATGACCAATACCCCTATATTGCATCATTGATTGTGCGAGCTGATTCCTCATATACACGGGGATAGGCCGGACCGTATCATTAGGATATAATTGAATCATCCCAAGCCGGTCATAGTTCGTTACCTACTCAAATCACACTGTTTTCAATTGTAGAATTGTGAAAAATATTGTTAAAGTATTTCAAATTGTTTAAACATTGCAAATTTCAAATTATTATTTGAATTATTGGATATTCGTAATTGTACTTTGCTCCCTCCTGACTGGAGACCCAACATTTTAGGTATCACTGATGAGGCTTTGTTACGCGATCCCAAGACGAGGAATTCGAGATTGCTGAACTGTTTGCCTAGAGTTTTCTTTTATTCATGATGTATAAAAAAAAAAGTTTAAGTTGTATCTTTTATTTCATGTAAAAGTTTAATAAAGTTTTAAATTTTCCGATGTTGAGTTGTGACAAATTATAATGTTGTTGTATGGTTACCTGCTACTGAACAGCTTACTGTCGCCGTCTCAACAACGGTGCAGGCTGGGCATGATCCGAGTCGACCCAATTAGTTGGGATCGGGTCGTGACATGTTTTCAGTGGTGGCCCATGCAGGTCCAACAACAACAACTTAGGAAAACCTACCTAGAAACAATTAGAACACTAGAACATCAATTTGTCACAACATAGGACCGAAATATATTATAAATAAATATTTTTGTTTGATTATAGACTGGTAGGATACCTTGCTTATGTTTGCATCCTAAACCTTCCAGAGAATGACCATTGACAAGACCAAATCCTGTTGGCGATGAGGTGTTATCTCCGGATCATACCCCATCCCCTCAACCAAGCCCAGGGTCCTTCCCCTCGCGGCTGTTTGACCGTCCGCATAATGCATCCAGTGAAGTTTTTCCTACACTGGCGAATTCTACCTCATCTCAAACTGAATTGCATTTCCTTGGTGGAGTATTCATTTTTGTTGCTCCACCAGTACCAGCAAACACCTTCCAAATGGTTACCCTATTTTAAGAAATCATGGAGATCCAGAAAGCACAAGTTGAAGCCCAGCAGGAACAGAAGAATATCACGAGAGAAGACATGAAGAACGTCATGATGTAGCCTTAGTTATCTCCAACCAAGTTAGAGCAGAACTTTTGCCCTAGGAAGGATACCCCTGAATCTAGAAGATATTTGGGTCCCATCAAGTACTCTACTTTCCGGCAGTCTTGCCGTAAGAAGTTATGGGCTTGTAACTATTGCAAGAGGCCTGGTCATCAGACCGTTAGTTGCCGCAAGAGTTTGGGACAATGTTTGGCATATGGATCTACTAAACATCGGGTAAAGGACTGCCCCTTATCTTTCCATCAAACCAGAGCTCATATCCCAGCAACACCTGTTAGGCCACAACCTAGGGACTCTCTTCCTATCCAGCAGACCTTGCCTCCTACAATAAGGCATGATTCAGACTCGAAGATCATAGAAGATGAAGGACCAGATCAATGAACTGAAGGCTCTAGGATTTATTCAGGGTGGAACTTCACCTTAGGGAACACCTATCTTGTTTGTGCCCAGGAAGGATGGAACAACGGATGTGCATTGATTACAAGACACCAAAGAACAAGTACTTTCTGTCCGGATCGAGGATCTGTTTGAACTGGTTGTGTGGAGATAGGATGTTTCGAAGTTTGACTTAAGATTTGACTACCATCAAATCAAAGTCAGGAAAGAGGACATTTCCAAGACGGCGTTCAAACATCAAGTATGGGTAGTTTTCTTTGGTCAGGACGTTAGACTGACAAATGCTCCTGCTGTGTTCATGAATTTCATGAACAGAGATTCTCATGAGTATTTGAATCGGTTTTACTTCTCCATAGATAACATCCTGAAGATTGAAGAAGAGCATGAAGAACACCTGAGGAAGTATTGGAAACTTTGAGGAAAAGGAGTTTTATGGTAAGTTATCTGAACGTGGATTTTTGACAAGGTGGACTTTTGGCCATGTGGTCAAGAGAAAAAAAAATTCGATGGAAGATAGCTGTTGTTGAAGAGTGATATACCTCAAGTTCAATTCGGAAGATTTTTGAACTTGGCCGGCTACTATCAGAAGTTCGTGAAGGATTTCGTCAAGATTGCTGAGCCAATGACGAAGCTCATTTGGAAGAATGAAGAGTTCATCTGAACGAAAAGTTTGCCAGTCGACATTGAGGAGCTGAAGAAGAGACTTACCACTACACCAATCCTTGCGCTACCCGCAGGAACCGGTGGTTACTCAATTTACGGTAATGCCTCTGGAAAGGACTGGGTTGCGTTCTTCAACAACATGGAAAAGTAATTGCTTACACATGTAGGCAACTACAGACTCATGAGAAGAATCATTCCACACCTAATTTGAATTGCTGCAATTATTTTTACTTTGAAGCTATGGAAGCATGATTTTTATGAAAAGGGAGTGAAAATTTATACGGACTACAAAAGTCTGAAATATGTCTTCACTCAGGAAGGGCTGAATGTTAGACTAAGAAGATGGTTGAAGCAGATGAAGGATTTCGACATCAACCTGCAGTACTATTCAGGTAAGGCTAATGTGGTCACTGATGCACTTGGTCGATACTGATGGCGAAGTTCTTAGCCAAGGAGTGGCACCTGCTAGAAGACATCAAGAAGTTTGGACTGGAGGTTATACTACCTGGAGATAGAAGGACGGAGCTGGATGATGATTCAGTATTGATGAAGTTCGAGGCTGAGGGATAAAAGTCAAGAGAACGTAGTTTCAAAACGAGGCACTTTGCAGGCTTAGAGATCAAGTGTTGGCAGGAACACTTGAGGGTTTCTAAATTGATCAGCAGTGGAACTCTGAAGAAAGGTACGAGACTTTGCGTATCGGCTGACAAACAGAGGAACGAGTGGATGAAAGAAATGCACCAGTCGCAGTGTTACGTAAATTCGGGAGATAATAAGAGGTATCGGAACATGCCTCCATTGATTGGTGCTATGGAATAAAGAAGGACAATTCCAGGTATGGGATTTTGTCAACATGAGGAATTTAGCAAGAGAACAACAAGTTTGTTGGAGCCGCTGGACAATTCAGAATAGAAGTAGAAGCATATAACCATGAACTTTAAGTAAGGATTGCCTTGTTCCCAAGGAGGGAAGAGCACCAATTGGATTATAATAAACCGACTGACTAAGTCAGCACACTTTATTTCCTCTCAAAGTTGGTTTATCCACTAAAGAAGTTGGCAGCATTGTACGAGAGGCACATCTACCGGATTCACGGAGTACCGCGGGACGAGCAATCAGAGAGGTCAATCCAGACGCTTGAAGATGTTTTGAGATTTTGCGTCTCGGAATTTGGTAGGTCTTGGGAAGACCCAATTGCATTTGGTGTAGTTTTCTCCTACCAGAAGAACAATCAGTTTCGACGGAGATGGAAATTGAGGCCAGACACTACATTTCGGATTCCGAGTCACGTTTTGAATAATTCAGAGCTGAAGTTTGGACTTAACCTTTCAGTGCCAGAGAAACCAGTTGCAAGCCTAGTCAGAAGTAAGAAGAAGATCAGAATTCGAGCCATCACTTATTTTCTTATCTCTTCGTTCTAAACTTGACTGATGCTGACGAAGTTAGCCTAGTTTTGCAAGCTATTTTTTTATCAAGCTTGATCATGACGATATTTTATTGGGTGCACCCACTAATATATTGTCTAATCAGGACCGGTGCATGATGGTCTGATCAACCTCGTGTACTTTGGTTCGCTTTTGTATTCTTTCTACATGGATGTCACCATAAATGAAACTTGTCCCTAAACCGTCTCATCCATGACTGCCTTGGAAATCCTTATAGTTGGACCTGAGTTACGGGCGCAGTACCCGTACATGTTTGTCACCCCTAACCTTACTTTAATTTCGAGGACGAAATTTTCTAAGGAGGGAAGATTGTGAAACCCATATTTTTTTGTGCTAAATTATTATTAATGTTTTAGTATTATTATTATTAGTATTTCTAAAATTATTATTATTATTATTATTATTATATTATTTAGAATGATAAAGTTATTTCAAACTTAACAACATGGCTTTTTGAGTTGAACCCAGACCCAGGCCTGAGCCAAACCCAAATCTCATTTTCCTTTCTTTCTAATTTCTGACTTGGTTTCTTAAAAAAAAATAAAAATAAATAAATAATATAATAGATAAATTTTATAGCTGGTCCCGTAGGACCAGCACCCCTCTCAACCCATGTACAACTTTTCCACTTCCCCTCCCACACGTTGTTCTTCTTTTCCTTACGTTACTCCCCTATCTTTACTCCAGCACACCACCTATTTCTCCCCTTCCCACGTTCTCCTCAACAACTCTATTATCTCTCTCCCTCAAGAAACTCTCTCACCTTTCCATTCACTCTCTGTGGAAGAGAAAACTCACAAACAAAAAAAAACCCATCCCAACTCTCAATCTCTCTCTCTCTTCTTCCAGGAGGGAAAAACCCATTTTTCCCGAACTTCTCCCCGATCCCCTTCTCCGCGCGTGCGACCGAGGCCGAGCCCCTCTCCGGCCAAGCTCGCGGCCACTCGCCGCCGCCATCCTCGCCGGGATCCGTCCGCCGCTGTGCCCCGAGGCCAGCAAACCCCCGCGCGTCCGGCAACCGCCACTCCGCCGACTCCGGTGCTGCCCCGGCCGACCGCCTCTCCGGCGCGTGCGGCCCGAGCCGCCCACGTCAGCCCTAGCCCGGCGGAGCTCCTCTCCGGTGGCGCCACCCTCCGGCCGTCCCCGAGACCCGTGCCTCCGCCCACCTCCGTCGAGTCCAGCCCGCGTGCCCCGAGCACGTACCCCCGGCGCCTCTGACTCGAGGCCAGCGCCTCCGCCGTGCGCTGTTCCCGAGGTCAGCACCTCCTGCCGGCCGTTTTCCCCGGCGACCCTCTGCGTGTTGTTCCGCGCCGCCCCATGCGCTGAATCCCAGCACTCCGGCGAGCTCCCAGCGGACCCGCGCACTGTCCCGGCGGTCTCCCACCGACCCCGACTCCGGTGGCCGTGCCCTAGCCCCGATCCAGCCCGCCCCGACGTTTCCCGCGGCCAGATCCGTCTTCAGTAGCCGCTGACGCCCCCGGCAGCCCTGATCTGTGCGCGCGTGCCGTCCCGAGTGGACAGCACCTGCGTGTGCTTTTCGGCGTGGTTCGTTTTCGTTTTCCAAGTTCGAACTGTGGATTTGCGCGTCCCGAGTCCGAGGCAACCCTTCGGATTCCATCGTTTTGGGTAATCTCTGATAATCACAGTAGTTCGTCCCCCGTAGAGTCAATGATGATAGATCGGTCCCCCGGTTCCCTCCTGGGAATCCGGATAGCTGTATTTTATATTTCGATTAGCTGCGTTAGTTTGATTGCCTGTGTTTTATTTGCTGGGTTGGCGTGAATTGGTTGGTATTGGATTCCCGGATATTTCGGGAATTATTTCTGTGGTGTTGGAATTATTTTGGTGGATATTTCGGTGGACTATTTTGGTTGGAAATGGGTTTTCCCTGGTTTGGGACATTTTGCAGGTTTTGTTGGCGCGCTTCCCAGTTTTGGGTTTATCCCGGAATAGAGGAAGTGCTGCCCAAATTTTTACAAAATTATATTTTTATTAATTTCAAAACTGGCTTTCGAAATGATTTACTAAAACCGATTTTCGGGCGACGATCGTACCGGTCTGTGGGCCCCGGCAAAATGCAAATGCACCGGTCCGACCGGACGTTGAGGCATAAACCGAATTTTGAGGAAAAGGACCGAGTCTGAGACTCCTAGCTTTCTTTAAATTATTATTTTATCTTTTAGGCTAAATATTATAGTCATTTAAATTCTGCATTTTATTTAATAATTCAGTCATTTTCTTATTTAATGTAAAAGAAAGATGTATCGGGCATAAGCCCCACCCTAGGACCAGTAGCTGTGCCCATGTATTTGTGTAGCGTAGTTATTTTCTTTTCTTTTTCTGGTGGATGTGATTTGGGTGGATTTTGGATTGATTTCATATTCGTAGATAGGACGTAATTTACGGCTTAATTACGAGTTTAGCTAAAATAAATAAAATATTATTAATTCACTGTTTGTCACTAAAAGAAAACTGTATTTTATATACATATTATGAAAACACAAAGTTTTCCAAATTGTAATTGATTCTTGCGATTTTCCAAATTGTAATCGATTCTCGTGATTTTCCAAATAATTCAATTAACCGGCTTAATCAACGCACGTAGTTGCGACGTAATCGTTAGCTGTAAATAAATACAACTTAAAACCTGACTAGGACAGGTCTACTAGAGATTGCAACTAGCACACTTAGTCTGGTTATTCAAGGATCTAAGTCGAGTTCTCAACTGTAGGAACTCGAAGTTACAACTGACGTTCCTCTTCGGTACCGACTCGTCTATCCAGTCATTCTAAAACAAAGGCAAGTGCAGTTATGTCTATTTGGTAATTTATCTAGTAATTGTTTTATTGCAATTTTAAACCACATTGCTACACGGAACTCTCTCCTAGAGTTCGAATATTGACTCATTGATTGAATCTGATTGACTCGAGATATTGGGGGAGTAGTGTAGCGTCTATGACCAATACCCCTATATTGCATCATTGATTGTGCGAGCTGATTCCTCATATACACGGGGATAGGCCGGACCGTATCATTAGGATATAATTGAATCATCCCAAGCCGGTCATAGTTCGTTACCTACTCAAATCACACTGTTTTCAATTGTAGAATTGTGAAAAATATTGTTAAAGTATTTCAAATTGTTTAAACATTGCAAATTTCAAATTATTATTTGAATTATTGGATATTCGTAATTGTACTTTGCTCCCTCCTGACTGGAGACCCAACATTTTAGGTATCACTGATGAGGCTTTGTTACGCGATCCCAAGACGAGGAATTCGAGATTGCTGAACTGTTTGCCTAGAGTTTTCTTTTATTCATGATGTATAAAAAAAAAAAGTTTAAGTTGTATCTTTTATTTCATGTAAAAGTTTAATAAAGTTTTAAATTTTCCGATGTTGAGTTGTGACAAATTATAATGTTGTTGTATGGTTACCTGCTACTGAACAGCTTACTGTCGCCGTCTCAACAACGGTGCAGGCTGGGCATGATCCGAGTCGACCCAATTAGTTGGGATCGGGTCGTGACATTGGTGGATCGACTACCCTTTTTGTGCACTGGGAGTGCGGGTAGTGAATCCTGAGGGAGGATCTCTGCCAGGAAGAAAGTTCAGAGGTATAATCATACTTGACTTACTATCTGAAAGAGTGACCGGAATGTAAGTTCAGAGGCACCAGCTGGTAAATAACTTGGTAATTTGGACTATTGAGGGAGTGAGAGTTCAGCGGCACCAGCGGGTGCATGGCTCGATAATCTGAAATAAGGTGGATGAGAGTTCAGTGGTACTAAAGGGGCACATGACTCGATAATCTGGAGAATGATGTTTAAACATAGTATTTCTTCAGGAACTTGCCGTTGACGGGCAACATGAGCAAATCTCCGTTCTGCTTAGCGAGGCGATAGGCGCCGTTGGAGAACACGGTCTCGATGACAGATGGACCTTCCCATTTTGGCTGGAACTTACCGGTGGTCTTGTGAGTCATGACCATCGGCCTCCGAACTGCCAGAACAAGATCGCCCACTTGGAATGTTCTGATTTTAACTTTCTTGTTGAAGGCTCCTGAGATGCGTGCTTGGTATAGCTCGATCCTTTGCTGAGCTAGGAGGCGCTTTTCATCTAAAGCCTCCAACTCTTGTAGTCGTCGTCGGTAGTTATCATCCGTCGTCAATTGATAAGTGAGGGCGACGCGGAGTGAGGGGATCTGAGTCTCCAAAGGGAGGACTGCCTCGCTCCCGTACACCAGAGAGAATGGTGTATTCCCGGTGGCTGTTCGAACCGTGGTGCGATAAGCCCATAAGCACTCGCCGAGCTTCTCGTTCCAGTCGCGTTTGTTGGAGGAGACGAACTTCTTGAGGAGCTTGATGATTGTTTTGTTGAATGCCTCTGCCAACCCGTTTGCTGCCGGGTTGTATGGTGTCGAAGTGATATTTTGAATGCGGTGCTTATCGCAGAATCGGTAGAATGCATGGCTTATAAACTGTGGACCATTATCATGGATGATTCTTCGTGGTAGTCTGAAGCGGTAGATAACGTGATGCTTAAGGAAGCTGATCACGTTTGAAGTTTTAACTTCTGCGAGTGGGACAGCTTCCCCCCATTTGGATAAATAATCAGTGATCGCAAGTATGAAGCGATGTCCTCGGGAGGAAGGTGGGGTGATTGGACCAATGATATCCATTCCCCATGCTTCGAATGGCCAGGACGCCACTGTCGGATGTAGAAATTCGGATGGTCGGTAAATGAAGTCTGCGTGGACTTGGCAGGCCTTGCATTTTCTGGCATAATCTATCGTATCTGCCACCATCGTGGGCCAGTAGTAGCCCATCCGGCGAAGGCGGTCCTGTAGCTTAGGGCGGGGTTGATGGGCCCCACAGACACCGTCGTGAGCTTCTCGTACAGCTTCTGTAGCTTCCGCGTTCGACAAGCACCGGAGCAATAATCCGTCGTAGGAGCGGCGATACAACATTTTCGTCTCTATATCGTAGAAGAATCTGAGAGAACGCCGTCTGATAGAGGTAGCTTCCTTTGGATTCTCTGGGAGGATGTCGTATACGACAAAGTCGATGAACGGCTGTCTCCAGTCCGGTGTGTCGTCGACCGTCTGGGCGGAATAACTTGCCATGGCTTGAACGTTGTTCTTGGGACAGACCAGTTCGTGGCCTATTACGTCAACCGAATGATGAGCTTGGTTCGGCACTGCTAAGGAAGCGGCAAGGCCTGCTAGGGCATCGGCTTCGATATTTTGGAGTCTGGGGACGTGCTCGATGAAGAATCCCTCGAATGATGAGATAATGTTGATCGCAATTTGATGGTAGGGGATCATGTCTTCATGGCGAACCTCGTATGAGCCCCTGATCTGATTGACGATTAGTTGGGAGTCGCCGTATGCTTCAAGGTATTCTACCCCCAGCTCTTTTACAAGTTGGAGGCCAATGACCAGAGCGTTATATTCGGCCACATTGTTGGAGCAGGGTTCCGTGAGGGAGTAGGCGCGATTGATCACCAGCCCAGTAGGAGAAATTAATACCACTCCGGCCCCGACGACGATGTTTCCCTTGGGTCCGGTCCTTGAGGCGCCATCGAAGAACATTCGCCATATATTATCGTGGGTGGCTGTATTCGAATCGGCGACCTCGTCTGGGATCTCTTCATAGATTCTGGATGACTCCGATCCCGGGTGGGCTGCCAAAAAGTCTGCTAGGGCTTGACCCTTAACAGTCTTTTGCGGGACGAAGATCATATGATAGGGGGACAACAATATTGCCCATGTGGCGAGGCGAGAGCTGAGGGCCCCTGGTTTAGTCATGAGGACTCTGAGGGGGTTGACTCGCGAGATCACATGTATGGTTTGTCCTGTGACATAGTGCCGCATCTTTTGAATAGCGAATACCAGGGCGAGACACTCCTTCTCTACGGCGGTGTATCGATGTTCTGGCCCGATCATCATTCGGCTAAGATAATATATGGCCTGCTCGTGGCCTGCATCGTTATTTTGTGCTAGCAGGGCACCAAGGGAGTGTTCCATTGCTCGTACGTAGAGCAGGAATGGTTTTCCGGGGACCGGGGCCACCAGGACTGGGGGATTCGACAAATATTCTTTGATGTCGTCGAAAGCACGCTGGCATTCCTCGTCCCATACGAATGAGACTCCCTTCTTCATGAGGTGTGTGAACGGTCGGCATTGCCCGGAGAGGTTGGAAATGAACCTCCTGATGTAAGCTAGCCTCCCTTGGAGGCCTCTGAGTTCGCGGAGATTTTTCGGGGGACCCATCTCCATGATTGCCTTCGTCTTCTCAGGGTCTACATGGATGCCCCGTGCCGTGATGATGAAGCCTAAGAATTTCCCGCTGGATACGCCCAAGAATGATTTCGTAGGGTTCATCTTCAGGTTGTGGGCTCGCATCAGGTCGAATACCGTTCTCAGGTCTTGCAGATGATCTTCCTTATGGCGACTCTTGACGGCGATGTCGTCGACATAGCATTCTACTGTTTTGCGTAAATGTTCTCGGAAAATGATACTCATGGCCCGCTGATATGTAGCGCCAGCATTCTTTAGACCGAATGGCATGACTGTGTAGCAGTATGTACCAATCGGCGTTCGGAATGATGTGTGCTTTTCGTCATCGGGAGACATCTTGATTTGATTGTACCCCGAGAATCCATCAATGAATGACATACGTTCAAAGCCGCATGTGTTGTCGATCATGATGTCTGTGATGGGGAGGGGAAACTTGTCCTTCGGACATGCCTCATTCAGATTACGGAAGTCGATGCAGATTCGGATCTTTCCATTTTTCTTAAGGACCAGCACTATGTTGGCGACCCAGTCAGGATGTTGCTCTTCACGAATGAAGTCGCTGGCTATTAGCTTGTTGACTTCGGCTTCAACTGCATCCATGACGCCTGGGCGGAAGCGTCGTTGTTGCTGCTTGACTGGCTTTGCATCTGGCCATATGTTGAGTTTGTGAAGAGCGATATCGGGGTCTAGCCCCGGCATGTCCTCGTAACTCCACGCGAACACGTCGATATATTCTCTGACAAGTTTCAGCAGCGATTCTCGTTCTTCGTTTGTCAGGCTTTTACTGATAAAGATCGGTTTTGGAGAAGATTCGCTGCCGAGATCCACTTGTATGACCTCATCTTCAGTAGGAGGTTCTCTCAGTTCGAACCGCTTTTCCCATTGCACGTCTAATTGTTGGGCCCACGGCTCTAGCTCAAGGATTTCGGGGATGTCTTCGTCTTCCTCGTAAGCGTCAGCGAACGCCATGTTGACTGACATGACTTATCTGAACACATCTTCGATGCTGGTATCTGAGTCGGAAGTCGGTGATCCGGTTGAATGTGACTGCCAGTCGCATTCTTCATCTGAGCTTTCAGGGGTCGTAGTAGGCGTTACATACCCTAAACCGCATCGGATTTTGTTATAGTAGTTTCGTGGTTTGCCTGCCGGGGCTGGCGACTTCAAAGGTAATCGTCGTCCAGTTCCGTAGTTCAGTCCTGGTGTTGTCTCTAGATCATACCCCTGTTTCTGCATGAGATATTTGGATTGAGGGCTATAGAGATACAGAGGCAGTCTTCCAGCATCTGTCCCGAAGTCGACTTCTTCCATAGCGAGGGGATGTGGGTTGTTCGTCCGGCCGAAGATGATCGGGTGGTCCCCTCCCTCGACTATTCGGTAAGTGTCTTCTACTGGAGTAAGTCGGATGGCGGTGTACACGTTTGTCACCTGTGTATGTAGGTGAGTGCCTATACCGTGTTCCATAGCATACATTGTACATAGCTTATTGAGCTCGGTGTAGTTCAAAGATAACCCTTTATTGATGAAGTAAGGTATCTTTTCTAGAGGGATTACATCATCTGCGGAAGGGGTATCGGAGTGGGCAGCCACATACTTGGCCAATTCTGGTTCTTCTTCGGCCACCCCCTGTATAAATGAAGACTGAGAGGACGACCTAGTCAGCTTGATCTTCAGAGGCTCAACTGGCGGAGCAGATCGTGGAGTTGTTGGTAAACTAGCAACCCCCAGTTTGGTACTTGATGTGAGGCGAGGGGTGGCTGGTTCGCTAGAAGTGTCAGACCTTGCATCGGGGTGAAGAACCTTCTTGGGAAGGCGTATTGTGAGCGGTCTGTCGGAGGGATTGGGCTTCTCCGTTTGGAGCTGATCGACTCTCGGTAGTCTGATGGTAAGTGGCCCTGTTATGGGTCTCGGCGCTTGGCCGGACCTTGGCAGCCGGATTCTCATCTGTTCTTCTTGTGCGGAGAGACTGATTGCGTCCTTACGCAGAGTAGCCGTAAGGGGTGCGGAATTGCCCGGTTTGCGAGCCTGAAGGTGGATCGTTAGAGGTTCTTCTGATCCTGTAGCCGTCTTGTTGTGAGCTTGCACATCTTCTTCGACCAGATGCTTCTTTGATTTTTCGTACAGACAGGAGTCTGAGTAATAAGATTCGACCCCCTTGAAGGGATCGATATCGGCAAACTCTGTCCTCACGAAGCCGTGCTTATCGACATATTTGAAGCACTGGTGTAGCGTGGAAGGCACGATCATGTAATCGTGTATCCAAGGCCGCCCCAGAAGGATATTGTAAGAAGTGTCGGCATCTATGACATAACAGGTGACTTCTGATTGGAGATCGCCGATCTGACACTTCAAACGGATCTTCCCTATTGGGTAGCTCCTGCCCGAATTGAAACCGCTAATGGCGGTGCTTGTAGGTGTCAGGCGATGCATCGGAATGCGAAGATGATGTAGCAGACCCTTCGGAATGATGCTTATAGAGGACCCAGGATCAATGTGCATTCGGTTCACCTTTACGTCGCCGATGTATCCAGTGTAGTATAGCGGGCGATCATGCAGGTTAGTTTTGATGAGCATATCTTGCGGAGAGAAGACGATATTGGGCATTGCTCCCGTACACGCACTATCTTGGAGCTCTGCAGGTTGGTTATCTCCCGTGAGGTTGACCTGAGCCAAGTATGCGTCGGCATTTTGGAGCGCCTCACTTAAAGCCGTGCGGACATCCTTTGAGAGCCTGAGGAGTTCATATAAAGATAATTTGGCCGGGATATTAGCTAATTGTGCTAAGATGTCGAAGTTGTAGGGCCTCTCCAGCCCCTGAGGTATCTCCTTCCGGAGGGACTTGTCGAAGCGAGTCTCCTTCGGCCTAGGCTTGTCAGTCGTCGAAGGCTGAGCCGGTCCCGGAGCATCATTGGTAGTGGGCGGATGATCATCAGTCGCGTTTTCGGTCACCGGTTGGGCTTGTGTTCCAGATCGAGTAGTGACGGCCGAGACTTCTTCTTCTTCCACCGAGGCAGTGCGACAGGATCTAACTTTTTCACTTTTCCTTTTAGAAGGTGGAGAGGGCTGAGTTACCTCGTGGACTAGGTCCGGATAGACCCACATGATTTCCCCTCGTGATGTGGTGAGGGGTACTAGACCAGCGGCTTGATCGCGAGCAGGCGGCAGATTAGCAATCTCCATTGTTGCCAGAGGGATGGGTATAACCCCGTCCTGAGTCTCTGTTGGAGGAAAACTGCCGAATTGTACGGACACCATGTTGGCTGCCACGGTTACCTCTTCGAAATCGATGGCCAGGGCGTTCGAATCGATGAGGTTTTGGATATACCGTTTCAGTTGGGAGCAGTCGTGTGTAGCATGGTGGACGTAGCGATGGTAATGGCAGAACTTTGGGTTCTCCAGATCAGCCGGCCGAGGCTCCCGTCTTGGTGGAGGAAGCTGAATCCTATCTCCTTGTATAAGCATGTCCAAGATAGGCTTGACGTGACCGTCTTCAAAGGAATAAGTGATTTGAGGCCATTGTTTGTCTGCCGGCTGTGGCTCGGGCTTCTGGGCTGTATCGGTCATCATAGCCTGCTTGCCTTTGTTGTCCCGGTTGTTGGAGGGGCTACCCCCATTGTCGTTGCTGGTGTTGGGACGCTTGCTCTTGTTCTCTCCCTCCGAGATATGCAACCCCAGTTGGCGAGCCTTCTTCAATCGTTCTTCAGCACTTGTAGCACTGATGATAAAAGCCTTCCAGTCCTTGAACTGACTTTCGCCCATCCAGAGACTAATTGTTGGAAGTAGTCTCTTTTGGCAAATTTCAATCAAAGAAGAGTCCGGGTTGCCAGATGGTAACTTCATTGCGGTTTGACGAAACCGCTCAATGTAATTTCTCGTCAGTTCTTTCTCTCCTTGAACGACGTCCATGAGGGTAGACATCGTAACGTCCTGCCCTACCTCATAGAACCTCTCCAAGAACAAGCGTTTGAAGCCAGCGAAGGAGTGGATGCAATTGTCTGGCAGGTTGCAGTACCAATCGAAGGCGACTCCTTCCAATGCCCCAATGAATAACCGCGTGAGGATAGCGTCATCATGGGGCAGATGGTCTGTAGTGACCTCAAAGTAAGTGATGTATCGACTTGCTAAAGTCTTGCCATCATATGGGTTGATATTGAACGGCTTATATCTTGGCGGAAAGGGAACATCCCTCCATTCAGCAGGATATGGTTGCCGTATTCTGAGGTCTTGAGAGTTTTCTCGGGCGTGGAACATTGCTCGGAGCTCCTGAACCTCTCTTCTTACTTCTCGGGCCTCATCTGTCGCGGTAGGGGCCGTTATCTCGGGAGGATTATTACCCTGGTTTGGTGCCGCTGAATTTGAATCTACGTTGATTGCGGGACCCGTGCTTGTCTGGCCAGGTATCACTCCCTGCAGAGTAGGAAGTGCCGCTTTGATCTCGTCTACAGACTTGACCAAGGCATGCAATATGGCCTCCAAAGTGTCGATGCGCTGGCGATCGCTGGAACCGCCTTGATTGCTGTCTGTCATGAATACCGTCTTCATATGAGGAGTGACGGAGGGAGTGGTGGAGGATGTACCCTCCGAGTCGTACCCATGCGTCGAGAAATCATCTGGATATGTGGGGCTGTTCTCTTCAGGTTCGGACTCGGAAGGGACAGTACCCCCAGCTTCGGAGCTTGCTTCATCTCGAGAATCATGGATGTCCTCGGGGACATCAGCATCTGTTGTACCCGATGGGAGGGTTGTTTCTCGGGGTTCGTCTCCTTGAAACGTTGGATTATTGTGGACGTTCGGAGGAGTACTACTCCCAGCTCCTACGACCCCCAGGGTCGGGGACGATGAGTCTCCTGTTGCAGCAGATTTTGTCTTCGAACGGGTGTGTTGGTATACTCCGGTGGAGGGCAACCGTTTAGCCGACAATTTCTTAGCTGTAGTGGCTGTTATCTTTGGACTGGAGATGCTTGTCTTCTTCCCTCTCCCCTCGGCGGGGACCTTCTGAGCGGAATTGCAGGAGACAACAGGAGGTGCCTCATCTTCTGAGTTCGGGTGCTGTAGTCTGTGGAAGACGGACGGACGATCTTCCGTCACTGCCGCGTTGTTGCAGCAGCAGTTGACGATGATCTGGGTGCAGTGACGTCCATGTGAGGATTCTTTGCACGCCGAGGCCCCTTCTCTTTCCTTGCGTTTGTGGAGGATCGCCTCACGCAGGTCAGAGGAACCACTCTGTCTGTTCGCCGCCGGGGATTGGACTTGAGCGGTTCTGTACAACTTTCCATCAGAGGCCCGTGTGACAATCAGCGGGACGTCCTGATAGTCAGAGGTTGGGGCAGCTGTCTGGGCTTGATGAGCCCGCGCTGCCCTAGACTTCTTCTTTCTAGCACTTGTGGGTGCATAATAGGAAGAGTCCAAGTTGAACATCACAGAGTCTGGCTTATCATCCAGAGAGTCATCAGGGTTCGGACCGTACGAGAGACGGTCGAAAACTGATCGAGAGGAGCATGGAGCAGATGCTATGCGGCTGGGAGCGAAAACCGTGCAGGCTGTCTGCATGCGGTTGTCTCCTGTCGTCGGACGAGTTCTTATGCGGCTAGGGGTCACGACCGTGCAGGCTGGCCGCATGCGGTTGGCATCTGTGGCCGCATGGGTTTTCTGCAAACGATTGACTTTACTGGCCGCATGAGTCTCATCCATGCTGTCGGGAACTGTAGTCGCATAAGTTATGCGGCTGACAGAAGTAGCCGCATGAGTTTTCTTCATGCGGTTGGCGGATGTAGCCGCATGGGCTTTCTCCTTGCGGCTAATACTCTTCTGCGGTTCGGTCCGCGTAGAGTCCCTCTTTGTCCCTGCAAGTCCAGCATCATAATGTTTTCTTCTGCCGGACTTGGGGACAGCAGAGTTGTCTACGATCTGAAGTGGGACCGCAGGAGAATCCTTCTCGCCGTCTTGAGCAACAGAGGGCATCCCATCGAGGGCTTGAGGAGGAGCAAATGACTTCGGTCTCCATTCTTTGCGAGCCTTCGTGGTGCGGGTGCGCTTCTGGGCCGGGCCAGCGCTGCCTTCAGAGAGCATCTCTTCGAACGCCTGTTGGTCGAAGCGGACGACCATCTTCTTTTGTGTGGAGCCAAGTTTGGCTGCATCTGATTGCATCACCAACTCCTCAGCCGTGGAGAAGTTAGTCCCCAGCAGAGTTGCCATCGTGTTTGCCATTGATTGTAAAAGAACAGAACAATTATCGGAGGACTGAACTTAGACTCACAATACAAACTCGCTCGTACAAAGAAAGCCTAGGGACGAAAACCTAGGTACAGCAGACTAAGTACGATTGTTTATTTTTGATTCTGGGGGGTGACGATAGAGGCTCGGGAAAGCGACGGCCGCTCTGCCTTACTCCTTGGACGATCAATATGTAGCCTTGGCTCGGGGAAGATCTGCTCGACGTTGATGAAGAAATGCTCTTCTTGCTCTCCTCGGATTGCTCTCCTGGCTTCTCTCTCTCTGTGATTATCAAGAAAAAAATGGGGAGCTCTCTCTGTGTAGATCTCTCTCTTCTTATTTTTTTATTCTTTTGTTGCCGACCCTTTTTTTTTTCTTTTTTTTTACAAGGGAATGATGCTGGCTATTTATAAGAGTGGGGGGTGATCATTAGGGTTTGCTAATGATTATCTGTTTGGAATGTCGGCGCTCCTTCATTCTATCTGAACCCTTGATCCTGATTATAGTGAATCTCGGCCATTAATGCGGATAGCATCGTATCTCATGAGCAATTAATGCTAGCTGCTTTAAATCCTCGTGATTGATTATGCCAATGTCTGATTGCTCGCCACGTGTCCCATTAGCTTGATGATAAATGATATGTCCTGATCTCAGTAATTATGACGATGATGTCAAATATATTTGTTGAGATTCGGTTAAATCTCTTATTGATCCCATGCCACGTGTCTTAATTGTGAGTCCTGTCAGAGCCGCATAGGATTGACGATCCTCGAACCGCAGAGAGATACTCTTTGTAAGCCGCATAGGACGATGCTTCATCGAGCCGCATATGCGTAATCTTTGTGAGCCGCATGAGCTGGCGTTGTATTGGGCCGCAGGGAATGTGTTCCCAGGGAGCCGCATGAGCTAGCGTTGTATCGAACCGCATGGAACGGGTTCTCAGGGAGCTGCATATGACTGATTGCCACGTGGCAATCTGGGACTTCTGACGGATTTGGTCAGAGATTTTCTTCTTTTCCCGAGGAGTCAGTCATTATGGCAAGGCCATTATGAAACTTTATGTCAGGGCCGCCACAGTGAATCGTGCTGGAGCAATAAATGAGGCCACTACTCAAACGACCAGCTGTAGGGAAGGATCACACACGGCGTCCATCGAGCCGCATATGCCTTGCTGAACCGCATACGCTCCCGAGCCGCATGCGATTGAGAGTCTTCTTTGAACCGCATAGGGCCGCTCCTGTGTGAGCCGCATAAGCTTCTTACTCAGAGCCGCATGGATCATTATTCTAATATTTTCCATGCTTCTACATCAGGTGTTGCCTACTTTCAAGGAGTTTCAGGCCTCTGTTGAAAGGGAGACGGGCAAGAAGTTGTTGTGTGTTCGGTCCGACAATGGCGGCGAATACATCGGTCCCTTTGATGCGTATTGCAGAGAGCAAGGGATACGACACCAGAAGACTCCGCCAAAGACACCTCAGCTCAATGGTGTAGCGGAGCGCATGAACAGGACACTGATGGAAAGGGTGCGGTGTTTGCTGTCAGAAGCAAACTTGCCGGGCAGTTATTGGGGTGAGGCTCTTCTCACAGCTGCTTATATTATTAATTTGTCTCCTAGTGCTCATTTGCAGGGTGATGTGCCTGATAAAGTATGGTACGGCAAAGAGCCGTCATACAATCACCTGCGGGCGTTTGGTTGTAAAGCCTTCGTGCATGTACCGAAGGACGAGAGGACCAAACTTGAGCCGAAGACGAGGCGATGCGTCTTTGTCGGCTACGGTCGGGATGAGTTTGGCTATAGACTCTACGACCCAGTGGAAGGAAAGCTCTACAGAAGCAGGGACGTGGTGTTCGTCGAGGATCAGACCATGATCAACACTCAGGATTCCGAGACGCCTTCTGAGGCTGAGGAATTGCCTGAGTTAGAGTCATTTCGCTTCGAGCAGTTTCCAGAGGACATCGCAGAGGATCCAGTTATGGGGGAGCCGGTACATGGAGTTGCTCCCAACCTTGATCATCAGCCTGCTGATGGTGGTCAGGGTGTCCCTCAGGAGGATGAGCATGCCGGAGAGGTAGTTCCTGAAGGGGCGGAGGCTGTCGGTATACAGCCAGCACCAGTGGCTCCACTGAGAAGGAGTGACAGGGATCGTCGACCATCTACAAGATACTCACCGGATGACTATGTGCTATTGACTGACGGGGGAGAGCCCGAAAGTTTCGCAGAGGCTATGGAAGACGAACACAGGCAGGAGTGGATGGTGGCTATGCATGAGGAAATGAGTTCCTTGCACACAAATTCCACTTATGATCTGGTGCGGTTGCCAAAGGGCAAGAAGGCTTTGAAGAATCGATGGGTGTTCAGAGTGAAGCAAACGGAAGATGCTACTCGCCCTCGATACAAAGCGAGGCTGGTAGTCAAAGGCTACGGTCAGCAGAAAGGCGTGGATTATGATGAGATCTTTTCGCCTGTCGTCAAGCATTCGTCTATCCGGGTGGTGCTAGCATTAGCAGCCAGTTTCGACTTGGAGGTCGAGCAGATGGACGTAAAAACGACATTCCTCCACGGTGATCTTGAGGAGGAGTTGTACATGGAGCAGCCGGAGGGATTCTGTGAGAAGGGCAAGTCACATTTGGTCTGCCGGTTGAGGAAGAACTTGTATGGTCTGAAGCAGGCTCCGAGGCAGTGGTACAGGAAGTTCGAGTCGTTTATGGGGGAGCATGGTTATGCACGGACGACGTCGGACCATTGTGCATTTGTGAGGTATTTTGCCGATGATGATTTCATCATTTTATTGCTCTATGTTGATGATATGCTATTAGTGGGTCGGAATGCCACTAGGATAGCGGAGTTGAAGCGCCAACTGGGCGCGGCCTTCTCTATGAAGGATTTGGGCGCAGCGAAGACTATTCTTGGGATGGAGATCAGCCGAGAGAGAGAGAGTCCAAGATGCTACACTTGTCCCAAAAGAAGTACATTCACCGGGTACTTCAGCGTTTCGGGATGGACGGGTCGAAGAAAGTGAGTTCCTCCCTCGCGGCTCACTTTAAGCTCACTGAGGAACAGTGTCCATCTACCGAGGACGAAAAGGAAGATATGGACCGGGTTCCATATGCCTCAGCTGTGGGAAGCCTTATGTATGCTATGGTGTGTACGAGGCCAGATATTGCTCATGCAGTTGGTACGTTTAGCAGGTATCTTTCAAATCCTGGAAGGGTACATTGGAGTGCGGTCAAGTGGATTCTACGATATCTTCAGGGCACTGCTGGTTGGAGACTTTCCTTTGGTGGTGACGAGCCGAAGCTGGTTGGGTATACCGACGCTGATATGGCTGGAGATGTAGACACGAGGCGATCGACTTCGGGCTACGTGATGATGTTTGCGGGAGGAGCAGTATCGTGGCAGTCGCGGTTGCAGAAGTGTGTTGCCTTGTCGACGACAGAGGCAGAGTACATTGCGGCGACGGAGGCTTGCAAGGAGCTGTTGTAGATGAAGAAGCTGCTGCAGGAAATGGGACTGAAGCAAGAGCAGTATACTTTGCTTTGCGACAGTCAGAGTGCGATCCACCTTGTGAAGAATCAGACGTTTCATAGCCGGTCCAAGCACATCGAGACTCGGTATCATTGGATACGGGATGTGGTTGAGAAGAAGGACGCGGAGCTTGAGAAGGTGCATACAGATGACAACGGAGCTGATATGTTCACGAAGATTCTACCAAGAGGGAAGTTTGAGTACTGCAGGCAGGTCGTCGGGATGACGACATCCTCCCCATAGTTGTGAAGGGGGAGATTTGTTGGAGTGGGTGGGGTTCCCAACCTATGTGGAGAAGACCCCGGAGTGCGACGAGTGCCGTCCGATGTCGGAGAAGCTCGGGAAGTAGGCAACGAAGTTGCTGCTGTTGCTGCTGGAGCTGCTGGAAGCAGGGGATCCGAGTTCGGCCCGAACTCGGTCCCAGGCCGAGTTCTGGCCGAACTCGGTCTGGCGCTTCCAGAATGTTGGCGTGAGGTTCTGTTTGCTCGACACAGAGTTCTGGTCGAACTCTGTGTCGTCGGGGGCTGAAGCGGATTTTAGGATGAGTTTTCATCATTGGATCTAATCCAACGGTCCAGGTTTGCTGCGGGATTAGGGAGTTATATTGAGTTTTCTCAACCCTAATTCAGAGTGCAACATTACGCATTGGACAACACAAGTTTGAGAGAGGAAGGAGGCAAGAGTGCCATTACAACTTCGGAGAAGAAGACGGAGGATTGAAGGTCGCTATTCGAAGGAGATCGTGTTCGGGTAATCTCTACTCGTCGTTCTCGCTCTTCGTAGCCTTGTAATCATTGTTCTTATCTCTGAGTGTTGTGGGGATCCGATTTGGATCGGGAGGAGTTTGTAGAGGGTGTAATTCTTCTATTCCATTAGTGGAGGCTTCTCAGGGTTGGACTCCGATCGTCCCGTGGTTTTTCCCGCAAGGGTTTTCCACGTCAAAAATTCTCTGTGTCTGCGTGGATTGTTTTGTGTGTTTGTTTTTTGGGTTCGTGCGTTGTATTGCTCGGTCCTCTCGCAGGTACTCTCCGGTTTGGGGAAAGGTTTCTGCGTTTCTTTCCCAACAATATCTTAGGATTGTTGAGTGTTGTCTAGTGATTTTGAGTTGTTTGGCAGATCAATATTGGTTTGGGGACTCTTCTTTGAATATTGCTTACTGTTGCTCATACCCTATTGCTCTGTCACATTTTATTGACTGTGCAGACCATTCATGTATCCTTCTTGCATCCACGGTTGTGTTACTACTTCATCTTGCTGTCCACAAGTGTTGTCCTGCATCTCGATTTCATGTGCGGTCCCCCACTCTATTTTCCTGTATCAACCATTGATTAGGATTGAGAGTCCAAACACATGATAAGTCCAGATCACCTTGCATCATTGTGATGCAACCCAGTGAAGAGTGGGTAAGGCTCTGGTATAGATATTTAGCACATGATTTGTGTTGCTTTGTCCTGTTATGTACACTATGTGCAGCCATGTGTTCCATACGCCAGCCACCTGTTCTGTGACCATACTATGTGGAGTTCACCTAGCTTGCCATTTGCATAACCCTCTGATACCTATACAAAGTATTTTCATTTCCTATATATCTATGATTCAGCCCTTTTCATTGGTTCATACTCCATGTGGCAGTCCCATTCGATTGACATTCACCATTGGGTTCAGTCCTATATGTATAGGGGGTTAGTTCATTTGAAGGTTGGATTAGTGAATGTAAGTATCAATTGGGATGAGTATATTGAAGTTAGTAGATGTAAGTCTAGGTATCAGTTAGATATGTTATTTAGAGGTATAGATTAGTGTCATGAACATGGTTAGTTAGTATCAAGAGTTTAGTGGATGTTAATACCTGATATGATAGTTAGAATGTGAGTGTTGAGGTGTTTTGGGGCCTGCACTGAGCAGTGTGGGTTGAGTGGGCCATATTTGGCCTATGCCTCGTGTGCAGGCAGTATCCTGGCACTGGCAGCAGAGTGCCATGGCCCCAGGCCTCAGGCCATTTGCCTTGCTATGTAGGGACCTCGAGTAGTTCACTTGTTGCACTTCACAGGTAGCAGGGCCATGTTGGTTTGTATGCTTAAGCATTGCAGGCTTGCTTGGTTGCAGCAGAGCACTGGTTTGCATGTACAGCAGGCTTGCTTCTGCAGCATGGGCCTTGGTTGTTGCATTGGCAACAGTGGCTTTTGGCCATTACCTCGTGAGTGAGTGTGTGTGTGTGTCTCCTTAGATGTCTAGAGGAGGGATTATGAACTGAATTTGGTATTATGTGTGTGAGTGTAAAAGATATGGGTAGGTAACAGATAGCAGAATAGGGGATAACCATATGTGAATATGTAAATACCATAGAGGTGATACTCATTTGAGTATCAGAGAATTAAGGAAGACTCAACTGATATACTTTGTATGTGAGTGTTTGTGAGTGTTGTGAGATGGAGAGGGAATCTGGGAACAAGATGTTATATATATATATATATATATATATTTTTTTATATATATATATATATATATATATATATATATATATATATATATATATATATATATCTTTGATATATATATATATATATATATCTTTGATATATATATATATATATATATCTTTGATATATATATATATATATATCAAAGATATATATATATATATATATATATATATATATATATATATATATATCAAAGATATATATATATCTATATATATATATCTTTGATATATATATATATATATATATATATATATATCAAAGATATATATATATATATATATATATATATCTATATATCTATATATATATCTTTGATATATATATATATATATATATATATATATATATATATATATATATATATATATATATATATATAAAAATATATATATATATATATATATATCAGATCTTTGATATGAACATAATATTCAGGTATTACTTGTTCAGACTACTTGAGATGTGTTCTGCCCTTACTAGAAGTTTAGACTATTGCTTAGAAATCGAGTTCCTTTCATGATTGTCAACATTAGACTCTTGCACCTGCCAACCTTCAAGGTTCAGGTATCTGATGTTCAGTTGTAGGTTTGTTTGTATCAATCAACTTTAGATAACCCTATCCACTTTAAGATGTTTACCTATTCAACCCATAAGAATATGTGTCAGTCCATATAGTGAGAGGAATAGGCAGGGATACCCTTTGTAGACAGGTCAATGAGATGGGAGAGTGGTATCAGAGATCAGAAGGTGGTAGAGGGTTCTGGCCATAGGTTGGCTGCAGGTAGGCAGATACATGAATGTATCAACAAGGTGTCAGAGATACCTGGGCTAGGTATCACTCATTAGATGAGAGAAGGTTAGTTGCATTGTTAAGATTGGATGCATATATGTTTTAGAGAGAGGGTGTGTTAGGAACATGGCAGTTAGTTTAGGAAGTTTTCCTCAGCCTTATGAATATATGTATTTTATCTTTATATATAAGATACAACTTATGGCAGTCATTTAGTCATGCAGTCTATGTGTATCAGCAATTGTGAATATATGAAGGTAGGACAGTCTCTATGAGGTAGGGAATACCTGAATTGATTCTTGTATCAGGATTTTAACCTTGCATCAATCCACTCTTAGGTGCAGCCATTCCTAACTGTCCAAAATACATGTCCTATTCAACACATTGTCCCAGTCCTTCCCATTGGTTAGTCCTGTATACCTATGGCAGGTTAGTTCCTAATATATGTGGTTCTTTCCATTGGTCATCTCAAGCTCTTTTGTAACTATCCTTGATACTCACTTATATATGTGAGGGTGGGTAGGGAAACTAATGGTAGAGCATATAGCATAGAGCACACATATAACATATAGTATGTGCCTATGTAATGTCCTAGTATCTTGATAAGAGATTGGGTATGTATGTAAACAGATGATGGGCTTCCTAGGATAACTAGGAAGAGGATACCATGGTACCCTAGATATTGACCAAGTTGACCAAGGATTGACAATTAGCTAGAGTTTGACTAGAGTTGACCAATTGGACTTCATTGACCTAGAAATAGCCTAGCATCATACAATTAGTGCATGTAGATTCACTACTTACTCTAAAACACCAGATAACCTTGTTTATTTCATTTATAGATTTGTGCGACACCACTTTGGGCATTGATCCCCATTCATTACTCTGGACGACATGCGAGTACATTATCTGATATTTCTTTCATTTATTTGATGATTACTGTGATTCAGCTTCTAGTATAGTTCTATTTGATTCTTTGTCACAACACATATTGATATTCTGGATTCATTCACTCCAAATACATGTAATTGACTCGTCTAGCCTCTATTACTCGAACCACTCACAGGAATCATCTACCCGAAACACCTACAAGCACTAAATGTTCAAATCATACAAGAATCATCACTACAAGCAAGATAATCATCGCCGCTAGGCCCGGTGTGCAATGTGTCGTATTCAACAAGAACCACCTTATAAGAAAGATAGTCATCGCCGCTTGGCCGAGCGTACGATGTGTCGTATTTACTCGTCTAAATAAGAAAAATAGCCATCGTACGCTTGACAAGTGTACGGTGTGTCGTATTTACTCGCTACTCGTTTTCATGACAATAACAGTATCTCAAATACACTGGATTAGTGACTTGTACTAGAATCACATTGTCTCATGTTTTACAGATTGGACTCATATCACACTGTTCTAGTTAGTTGACTCTATTCACAGTTTTCTTTGCTATGCTCTTATATTTCTCTGTATTTACTTTCCTTGTCATGACTGTTGTCCTATTTCATTACCCGTCTCAACTTTTCATAATTCATCAAGTATAATTATCTATAAATGCTTTATAGTCTTTGTCATTTACTTGGGATTGCTAGATGAGTTGTGCTCGTTCCATCCTGACTGGATATATTTTTTAGATGATTGTCCGGAGAATACGTGTCCTACCCATTATGGATCTGAGGAGGGGATAGCTACCTTGGGTCCCGACTTTCAGGAGTGACCAAAAGACTAGTTTAGTGGACTTGTTCTAGATTCTGTTTTGAACATGAATTGTAATAAGTGAAGATTTTGACATTGTATTTGAGTTTTGTTTGAATATTATTATTAGTTGTTGTTTGTTGAGTCTTATAGTTATTAGACTTCTGTGATATCTTATCGTGCTTAGACTGTGGTTGAGTATTACCATATCTTATACTTGTCCTCCATTCGGAGTTGAGATCTATGACAGGTACATTATATCGTTGTGTGAGTTGTTAGTTAGCGACCTAGAACAGCGTTCTACCGCCAATTCTGCGGCTTAGGTTGGGCGCTGTTACGCACTCGTACCCCTATACCGGGTGCAGGTTGTGACAACCAGAATCATAATTATGTTTTAATAACATTAATTTAGTTTTAATAAAAATTGTTTTTGTATATATCATTATTTCATACAAAAATAAATAAGCATTAAAAAAAACTAGAAAATCACAAAATTTACATTAGGGTTAATCTTCTATAACAAGAAATAAAGACCACATGCCAACATTTGAGTGAAAGCAAACGTTGTTCTATGTATAAGAATTCTAGCCGGGCCAGGTGGCGCAATGCCTACTTTACCACCACTAGATCCACCCTTGGGCCTGAGCCAACAGTAACTTATAACAGTTTCCTAGTTGATTTATTATATAGAGAAATCAACTGGACCTAAATCAACAAGACCTCTGTCATAAATCCATATTAAATAAGGTGCATAAATGCCAAAATAAGAATTATAACCGAGTCTAGAGAATGTCAAAATTGGTTAAGTAGCTTAAAGAACAATTATTTCCAAATTTTCATGTGATTTTGAGCTGTTTCAAACGGCTAGTAATTATGTCTGGCTTGTTTACTGAACAGAGAATGAACATAAATGATAAATATTTGAACCAAATAAAGATGCACACTCCTTGAAAATCATTTCCTTAAGAGAGAAAGAGAGTAGAAATTCATACAAGATGTGGCAGTAGACGTTGAATGATTATCTACATTAAATAATATTATTTTCTTTACCCAAGGGAAAAGTTAATTACTTTATTTATTCTAGTCATAAGCATGACCCTTGTTAGCAATCACCCGAATAAAACGCATATTATACGCGAATTTTTCCGTATCTTACATAAACGTATGATACTTACGTACTTTTGAAAAATTCGGATTTGTACGCGAATTTTAATCATGTGGCATTTTAAACGCGTACCGTACGAATTTTTAAAAAATTTGGCCAAAATAATGTGACCAAGAAATCCAACAGTCTTGACTTTCTTGACTCTTTCTGCTATTAGATATTAAGACCAGCACAATTCTAAAAAATTATCAAAAAAAAGAAGAAAAAGTATCACAGTAACCAAAAAAAGAAACCCAAGAGTCTTTGCACATGTTGCTTGCAACAATCAAAGAAAAACCTTTTGGTTTTCCATCATCCAAGCTCTTCTTATTCTCACACGGAACCCTTGTTTATGAAGGAGTAGAGGTGGGTGGGCCCTATATATATGCCGAATTTTTAGTGCCGAATTGGTTCATATGAAACGTACTAAACACGAATTAAATCTGATCCAAATATTTTTCATTAGACGAATTTTTGACCGTATTTTACTCATTGTGCCGATTAATACTCGTACTTTTGTCGTTCCGAATTTTTTTCGTTTGCCGAATTGCTAACAAGGAGCATGACTACATCCTTTCCATTCAAATGGTACTAAATATAAGATACTGGTTACCACCAAGGTGAAAAACTATGATGATAGTTTGAGTAAAACTAAATCATCATTTCCTAGCTGTTATTCCTACTACTTATTGGTTGTTCCACATAAATAACCTATTACTGATAAATAAATAAAAATATAAAAAATCTATGTTGCAGAGTGCCAGCAAAGCAAATACCATTCCTCACAGAACAACTGCTTACATCAGTCAGTATGATCTCCACCTAGGGGAAATAACGGTACGATAAACCTTAGCATTCTCAACAAGGCGTCAAGGAACAAGAAGCCAATATGGTGAGCTTTAGTACGATAATTTGGATAAACAAACTTAGCTTTTAAAAAAATATTCTTATCTAACATTATGCGATAATCTTTTAGACGTGTTATTTGAGCTTTCAAAAAGAGAGGGCTCAATGTATCATACCAGATCCTGATATAGATGTATACATAAAGGTACTATATGCATAGATATACTAGTGACAAAATTATTTCCTTCAGACAAATAGAAGTGTCAAAACATTACTTTGTTGCAAGGTTTGTAGTTCTCTGTTGCAATCAGAACTAATATTCACAATGAAGGTTGCTTTTTAAAAAGTGATAATGAATAAGTTTTCGAAATCTCTTCAGAGTAAATCTATTATAGAAAAATGTTCATTTTTTCTCTTGAATATCATGCTATTATACGATAATACGGAGCTGATCGCCAAAGTAAACAAATTGTGTACAAGTAGAATAATCACAATCACAGTCATATTCTCTTAAGATTGTTGAAAAATTCTACTTTGATTCCTGTTTTTTTAAATAACAAATGATTAGAATTACCAGTCTACGGAAAAGTCATACACGAAGCATTGTCCTAAGAAAATATTCGATGTCTATGTGCAGACTGTGGAAAATAATTGTTGTTGTGTATTTTATTGATGGGCTACTCAACTACTTATAGGGAGTCTAGCTCCTCTTCATATTACATTTTCCAATGTGGGACTAAATCCCTTATTAGTTCTCAACACCCCCCCTCAAGATGGGCGACAGATATTAATCATTCCCATCTTGTTACATAGCTTCGACAGACTTACTGAACTAAGACCCTTAGTCAGACAGTCGGCCACTTGTTCTTCTGAGCGAACATGATCAATCTTCAGTATCCCTTATTCCAGCTTTTCTTTGATGAAGAATCGATCGATCTCGATGTGCTTCGTTCTGTCGTGCTGAACTGGATTGTTAGCTATACTTATTGCAGCTTGACTATCGCTCAGAAGACGTAATGGTGCTCCCTTGTCCAGCATCAACTCTGTCAGCAATGCTTTCACCCACAGCAACTCCGACACTCCTAAAGCCATTGCTCAGTATTCTACTTCAGCTGTAGACCGTACTACCACAGACTGTTTCTTGCTTCTCCATGAGACCAAGTTTTCTCCTACAAAGACACAATATTCCGTGGTAGACCTTCTGTCGTCTATGCAGCTCGCCCAGTCTGCATCGCAGTATCCCTCAACTTCTATACATCCATTCTTCTTGAACCATAGTCCTTTTCCCGGCGTCCCTTTCAGATATCGCAAGATCTGAAATACTGCATCCATATAACCCGTTCTTGGATCATGCATGTAGCGACTTACTACACTCACCGCAAATGAAATATCAGGGCGAGTGTGTCCCAGATAAATCAATCTCCCTACAAGTCGTTGATATATTTCACGATCAACTGGCTCTCCTGCTTCTGCTCCCAACTTGCACTTCTGGTCAATTGGAGTGACTGCAGCTTTGCATCCCAGCATCTCTGTCTCCTTCAGCAGATCTAGTGTGTATTTTCTCTGTGAGAGAACAATTCCTTGTTCGCCTTCACACACCTCGATACCTAGAAAGTACCTCATCGCTCCTAGATCCTTCACTTCGAACTCCTTCGCGAGTTTTGACTTCAGCTTAGCGATCTCGGCTTCATCATTACCTGTGATTACTATATCATCCACATATACAGCAAGTATAGTGATGTGGTCTCTTGCATGCTGAAGAAAGACCGTATGATCTGCATTTGCTTGATAGTATCCCATGCCCGTAACAGCCTTTCTGAATCAGTCAAACCAGGCTCGAGGAGATTGCTTGAGCCCATATAGCGACTTCTTTAGTTTGGACACTTTTCCATGCGACGTCCCTTCGTCTGATTCTGTAGCATAACACCCTGGCGGGAGTTCCATGTACACTTCTTCTTGTAGGTCCCCATGAAGAAATGCATTTTTCACATTTAATTGGTATAGCTTCCACCCATAGTTTGCTGCAATGGAGACCAGAGTCCTTACGGTACTCATTTTCGCTACTGGAGCAAACGTCTCATCATAGTCAATGCCATATGATTGTGTGTATCCCTTTGCAATCAACCTCGCCTTGTATCGTTCCACCTTTCCTTCTGACGTCTCCTTTACTGTGTACACCCATTTGCATCCCACAGTTTTCTTCCCTTTGGATAATGGAACCAGCTCCCACGTCTTATTTTTTTTCAGTGCCCCAAGTTCTTCCATCATCGCAGCTTTCCACCTTGGATCTTTCTTTGCTTCCTGCCAACTTTTGGGCAACGAAGTAGAGTCTAATGATGCGATGAAGGCTCGATAATTCAAAGAAATATTAGAATAAGACAGGTAATTGGCAATATCATGTTCATAATAATCAAAACGACTAGGAGCCTTACCCGCATTGATGCGAGAAGATCTCCTTAAGGGAGCAGTAGGTGGTGGAGAGATCATACCATCAGAGTCAGAGAGATCCGCATCAGAATCAGATTGATTCTGTGCGGGGGTAACATCTTCAAGAGTTGGAGCAGGAGTAGACGAGAGACTTGGTACAGAAGGCACAGGGCACGGTACAGGCACGGTACTGGACTTCTGCTGTCTCCTTCTGTAGACTTGGAGCTCATTTTCCATTGTCTGCTGCTCCCCCTGTTTAACATATGTATCTTCTTCATCTTCTGTATCGGAGTCACTGCTTTCTCCCCCTTTCGTCCAGTTTTTCACGACCGGGCATGGGACCGATCCGACTACCACAGATGGGCTGAATTTCTCCCCCTCACATCTAACACCCGCTGTGTTAGTTGTGTCAACAAACGCCGAACCGTCATCCGAACTATAATATGGTTCTAGTTCTCTGAAGGTAACGTCCATGCTCACAAACATCTTCCGCTCAACTGGGCTCCAACATGCATATCCCTTCTGAGTTGCCGTGTACCCGATAAAGACACATTTAACCGCTCTAGGATCCAGTTTGCCAACTCTTGGCCTATTGTCTTGGACAAAACAGACACACCCAAATACTTTCGGTGGAACAGTGTACATGGTAGCACCAGTAAGCATCTCCAACGGTGTCTTCCAGTCCAATATCTGAGATGGCATTCTGTTGATGAGATAAGATGCCGTTAACACCGTCTGTCCCCATAAGTGTTTCGGAACATTCATAGCCAGCATCATCGTCCGTGCGACCTCCAGCAGGTATCTGCTCTTCCGTTCGGCCACACCATTTTGTGCCGGTGTATAGGCACAAGAAGTTTGATGTTGTATGCCATGAGTGGATAAATACTCAGCAACCGTCTTATTTGTATACTCCGTCCCATTGTCAGACCGTAAGCACTTAATCTTAGTGCCATATTGAGTTTCTACCCGGCAATGAAAGTCGCAAAACGCCTCAAAGACGTAACTTTTATTCTTCATAAGGTACATCCATGTCACGCGAGTATAACAATCAATAAAAGTGACGAACCATCGAAAACCGTTAATATCGGTTGTAGGACAAGGGCCCCATACGTCCGAATGTATCATATCAAATGCAGCCGAACTTCTACTACCGAAACTCACATATGTGCTTCTGGTATGTTTATCCAACTCACAAGCATGACAAAATAACTTCTCTGTATTAGCCCTTTGGTATAAGGACGGATACATGCGACTAATAACTTTAAAAGAAGAATGACCGACACGCTGGTGGTGGAGTAGCAATTCATCTTCTACACTCGTCGTGTATCTTCCGGTGGTGTGTCGGCTACCAGAGATGCCAATGCCTTGTCCAGTCCAGTCCTGTCCAAGTACCACAGCCCCTTATGCAATGTGCCAGTCCCTAGTCGTCGTCCTGACCCCTTCTCCTGAAAGGTCACCGTAGGAATGTCAAAGGAAACAGTACAGTTAAGATCAAGAATAATGGCACTAATAGAAAGAAGATTGACAGAAAAAGACGGAACATGTAAGACATTGGTGAGAGTGAGAGAATGGGTGCATGCGACAGTGCCTTTACCCAGAACAGGGCTGGAGTTACCATCAGCAGTCTGAATGCTCTCCGGTGTCGGTAGGTGAGTATAGTCCTGGAACTCACCGCGGGACCCCGTGACATGGCGAGATGCCCCAGAGTCCATAATCCAACCTGGTTGGTGGACAGCTGCTGCAAGAGCACGCGCAGGTATACCTGTGCCAGTTTGGGCAAAGCAAGTGATGTGGTCCCCCGAGGTAGATGACGCCCCATGACTGCCGTCCGAACCCAGCTTCGTGCTGCGTAACTTTGCAAGGAACTCCTTCTCAAGAGGGGTTAACTCAGCCAGGTGAATGTCGCCCCCTTCCTCCGCCAGATTAGCTTTGTGTCCTCCAGAATAATTTTTTCTTCTACCAGCATAACCGCCTCTACCACCACGACGACCGCCGCGGTCCCGTCCACGATCACTTGAATGACTGTGCATGAGTTTTGGACAAAACCTGATGTAATGCCCTGAGTCACCACAGTTGTGGCAAACACCGGCCACAGAGGGAGGCTGATTGAAGGCGGCAAGCGCAGACTTGTCAACAGCGGCTTGCTCCCCCTGGAAAGAGCCCTTGTTGGGCATCAACTTTAAGCGAGCCTATTCTTGTGCCATGGCAGCTATGACGTCTTCTAAGGTTGGAAGCATGGGCTATGCTAGGAGGACATTCCTTCTATGCTCAAACACAGGGTTAAGACCCTTCAAGAACTTCATCATCCGTTGACGCGAAATATAATCCAAGAACTTTTGAAAATGTTTCGCAAATGCTGGTTCGACTTGGGCATCTTCCATCCCAAGAGGATCATAGTGATCCAGATCAGACCAGTACTTCTTTAACAGTGCTGCATACTCAGAGATGGTGCGGTCGTCCTGGGCCACCCTATCAAGTTCATCCTGCAGTTGGAAGACCCGCAGGATTGCCCGAGCTTGAGTACATATCCTTCAAAGTCTGCCATATATCAGCAGCAGCCTCCATCGCCTCGACATTGCCCGACACCTGGTCGGTCAAGGAAGTCAACCACAACATTGTTGACAATCTCCCAAATAGCAAACTCCTTTGAGGAGGGATCATCTGGCGCCTTGGTTTGGCCATTGACGTAGCCAACCAAGCCACAGCCCTTCAGCGTCCGCATGGCCTGTCATGACCATTTCAAGTAATTGGACGTTCCTTCCAACTTCGTCTCCAGCTTGTTCAGCTTCCCCATTTTGTAGGGTGACGGATCCACATCAGTATGGATCACACGTGGGGTCGCCTCGGTTAATCTCTTTGATAAAATATCATCAACCAAGGCCTTCATCTCGTCTGCTGTCAGTTTACCACTGATCGAATCCATGGCGTCTTCAACTGTGATTCGTCGTCGGCGTCGGCTTCGTCGTTGTCGGCGGCTTCGTCGGCTTCGTCGTCGTCGTCATCTTCGTGTAAAGTCGTCAACAAAGACCTTACGAATGCGCGGTTAACATGGACAACACCGGCGCGCGCATGGAGATCCTAATTTGCAGATCGAGAACGGAAAACAAATAAAGCATTTGTTGTTCCGGAGGGCGTAATCTAGGAACAGAAGGTGCAAATAAAGCATTTGACAGCCATCCGTCTTCGAATAATCGCCCACATAGTCTCTTTCACAAATTAGGGTTTTTTTTTTGAAAATAAAAAAGGGGGGTTTACCGCAGCAGGTGGGTCGGCGTCGTGGGGGGGGGGGGGGGGGGTTGGGGTTGGCGTCGGGGGGGGGGGGGGGGGGGGTTCAGCAGCGGGTGTGGGTGGGGGTCGATAGAGGGTGGGGAACAGAAGGGTGGGGGCGTCGGGAGGAGGGGGGGGTCGGTAGGGAGTAGGCGACAGGGATGGGTGGGGGTCGGCAGGGGGGTGGGGAACGGCAAGGGGGGGCGTCGGGCGGGGCTGGGGGCGGGGGGGGGGGGGGGTCGGCAGGGAGTGGTTAGGGTTAGGGTTAGGGCGGCAGAGGGGGGGGGGGGGGGGGTCGAAAGGAGAGATGAAATTTTTGTATTTATTATGGCTCTGATACCATGTGAAAAATAATTGTTGTTGTGTATTTTATTGATGGGCTACTCAACTACTTATAGGGAGTCTAGCTCCTCTTCATATTACATTTTCCAATGTGGGACTAAATCCCTTATTAGTTCTCAACACAGACTTCTCTCGAATCCTCATAGTGGTAAAACTCTCTTGCTACCGGCTTTCCGTTGTTGCACATAACTCTGGATGAATGATCCGAACTTAGCTTTGCCCAGAGCAGAAGGAATTCGAATGGAGATAAAAGAAGGAATACATGTTTGTGAAGGAGGATGAGGAGGAATCATATGATTACTCTTTTTTCTCAAGTATATTCTCAATACTAAAAATATGATACACATATAGGCAGCCCTCTTCCTACAAGATTCTAATAGAATTTTATGGCTAGTTATGTAGTCATTTGATCATTAAGCACAAGCTCATAAAATATCAACGCATAGAAAATAAATATTAAAACGATCAAAATTTAAACAAAACAAAACGGTTGAAAGTATTGAATATCAAATTGAACGACATTGAAGAGAGGAAGATAGAAGTTGGATTTTTCTCAAATTATACAACAAATTTCTTGTCAAATAGCCCCAATTTATTTCAACCTTCCAGGTGTTCTCTTGATCCAAATGATGATAGCAACTATAAAACCAAAGAAATAGTAATCTTCCTCCTCCTACTACTACTAAAAGTCATAGAACAACTTCTGAAACCTAATCATATGCTCAGCCTGCAGCGAGATTGCCACTGACAAGCTCCCATCCCCTTGGCTGCTAGGCAGCATGAAAGCCAAACCTTCGTAGGCAATCCCTCCTGGCCCCATAAAGATCGGCCTTCCCCACCCGAAATCCGCATCATGAATCGGCAACCGGGTCCAGCTGGTGATACCGATGTTCGGGCACCTGAACGTGTGCGCACCTCTAACCAATTTCGTCAGATCCGGCTGCAGCTCCAGATAGTCCAGCGCCGACCTCAGGTACTCATCGTCCATCCTGCCCAACGCATTCTGTATCCTCGCTGCTGCAGCCTCCAACCCGTCGTTGTCGCAAGTCACTTCCCCTGCATCTGCCATAGGCGTTGCAGTGAAGATGACGTTCCCAAAGTACCCATCGGGCAACGGAGGCTGGAGCCGAGTTCGGCCGTCGGTTGCACAGTAGAGCTTGGTTCTCTGGTCCTTGGGCAGCTCGCGTGCGATGCAAGCACAACGCCACACGTGCCCTGCGAGGAGAGCGTAGCTGCTGTACTTGGACTTGACCTTGGATTTCAAGATGCTGAGCTGTTGGGAGGTGATCTTGAACATGCTGACACTGGTGACATTCTCGGTGGCTTTGGGGGTTACCGGCTGGACGTTCATGGAGGGGGCAGGCTGATACTCGACGTGAGGGAACGAGGGGGCCGGATTGTCGCGTGCACGGAGGAGGGTGCGGTCGATGAAGGGGGGGAGGGAAATGCCAAGTCCACGTGAGATGTCCGACCAGGAATTGATGAAGTGAAGGCCCGAGGAGCCGTCTGCGACGTGATGCTGCATTCCCACGCCCAGGGATGCACCGCCACACTTGAAGTGGGTTACCTGTGTTGAATTTAGTTTAGCAATCAATTGTTAATTTGCAAAGTCATCTACTAAGAACATATATATATTGCTCTTGTTTATCTGGTTAACCACTACAAAATAAAGAGGGAGTAAAAGGTTACGGTAGCTCCCAAGAAAGATAAATCGAGATCAAGCCAAATCCAAGAAATGGTAGTCGGACTAAACTCCAGACCCACATTGAAACCGCAATAAGCTATAGTCAATCTATAGATGAAACCACTAGTCAACAAAATTTAGGTAACGAACGCGTTGCTCATTGCCAAGACAAAATAATTGACAATCTCAGTTTCAGTGGACCGAGTGAAGTGATACTTTTGGACAATAATATTTGTTTGCACATGATACACGTGTTTCGTTTTAATTCCTGTTTAATGTCATGGGTCTAAAATAAGATACTAGCTGACCTACCGCATAAAAAAAGCAGCAGCTAAATTTACAACCAAAATTTTGCATTCTTCTTACAATCTACTCTACCTCCTGCTAACATGGTCCCACTCGGTCCCACCTTTCCCCTCCAATGGAGATCGGCCACGCGGTTGTAAGAAGCTTGTAATCCTAGCATTACCCAATAAAAAAAATTACAGCAGAGAAAATGCTGCATTTCATTTCTTTTCATTTTTAACACTCCGGATCTCAAGGTGTGATGTTGATCGGATTTGCTTGATTTGGACCAGACGAATCTAGTTCGGTTAGGAATGCGGGCCGGTATGACTTCTAAATTTAATATTTAAATCTAGCCCAGAGCCGGCTTCAGATTGGACCCGGTCCGTGCTAAATCATGGATTGGACTGGTTTAAAAGCCGCTACTTAAAAACCATCCAAAATCGGACCCCTCATAACCGTTCACAACCGGTACTCTAAAAACACCTCATAACCGCTACCCCTACAATTGCCAAGCAGACCCTAAATGAAGTGGATTTAATGGTTAGCTAGTGAAATATAAGGTATAGGAGATTTTTGTTTCAAAATCTCTCATTTTATTTACAAAGTTCCTTTTAATTTATATATAAATTTATACATGGATCGGGTAGGTTCCGGCCGACCTGCCAATTACACACCTGGATCCGGATCTTATCTTAAGATACTGGACACAGCCAAAAAGAAATTGAATAAGGTAAGGCATGTTACATGCTTCATTTTTATTAATATGTTACAACAGTGACATTACAACATGCTCACATGCCCAGTGTTACGTATATATCATATTAGCATTCACATGCACACATTGTGCATACTATTAATAACAGAACAACAATTATTTGGGTCTTTACAAAACAATCAATATCTCCATTCATCTTTTAGTAGGTATTTTTCAAGCCTATTTAGGGTTTATTACTTAGTAGCTGAAGGCATGATCCTGCTTACTATAAGAATATTAAATTATTCTTTTACTATGTCATTTCGGACATTATAAAGTCCCGTACAAATATTAAGGGGAAAAAACATTTTTTAACCGCACCTATGTTTTCATTCTGTTTATCCTCTCTTTTTTAGAAGCTTTGAGCAGCTTTACATTTTAAAAAAAAAATTAACTATCAATTTACTCCAACTTCTTGACTTTTTTTTTGAAAAAATTGATCATATATTAGATTTTTTTTATTTTAGATTATGAAAGGCAAAAATTAGAAATCTAACCTTCAACATGATCTAAGTATTCATTATCCATGACCAGAACTGTGATTTTTTGTATTGAAATCAAAATATGAATTTGTGAGTAGATTCGAAAAAGGAAAGAGTATGTTTGCACATTTGTAGATCTTTCCTTCGATCTCCAATCAGTCCTTCCTTTGAGTTTGTTCTCGGGTTGAATGTATAACCCTATTTGTTAGTTCGTTTAATCAAATTAACAAAATCAATAAAGGGGTAAAGTAAACAAAAAAAAGGAGTACATTTAATAACACCCCAAAAATGGTCCTTTTCTAACATTCTTAACAAAATCAATAAAGGGGTAAAGTAAACAAAAAAAGGAGTACATTTAATTACACCCCAAAAATGGTCCTTTTCTAACATTCTAACGACTATGTTATTGCATGTTCTAAAAAATAGGAAGGCCTAAATCTAAAAATAGAAATTTCACATTAGTAATATATACATTCAATTTTTGGGGCCATGTGTGATTGCACAACTTGCATATGTTCAGAAACATCCATGCCATTTTACCTTGTATAATTGATCTTCATGTCTTGCAAAAGTGAATTTATACATAGAGAACATGCTGAAAAATAATTATAGTACTAAAAAATACGTGAAACTCATTCTTATTAGATTTGTACTCTCTTTACCCGATCTGAGACCAAACCGATGATCCTCTCACCAATAGCGCCTTCTGTTGTTTTTCTTTAATGAAATAACTAAGTTGAGCATGCACAATATATATGTCAGCATTAAAGTTAAAAGTTAACTAAACTAAGCCAAGCACGTCTATTGGACTAGCTTATTAGGCCCCTAGGGAAACTAAACTAAGCCAAGCACGTCTATTGGACTAGCTTATTAGGCCCCTTAGGATTTCCCTAGGAGTTTTACGTATACACTCTCGTCTTAATTGCATGTATGATTATTGAACTATTTATCAATAGTGGAAACCTTAACGCAGCCTTAGTTGTTGTTGTTATTATTATTGTTTATGTTCATGTGTCAAATTTTGTATTTCTATGTCTATAAATGAATATAAATCTAAGGTTATTTTTGGCAATGACATCTACACATCCAAAACTTAATATTTATAATGGTAAATCATTTTCAAACATTGTATTCTATTTTCTTGTTTGGCAATAAGAAACAATTAGAAAGTTAGAAAATTAGTTTCTTTTTAGAATTTGTAGAAAACAAATATAGAGTTCCAAATTTAAAAAATTGTTTGTTTGATAGAAACAAAAATAAAATAACTAAAGCCATACGATGACATGTCACTATTAAAAATAATACAAGAGAACCTTGATAATTTAATACTAGATACATTAATAACCTTGGTTAAAAAGATCATGTGCTAAATTAATAATTCACTAAATTTATAAGATAATTTATTATGATAAAAATTATATAAGTTCCATGTAATACATAATTACATTTTTTTCATATAATGAGTGCCTATATTCGACTATTATTTTTTTTTGAATTTGACGTCACATTGGATTCATCTCCAACTTTTCTTATATTCAATATCAAAACCGTTTTGAAAGATTCTTTTCGCAAAATGGATTATATTGTAGAACTATCATTTTATCGTCTTGATCAACCAGTTTCTATTTGGGCTATTTTAGCAAATGTTCCAATTCAAAATATAGAAACTAGCATTTACCCAACTTATAAAAAAGAAACTAAAAAAAATACTCTCATTTCTATGAAACAGTTAAAAAACTAAGATATACCCACCCCTTATTTCAACAAAAGATTTGACTGTTTCTTACAAAAACGAGGGTATCTCATAGTTTTCAGAAAATAGTTGAGGTATGGGCTAGTTTTATTTTTTTAATAAATTTTTTAATGTTTTATTTTATTTTATATATTATTTCATTATTTTTATTTTTTCATTTTTCATTTTTATTTTTCAATTTCAATTTTTGAATTTTAATTTTTTTAGTTTTTAAATTTATATTTATAATTTTTTATTTATTTTAGAAAAAAACATTATATTATAAAGTCGCTTACATTTCATTTTATGGTAAACCAAACATTTGAATGCAACTTATACTACATCATATAATTTTATTACATGTTGCAACCAACCATAATAATTTAATTGTAATTCTATTATATTACAAATTCGATTACATTACTATTACTATTACAATTATATTGCAATAAACCAAACCGACCCTAAGTCTCTAAACTTAGTTTAACAAAAGTACCACATAATATATCAAATGGGAACTCTGAAATCTTTTAGCTATATCCATGTTTTTTTCCGGGGTGCCACAAAGAGTGTTAGAATGTAATTGGATAGTCAGAGAGAATTCTACGATAATGTTTACTAGTGTCCCTATGCCGGCTAATAAATAAAGTCCATTCAAAACATAATTTCACCGTCCGATTTGGTCCATATTTATGGTGATATAACATGCTCTGTTTTGAAAACACCAAACCAGACAGTGAGGTGAACAGATCAAGCATCTGTTGGGTATTTATGTGCAGATGAAGAAACTTAATAAATTTCATTTAGAACTTAATAAATTTCATTCATAACTTAATTTCACAAAACTAGATACAATTCAACAAAAGTGAGTTGGAAAGTATAATCTTTTGTAGTTTATGTATTTGGTTTGGTTCGTAATTAAATGGCAGTTCAGAGGTAAAAAAACCAGAAAAAGAATAAGAAGAAGTAGGAAGTGTATTTTAAAAAAAAAAAAAAGAAGAAAAAAAAAAAAAAAATCAGTTCCCACAAGGAAATCTGTTTGGTAGACAAAGTACAATAAATATCTCACTTCCTATCCTCGAGCACTTTCTAGCCTGTTGAACCAGCCAAACCAGGTCCAAGTTCCATATTTCGTGATACAATAATCTCAGCCAACAACTACGTGCTAACATGTGAGTTAAATGTTGATGTCGTTTTGTGCATCAATATTGCAATAATAAATAAATAAATAAAGAAGGAAGCAGCAGTTTATGGAACAGATTCAAGTAAGTTAGGAAGAAAAGAATGATTTGATTTACCTGCAGAACCAAGAGAGGAAAAGCCGAGATGTCATCCGTATAGTCTACTGCAGGAATAAGCTTCTTCAGTTCCATCGTGGGTGCGAAATCTCCGAAATCGTCTATGACCGTGTCAGTCTCGGCCACGACGAACAGCACCCCCTGGCCTTCGCACAGGATCTCGATCCTGCCATCCTCGTCCCTGCCCAACCTGCCGGCCATGGGGTAGAACGGCACCAGGGCCCGGCTCAGCGCGTCCTTCAGCACGGCCGCGTCGAAGAATCCCGCGCCGGGCGCGGAGGGGCAGCGGTAGAAGTACACGCTCGGGGTGTGGAACCTGGGCACCACGAGGTCCAGGTTGGAGTTCCACAGCCTCCGCCGCGGCGTCGCCTCCGCCGGCACCACCATCGAACTCTCCCGTATGTTTATCGTCATCTTTGTCGTCATATTCTCTTTTTTTTTCCTTTTACTAAAAGCTAACAACCATCAATTAATTGAACCCAGTTAGGATGTTTATTCAGCAACCACTCCCAAATAGACATTTAATATCGTGTCAGAACAACGTGGAGAATCGTACGAGTAATTAAATAATTAAGACTGAAGAAATAAATAAGCAGATCGATCGATAGATAGAATTGAAGAAGAAGAAGAAGAAGAAGGCTTACAAGGAACGCTAGCTAATCGGTTGGTGGAGAAGAAATGAAGAGCAGCGAACAAGGAGGAGAGGAGGAGAAAGTAATATGTAGAACAAAATGTAGCACTTTGGTGGAGAGCTGGTGAGCTACGGGCACTGGGACTCCAATTTATAAGAGTAATAGTTTAATCGGTAGGTAAAGGTGGGAGATAGTTGTTGTGGGATCGGACAGCGAAGATAAATCCAAGTGAGAGAGTTGGTGAGAAAGTGACTACATATATGTAAATAATAAATAATAAATAGAAAATAGAAAAGGTCTATCTAGCATTGCTTAGTACAACTCTACATTCCTACTTCACCTTTTTAAGTCGTCGTTCAAGAATCAAGATATTGCGTGGGCCTGGCGATCCTAAAATTGCTCCGAATCTGGCTCGATCATGTCCTGGTTGAATCGGCTTTAGGCTCGGTGGAAGCCCAAAATTAATCTGGGCCGATCCTCGATCTGGGTCAAGCCAGGTTCCAATTCGGGCAGCCAGTCCGGTCCGAGTCCGACCCCACCAACAGACCAGCACGGACACGAACCAGGTCCGATCCTCAACGACCCCGGCTGCGGGGCCCATCGGTGTGTGATGTTTTACCAAAATGTCCCCGATTACATTCACCATTTAGGAGGACATTTTGTTGAAATTTTCTCCAACAGTAATATTGCAGAAATAATAGTCTTTTGGGATTAATTTTTACCCAAATACTCTCATATTTTAGCTGGACGTTGTTCTAGAGCATTTTAGTAATTTCTTCGAAAGAAAATGATCAAAATATTCCCAAAATAACAATATTTGTGATCATTTTTAAAATAGAAATTAATTCATCTAAGTTTACTACAACAAAGCTATTTCCTCTTTTAATAATCTCAATCAACCTCATGTTTCTATTTAGTAAATTAGCAACTTTTTGAAGGACAAAGTGCCCAAAAAATTGCAAGACTTTCAATAATTAAATTTTGTGGCTTCAACTTGATCGACCAATGGTGTGCTGTCGCAGGCACCAAAAAAAAAACTTACGTAGTAGTGAAAGTAAGGATCGATTCCACGGAGAGCAATTAGTGTACTTTTATGCAATGTGAAAAAGATGTGGAAAAAGTTTTGAATATAATAAAAGCAAATTTAAGAAAAGCTAAAAAATAATTTAAGTATTGAAATCACTAAATAATTAGATACAAGGGACATAATTAGTTTTAATTACTAAATAATTTAAAACAAGTGCTGAAGATTTAATCTAGCAATTGTTTAAAAAATCAAGAGATCGATAAAGCAAAACAACACAAGACAAGCGGTTGCATTTAATTTTGTCAGAAGTTTTTCTCCTCATATCTAATAAAACAAAGCAGTTCATTAAATCTTGGTTGCTTCACAAATTAAAAAAATCAAACAATTATGGATTTGATATCTAATTTAACGGTAGATCGAAATGAATAATAAACTACTTTATTGATTCCAAAGCTTACGTTTCCTTCAACCAAAAAGATTTTTAGTGCGCACATGTTCGTCAAAACTTCAAAAGAAAAGTTGGAAAAGAAGAAGAAGAGTTGTGTGTTATTTTTCTTTTCTCATAATTGATATCCCTTTTATATATTCTAAATTGGTTGTTTGAAACCCAAAATATCTTCCCACAAATCCTCTAAAAGTTATAACTTCTCAACAATAAAACTAAGTCATAAAACAAGTAGTAAAATAGTTATTTTTGTTCCTATTTTCATTCACAGCATCTTTAACTCAACTTCAAGCTTGATTTCGTCCATGATGCAGTCTGAGTCTCGAAAAACTCAAAATAAGAAAGTTGTAGATCTTTATCATAACTTTCCAAATATTTTCGAATCACCTCAACTTCATTTTGGACGAAAAAGTTATGTCTATTTTGGTAAAAGATGTCAAAATTGTTACTTAGCTCCTATTTGCACTTAGTATCTCCAATTGCATCCTAAACCAAAATATAAGAATAATTTAGTCATGGAATGAGCATAAAATGATAAACAATAAGGGATAAAAATATAATATTTTATGTTCTTATTAACCACCACCAAGTTGTAACAATTCTTCACTCAGCTTTTGAAAAAAATCAACTTGATGTTTAAGTATTTAAGTTTTATATTACTTAATATAAGTATTTATTTTTGCTATTGTTAACTGATTAATGTTTTTAATTATAATATTATTATAAAAAAATATAATATGGATTCTGCTAGAAATATTGTTCTAACCAAATTCTTACTAGTTTTCCTGATGTCCGTTTCGGTATTTATACTAATATTCATAGTAATTATTATGTTCCGCATGTAGGAAATGAAGAATCACAGACACAATTGTCCTATCTGAAAAACAAGCTATTAATATTTCTGTTCCAACTAAAACAAAATCCAATGTTTGAAAGTACTTTTTAGTAAAATATGTGTTACAAATAATAAAGGAGAGTGTGTTTGGCAGAGGGAAAATTGGGAGGAAGGAAAATAGAGGAGAGAAAAGTGAAGAAAAAGATTCATTTTCTCTTGTTTGGTATGGAAAGAAAATAGGAAGGAAGGAAAAGTGGAGATATTACTTTTCTCTCATAACCTAAAAAATCCAATCCCCCAAAAATGGGAGAAAAAGTGAAAGGAAAAGTGGAGGCTTGTATTAATTAACAATTATACCCCCATATGAATGTATTATTTTAAAATTATTTATGAAGTCAAATGGTAAATAAGTATTTTTAGTTGAGGGTAGAATTGGTAAACCCTATATTTTTTACTTTCTTTCCTTCCACTTTTTCTTTCATACCAAACAAAGGAAAATGCATCTCTTATCTTTTCCATCCTTGCTACCAAACACAAAGGAAGAAAATAATCTTTCCTTTCCATATGGAAGAAAAATGTATCCTTATCTTTTTCCTTCCTTCCACTTTTCCATCATTCCTACCAAACACAGCCTATTACACAAAGACCAATACCTAATACCAATACCTAATTATGATGCACAATGCCTACAATACCTAATACCTAATACCTAATACCAATACCTAATGATGCACAGCTTATTACAGCTTATTACACAAAAGACCAATACCTAATGATGCACAATGCCATAAATACAAAATAAATACTTAAATGGATAAATAATGACATAAAAACTTTTAAAAAATATTATGATAGTTGTTATAATAATGACACAATTAATTTTAGATAAGCACAGTTAAATATCAATCATTCTACTGCTTCATTATGAACATTTAGTAATTCGTTGGTTCTTGAAAAAAAAAAAACTAACTTAATGAAATATATTATTTGTGAAGAATAACATTTTATATTTGGTGAAACTCAATATTATTATGTATGACTATGCAACTAGGACATTAAATGAACCTTCTTTATAAATGTTTATAGATATGCTACTAGAGGAAAAGCTTTTAAATTAGTTGTAAAAAAAATGAGTTTTGAAATTAACTTTTGAAAATATTAATATCAAAATTTTCTTAACTTCAGATATATGTTAATAAACAAAATTCTACTATTATATTATATGTGTTACGACCCTTGTTAGCAATTCGGCAAACGGAAAAAAATTCGGGACGATAAAAGTACGAGTATAAATCGGCTCAGTACAAATAAATACATTCAAATATTCGGTCAAATATTCAAAAAATTGAAATATCAAGGTTCGAAACTTCGCATTATTAAATATGTTGTCATATTTGGTTAATTAAACAGGTTTTCAGTACGTTTTTTGTGCCACATTTTTCAATAATTTATACGGAACACGTTTAAAACTTTGCATGCTTAAAATTTATGTACTGATTTAGATCTGTCAAAAGTACGCAATTACTACACGTTTATGAAAGATACGAAAAAATTCGCGTATAATACGAGTTTTATTCGGGTGATTGCTAACAAGGGCTTCGACTAGGGGTGCAACTTGGGCGGATTAAACCTAAGTCCGATCGGATAAACCCGTCAATGGGTTGGTTTAGGGTTGAAGATACTTGGACTCGGACTTGGGTCCGGGTTAAAATATTTGAACCCGATCAAAAATCGGATTGGGGTTGGGTTATCCAAAGAATCCGAAACCCGACATACATATAACTTATATATATTTGGTATACATTGTTTCATACTTTTTAAGTAAAAAATTTAAATCCTAAATTTATCAACCCAAACTCTTCAACTCCTTCTAAATCTCATGTTAGTTTATATTTTGTAATGATTGGTACTTAATTGTTATTTGATTATGTGTTTAATATTAATATTATTAAAATTATTTTAAGTATCATATTAGAGTCCGATAAAACCGATGGACCCGACCCAATCCGAGCAAGGGAGGATCCATACTATTGTTGGGGTGGGCTCCAGCCCACCCAAAAAAAAAATTACTTTTTTTTCCTTATGTTTTTTTTTTTCATTTTTGATTTTTTTTTATATATATATTATTTCAGCTCTAGCCCACCCGAATCTGCTATAGCCTATCCCAGTTTCAGTTTCTGTATCTGCCCCTGAACCCGAGCTTCACCCGGGCTCGGTCTTGGGCTTCACATGTTGAACCCGAGGTCGGGTTGGGGTTGGACTTGGGCTCGGACTAGGATTATCATTCATCGGATTGGGCTCGGATTGAACTCGAGTCCGACCCAACCCGGCCGGGTTGCACCCTAGTTACTACACATTATGTAAGGCTCATATTAGTGTATCATATTATATACTGGTGTATCACAAAATTATTAATTTTTATATATTAATAATTAGTTAGCTTGGGCTTGGTAACTGGAGGTTGCAGTAAGGGTTGATTTCTATCGGACTAAGAGTTTCTTCTATCGTTTAGTATGTGCACTGAAGGTTGCAGCAAGGGTGACCCTGTATGCAATGTAATATTGCTCCCAACATTTAGTGCCAGTTGACGAGATTAATTCAGATTTGCAGCTCCTAATAATTATTTTTCAGAAATTGGTCGGTGTCCATGGGATTAAAGTCATTTGTTCAGAATATTTTGCTATAGAAGCGGTGATTGCGGCTGCGTTTTAAGATGTGTGGAACTAAAGAAAATCCTTTGGCAAGAGAACTACCAACCAGGGGAATTTAAGACATGAAGTTGATGTATAGTCATGGGTCTTCCCTTCTAGAGGCGCTACGGTCGAACATGTACGTGGTTTGCATGTCAATGGATGTCGAAAAACGACATGGGACTATCTATCATCGAAGTCTCTTGGCCAACCACCCCGAGATGGGACTAAAGTCGAAGTCGATGATTGATGGGTGGACCGAGGTTATTGAATGGAAGGCTAAATAGAAGCAAGCGATCGGGTACGAGAAAGCAGACACTTCAAAGGCTACGGGTCCTGGACTGCCTCATAGTATTTATGGCACTGAGAAGAGGCTATATGGGCAGAGTGGGTCAGCAAAGAAAGAAGATGGAGACGACAACAATGGGACCAGTTCCGAATCTAGGTAGCGACATAATAAATGGCCAGTGACTACACAAAATAGACGATTTGCGATTAGAGTTGTCCAGCAACGACGGATTGAAACTCACATTGTATTTTTGACGGATTAAAATTGTTATTTAATATAAAAATCCGTTTCATCCAAACAGAAAATTTAAATTCGACGCATTAAAACAGCCGTTTAATATCAAAATTCTGTTAAAAATTTTGACTCCCTAGTTCGTTGAAAATTTTGGCTCCCTCATTTTTTTTTTTTACCAAAATGCCCACTGCCAATCCCCTTTCTCAAAAATTCTCTCCCAAAATGTCCTCACTTTTCTTCTCAACTCTTCTTCTTTCGAAATTTTTCCCCCTTTTCTCAATCCTCCAATCTCATGCATTCCCTTACAACATCTAATTCTCTTTACAACATGTAATTC